>JALMGA010000003.1:38315016-38677516 GCA_023333525.1 Aspidoscelis tigris stejnegeri
ACCCTAATCTAGATCTAGCCCTAGCCCTAGCCCTAGCTCTAGCCCTAGCCCTCGGCCTAGGCCTAGCATAGCCCTAGCCCTAAAAGTAGTCCTAGTCCTAGTCCTAGTCTTAGTCCTAGTCCTAACCCTAACCCTAACCGTAGCCCAGCCCTTGCCCTGGTGCAAAATCTAACCCTAACCCTAACCCTAATCTTATCCCTAGATCTAGCCCTAGCTCTAGCCCTAGCCCTAGCCCTCGCCGTACCCCTACCCCTACCCCTAGCCCCAGCCCTAGGCCTCGGCCTAGGCCTAGCATAGCCCTAGCCCTAGAAGTAGTCCTAGTCCTAGTCCTAGTCTTAGTCCTAGTCCTAACCCTTACCGTAGGCCAGCCCTAGCCCTAGTGCAAAATCTAACCCTAACCCTAACCCTAATCTTATCCCTAGATCTAGCCCTAGCCCTAGCCCTAGCCCTAGCCCTCGGCCTAGCCCTAACCCTAGCCCTAATCCTAGCCCTAACCTTAGCCCACCCCTAGCCCTTACCCTCGCCCTAAAACCTAGCCCTAACCCTAACACTAACCTTAACCCTAACCCTAGCCCTAGCACTAGCACTAGCACTAGCCGAATCCTAACCCGAGCTTTAGCCATAACCATAATCGTAGCGCTAGGCCTAGGCCTAATCCAAATCCTAACCCTAGCCCTAGCCCTAGCCCTAGCCCTAGCCCTAGCCCTTGTCGTAATCCTAGTCCTAGTCCTAATCCCATTCCTAGTCCTATTCCTAGCCCTAGGACTAGCCCTAACCCTAACCCTAGCCCTAGCGCTCGCCCTAACACTAACCCTCACCTTCACCCTCACCCACAGCCTAGCCCAGCTCTGCCCGTAGATGTAGAAATAGCCCAAAACCTATCCCTAGACCTAAGACTAATCCTAGCCCGAGCCCGAGCCCGAGCCCGAGCTTTAGCCATAGCCATAATTGTACCACTAGGCCTAGGCCTAATCCGAACCCTAACCCTAGCCCTAACCCGAGCCCTAACCCTAACCCTAAACCTAGCCCAAGCCCAAGCCCTAGCCCTAGCCCTAGCCCTAAGCCTAAGCCTAAGCCTAACACTAGCCCTAGCCCTAACCCTATCCCTATCCCTATCCCTATCCCTAGTCGTAGCACTAGGCCTAGGCCTAAACCAAACCCTAGCCCTAGCCGTAGCCGTAGCCCTAGCCGTAGCCCTAGCCCTAGCCGTAGCCCTAGCCCTAGCCCTAGCCCTAGCCCTAACCCTAGCCCTAGCCCAAACCCTAACCTTTGCCCAATCATAGCCCTAGCCCTAGCCCTAAACCTCACCCTCTCCCTCTCCCTCACCCTCACCCTAACCCAAATCCTAACCTTACCCAGCCCTAGCCCTAACCCTTGCCCTAAAACCTAACACTAACACTAACCCTAACCCTAACCCTAACGATAACCCTAACACTAACCCTAGCCCTAGCACTAGCCCTAGCCCAATCCTAACTTTAACCTTAACCCTAGCCCTATCCCTCGCCATACCCCTAACCCTAATCCTACCCCAGCCCTAGCCCTCGGCCTAGGCCTAGCACAGCCCTAGCCCTAGAAGTAGTACTAGTCCTAGTCCTAGTCCTAGTCCTACTAATAGTCCTAGTCCTAACCCTAACCCTAATCTTATCCCTAGAACTAACCCTAACCCTTACCCTAACCCTAGGATTGGGCTAGGGCTAGTGCTAGGGCTAGGGTTAGTGTTAGGGTTAGGGTTAGTGTTAGTGTTAGGGTTAGTGTTAGGGTGAGGGTCAGGGTCAGGGTCAGGGGGAGGGTGAGGGTGAGGGTTAGGGAGAGGGGGAGGGAGAGGTTGAGGGTGAGGGTTAGGGCTAGGGCTACGACTGGGCGAAGGTTAGGGCTAGGGTTAGGGTTAGGATTAGGCCTAGGTCTAGTGCTACAATTATAGCTTTGGCTAAAGCTTTGGCTCGGGCTCGGGCTAGGATTAGGCTTAGGTCTAGGGATAGGGTTAGGGCTAAGTTTTAGGGCCAGGGTTAGGGCTAGGGGAGGGCTAAGGTTAGGGCTAGGATTAGGGCTAGGGTTAGGGCTAGGCCGAGGGCTAGGGCTAGGGCTAGGGCTAGGGCTAGGGCTAGGGATAAGATTAGGGTTAGGGTTAGGGTTAGATTTTGCACTCGGGCTAGGGCTGGGCTACGGTTAGGGTTAGGGTTAGGACTAGGACTAAGACTAGGACTAGGACTAGGACTACTTCTAGGGCTAGGGCTATGCTAGGCCTAGGCCGAGGTCTAGGGCTGGGGCTAGGTGTAGGGGTAGGGGTACGGCGAGGGCTAGGGCTAGGGCTAGGGCTAGGGTTAAGCTTAAAGTTAGGATTGGGCTAGTGCTAGGACTAGGGTTAGGGTTAAGTTTAGTGTTAGGGTTATGGTTAGGGTTAGGTTTTAGGGACAGGGTTAGGGCTAGGGCTGGGCTAAGATTAGGGTTTGGGTTGGGGTGAGGGAGAGGGAGAGGGAGAGGAAGAGGGTTAGGGCTAGGGCTAGGGCTAGGGCGATGACTGGGCTAAGGTTAGGGTTTGGGTTAGGGTTAGGGTTAGGGTGAGGGTGAGGGTGAGGGCTAGGGCTAGGGCTAGGGCTAGGGCTAGGGCTAGGGCTAGGGCTAGGGCTAGGGCTAGGGCTAGGCTTAGGGCTAGGGCTAGGCTTAGGGTTACGGTCAGGGCGACTCGTTGGGCTAGGGCTAGATACAGGGCTGAGCTAGCGTGAGGGTGATGGTGAGGGATTGGGCTAGGGCTTGGGCTAGGGCTAGGGCAAGGGCTAGGGCTAGGGCTAGGGCTAGGGCTAGGGCTAGGGCTAGGGATAAGATTAGGGTTAGTGTTAGGGTTAGGTTTAGATTTTGCATTAGGGCTAGGGCTGAGCTACGGTTAGGGTTCGGGTTAGGACTAGGACTAAGACTAGGACTATGACTAGGACTACTTCTAGGGCTAGGGATATGCTAGGCCTAGGCCGAGGGCTAGGGCTGGGGCTAGGGGTAGGGGTAGGTGTACGGCGAGTGCTAGGGCTAGGGCTAGGGCTAGGGCTAGGGCTTGGGCCAGGGTTAGGGTTAGGGCTATTGCTAGGACTAGGGCCAGGCCAGGGCTAGGTTTAGGTTGAGGGAGAAGGTGAGGGTTAGGATTAGGGCTAGGGCTAAGGCTAGGGCTAGGGCTAGGGCTAGGGCTAGGGCTAGGGCTAGGGCTAGGGCTAGGGCTAGGGCTAGGGCTAGGGCTAGGGCTAGGGCTTGGGCCAAGGTTAGGGTTAGGGTTAGGGCTATTGGTAGGTCTAGGGCCTGGACAAGGCTAGGTTTAGGTTGAGGGAGAAGGTGAGGGTTATGATTAGGGCTAGGGCTAAGGCTAGGGCTAGGGCTAGGGCTTGAGCCAGGGTTAGGGTTAGGGTTAGGGCTAGGGATAAGTTTAGGGTTAGTGTTAGGGTTAGAGTTTGCACTAGGGCTAGGGCTGGGCTACGGTTATGTTGAGGACTAGGACTAGGACTAGGACTACTTCTAGGGCTAGGGCTATGCTAGGCCTAGGCCGAGGGCTAGGCCTAGCCCTAGCCCTAATCCTAACCCTAAACCTAAACCTAACCCTAACCCTAACCCTAACCCTAACCCTAACCCAAACCCTAACCTTTGCCCAGTCGTGGCCCTAGCCCTAACCCTCACCCTCACCCTCTTCCTCCCCCTCTCCCTAACCCTCACCCTCACCCTCACCCTCACGGTAACACTAACCCTAACACTAACCCTAGCACTAGCACTAATACCAGCCCAATCCTAACCTTAAGCTTAACCCTAGCCCTAGCCCTAGCCCTAGCCCTAGCCCTCGCCGTACCCCTAAAAGTAATCCTACCCCAGCCCTAGCCCTCGTCCTAGGCCTAGCATAGCCCTAGCCCTAGAAGTAGTCCTAGTCCTAGTCCTACTCCTAACCCTAAACCTAGCCCAGCGCTAGCTCTAGTGCTAGCGCTAACGCAAACACTATTCCAAACACTAACCCTAACCCTAGCCCTAGTCCTAGCCCTAGTCGTACCACTAGGCTTAAGCCTGAACCAAACCCTAGCCCTATCCCTAGCCCTAGCCCTTGCCCTAGCACTAGCACTAGCCCTAGTCCTAGCCCTAGCCCTAGCCCTAGTCCTAGCCCAAGCCCTAGCCCAAGCCCTCACCATCACCATCACCCTCACGCTAGCTCAGCACTGTATCTAGCCCTAGCCCAACGAGTCGCCCTGACCGTAACCCTAAGCCTAGCCCAAGCCCTAAGCCTAGCCCTAGCCCTAGCCCTAGCCCTAGCCCTAGCCCTAGCCCAAGCCCTAACCCTCACCCTAACCCTAACCCTAACCCAAACCCTAACCTTAGCCCAGTCATCGCCCTAGCCCTAGCCCTAAAACTCTTCCTCTCCCTCTCCCTCTCCCTCACCCCAACCCAAACCCTAATCTTAGCCCAGACCTAGCCCTAAATCTGTCCCTAAAACCTAACCCTAACCATAACCCTAACACTAAACTTAACCCTAACCCTAGTCCTAGCACTAGCCCAATCCTAACTTTAAGCTTAACCCTAGCCCTAGCCCTAGCCCTAGCCCTAGCCCTCGCCGTACCCCTACCCCTACACCTAGCCCCAGCCCTAGACCTCGGCCTAGGCCTACCATAGCCCTAGCCCTAGAAGTAGTCCTAGTCCTAGTCCTAGTCTTAGTCCTAGTCCCAACCCTAACCCTAACCGTAGCCCAGCCCTAGCCCTAGTGCAAAATCTAACCCTAACCCTAATCTTATCCCTAGATCTATCCCTATCCCTATCCCTATCCCTAGCCCTATCCCTATCCCTAGCCCTATCCCTAGCCCTAGCCCTCGCCGTACCCCTACCCCTAGCCCCAGCCCTAGACCTCGGCCTAGGCGTAGCATAGCCCGAGCCCTAGAAGTAGTCCTAGTCCTAGTCCTAGTCTTAGTCCTAGTCCTAACCCTAACCCTAACCCTAACCGTAACCGTAGCCCAGCCCTAGCCCTAGTGCAAAATCTAACCCTAACCCTAACCCTAATCTTATCCCTAGCCCTAGCCCTAGCCCTAGCCCTAGCCCTAGTCCTAGCCCTAGCCCTAGCCCTCGGCCTAGCCCTAACCCTAGCCCTAGCCCTAATCCTAGCCCTAACCTTAGCCCTCCCCTAGCCCTAACCCTGGCCCTAAAACTTAGCCCTAACCCTATCCCTAGACCTAAGCCTAATCCTAGCCCGAGCCCGAGCCCGAGCCCGAGCTTTAGCCATAGCCATAATCGTAGCACTAGACCTAGGCCTAATCCTAACCCTAACCCTAGCCCTAACCTTCACCCAGTCGTAGCCCTAGCCCTAACCCTCACCCTCAACCTCTCCCTCCCCCTCTCCCTAACCCTCACCCTCACCCTCACCCTGACCCTGACCCTCACCCTCACCCTAACACTAACCCTAACCCTAACACTAACCCTAACACTAACACTAACACTAACCCTAGCCCTAGCACTAGCCCTAGCCCAATCCTAACCTTAAGCTTAACCCTAGCCCTAGCCCTAGCCCTCGCCGTACCCCTAAACATAATCCTACCCCAGCCCTAGCCCTCGGCCTAGGCCTAGCATAGCCCTAGCCCTAGAAGTAGTCGTAGTCCTAGTCCTAACCCTAACCGTAGCCCAGCCCTAGCTCTAGTGCTAGCGCTAACACAAACGCTAATCCAAACCCTAACCCTAACCCTAGCCCTAGCCCTAGTCGTACCACTAGGCCTAAGCCTAAACCATACCGTAGAACTAGCCCTAGCCCTAGCCCTAGCCCTAGCCCAAGCCCTAGCCCAAGCCCTCACCATCACCATCACCCTCACGCTAGCTCCACCCTGTATCTAGCCCTAGACCAACGTGTCGCCCTGACCGTAACCCTAAGCCTAGCCCTCGCCCTAAGCCTAGCCCTCGCCCTAGCCCTAGCCCTCGCCCTCGCCATAGCCCTAGCCCTAGCCCTAGCCCTAGCCCTAGCCCTAGCCCTAGCCCTAGCCCTAGCCCTAGCCCTAGCCCTAGCCCTAGCCCTAGCCGTAGCCGTAGCCGTAGCCGTAGCCGTAGCCCTAACCCTCACCCTCACCCTAACCCTAACCCTAACCCAAACCCTAACCTTAGGCCAGTCATCGCCCTAGCCCTAGCCCTAACCCTCTTCCTCTCCCTCTCCCTGACCCCAACCCCAACCCTAACCTTAGCCCTGCCCTAGCCCTAACCCTGACCCTAAAACCTAACCCTAACCCTAACACTAACACTAAACGTAACCCTAACCCTAGTCCTAGCACTAGCACTAGCCCAATCCTAACTTTAAGCTTAACCCTAGACGTAGCCCTAGCCCTAGCCCTAGCCCTAGACCTCGCCGTACCCCTACCCCTACACCTAGCCCCAGCCCTAGCCCTCGGCCTAGGCGTAGCATAGCCCTAGCCCTAGAAGCAGTCCTAGTCCTAGTCCTAGTCTTAGTCCTAGTCCTAACCCTAACCGTAGCCCAGCCCTAGCCCTACTGCAAAATCTAACCCTAACCCTAACCCTAATCTTATCCCTAGATCTAGCCCTAGCCCTAGCCCTAGCCCTAGCCCTAGCCCTCGGCCTAGGCCTAGCATAGCCCTAGCCCTAGAAGTACTCCTAGTCCTAGTCTTAGTCCTAGTCCTAACCCTAACCCTAACCGTAGCCCAGCCCTAGCCCTAGTGCAAAATCTAACCCTAAGCCTAACCCTAATCTTATCCCTAGATCTAGCCCTAGCTCTAGCCCTAGCCCTAGCCCTAGCCCTAGCCCTCGCCGTACCCCTACCCCTACCCCTAGCCCCAGCCCTAGCCCTCGGCCTAGGCCTAGCATAGCCCTAGCCCTAGAAGTAGTCCTAGTCCTAGTCCTAGTCCTAGTCCTAGTCTTAGTCCTAGTCCTAACCCTAACCGTAGCCCAGCCCTAGCCCTAGTGCAAAATCTAACCCTAACCCTAACCCTAATCTTATCCCTAGATCTAGCCCTAGCCCTAGCCCTAGCCCTCGGCCTAGCCCTAACCCTAGCCCTTATCCTAGCCCTAACCTTAGCCCACCCCTAGCCCTAACCCTGGTCCTAAAACCTAGCCCTAACCCTAACCCTAACACTAACCTTAACCCTAACCCTAGCACTAGCACTAGCACTAGCACTAGCACTAGCCCTAGCCGAATCCTAACCCGAGCTTTAGCCATAGCCATAATCGAAGCACTAGGCCTAGGCCTAATCCTAATCCTAACCCTAACCCTAGCCCTAGCCCTAGCCCTAGCCCTAGCCCTAGCCCTAGCCCTAGCCCTAGCCCTAATCCCAGTCCTAGTCCTAGTCCTAGTCCTAGCCCTAGGCCTAGCCCTAGCCCTTACCCTAGCCCTAGCCCTAGCCCTAGCCGCAGCCCTTCCCTAGGCCTAGCCCTGACCCTAGCTTAAGCCCTAGCGCTAGCCGTAGCACTAGGCCTAACCCTAACCCTAAGCGTAAGCCTAAGCCTAAGCCTAACCCTAGCCCTAACCCAAGCCGGAACCCTAACATAAACCCTAACTCTAAGCCTAGCCCTAGCCCTAGCCCTCACACTAACCCTCACCTTCACCCTCACCCACAGCCTAGCCCAGCTCTGGCCGTAGATGTAGAAATAGCCCTAGTGCTAGTGCAAGGGCTAGGGTTATCGTTAAGGTTAGTGTTAGGGTTAGGGTTAGGGTTAGGTTTTAGGGCCAGCGTTAGAGCTAGAGCTGGGCTTAGGTTAGGGCTAGGGTTAGGGCTAGGGCTAGGCCGAGGGCTAGGCCGAGGGCTAGGACTAGGACTAGGGCTACGGCTAGGGCTAGGGCTAGGGCTAGGGCTAGGGCTAAGGCTAGGGCTAGGGCTAGGGCTAGGGCTAGGGCTAGGATTAAGCCTAGGCCTAGGCCTAGTGCTACGAATATGGCTATGGCTAAAGCTCGGTTCGGGCTAATGCTCGGGCTCGGACTAGGAATAGGCTTAGGGCCAGGGTTAGGGTTAGGGCTATTGCTAGGACTAGGGCCAGGCCAGGGCTATGTTTAGGGTGAGGGAGAAGGTGAGGGTTAGTATTAGGGCTAGGGCTAAGGGTAGGGCTAGGGCTAGGGCTAGGGCTAGGGCTAGGGCTAGGGCTAGGGCTAGGGCTAGGGCTAGGGCTAGGGCTAGGGCTAGGGCTAGGGCTAGGGCTAGGGCTAGGGCTAGGGCTTGGGCCAGGGTTAGGGTTAGGGTTAGGGCTAGGGATAAGATTAGGGTTAGGGTTAGGGTTAGAGTTTGCACTAGGGCTAGGGCTGGGCTATGGTTAGGGTGAGGACTAGGACTAGGACTAGGACTAGGACTTGGACTAGTACTACTTCTAGGGTTAAGGCTATGCTAGGCCTAGGCCGAGGGCGAGGGCTGGGGCTGGGGTTGGGGTAGGGGTAGGGGTACTTCGAGGGCTAGTGCTACGACTAGTGTTAGGGCTAGGATTAAGCCTAGGCCTTGGCCTAGTGCTACGAAGATAGGGATAGGGATAGGGATAGGGATAGGGATAGGGATAGGGATAGGGATAGGGATAGGGATAGGGATAGGGATAGGGATAGGGATAGGGATAGGGATAGGGATAGGGATAGGGATAGGGATAGGGATAGGGATAGGGATAGGGATAGGTTATGGTTTAGGCTTAGGCCTAGTGGTACGACTAGGGCTAGGGCTAGGGTTAGGGTTAGGGTTTGGATTAGCGTTTTCGTTAGCACAAGCACTAGAGCTAGTGCTGGGCTAGGTTTAGGGTTAGGACTAGGACTAGGACTAGGACTAGGACTAGGACTAGGACTAGGACTATTTCTTGGGCTAGGGCTATGCTAGGCCTAGGCCGAGGGCTAGGGCTGGGGTAGGATTACATTTAGGGGTACGGCGAGGGCTAGGGCTAGGGCTAGGGCTATGGTTAAGCTTAAGGTTAGGATTGGGCTAGGGCTAGTGCTAGGGCTAGGGTTAGTGTTAGGGTTAGGGTTAGGGTTAGGGTTAGGGTTAGGGTTAGGGTTAGGGTTAGGGTTAGGGTTAGGGTTAGGGTTAGGGTTAGGGTTAGGGTTAGGGTTAGGATTAGTGTTAGGATGAGGGGGAGGGTCAGGGTGAGGGTGAGGGTGAGGGTTAGGGAGAGGGTGAGTGAGAGGGTGAGGGTGAGGGTGAGGGTTAGGGCTAGGGCTACGACTGGGCAAACTTTAGGGTTTGGGTTACGGTTAGGATTACGGCTAGGGCTAGGCCTATTCCTCGGCCTAGGCCTAGGCCTAGCCCTCTGCCTAGGCCTAGCATAGCCCTAGACCTAGAAGTCGTCCTAGTCCTAGTCCTAGTCCTAGTTATAGACCTCACCCTAACCGTAGCCCAGCCCTAGCCCTAGTGCAAACTCTAACCCTAACACTAACCCTAATCTTATCCCTAGCCCTAACCCTAACCCTAACCCTGGCCCAAGCCCAAGCCCAAGCCCAAGCCCTTGCCCTAGCCCTAACCCTAGCCCAAGCCCTAGCCCTAGCCCTAGCCCTAGCCCTAGCCCTAGCCCTAGCCCTAGCCCTAGCCCTAGCCCTAGCCCTAGCCCTAGCCCAAGCCCTAGCCCTAATCCTAACCCTCACCGTCTCCCTCACCCTAAACCTAGCCCTGGTCTGGCCCTAGTCCTAGCAATAGCCTTAACCCTAACCCTGGCCCTAAGACTAATCCTAGTCCGAGCCCGAGTATTAGCCTGAGCCCGAGCTTTAGCCAAAGCCGTCTTCGTAGCACTAGGCCAAGGCCTAGGCTTAATCCTAGCCCTAGCCCTAGCCCTAGCCCTAGCCCTAGCCCTCGGCCTAGCCCTCGGCCTAGCCCTAGCCCTAACCCTAGCCCTAACCCTAACACTGACCTTAACCCTAACCCTAACCCTAGCACTAGCACTAGCACTAGCACTAGCACTAGCACTAGCACTAGCACTAGCACTAGCACTAGCACTAGCACTAGCACTAGCACTAGCACTAGCCCAATCCTAATCTTAAGCTTATCCCTAGCCCTAGCCCTAGCCCAATTCCTCGCTGTACCCCTACCCCTGCCCCTTGCCCCAGCCCTAGCCCTCGGCCTAGGCCTAGCATAGCCCTAGCCCAAGAAGTAATCCTAGTCCTAGTCCTAGTCCTAGTCCTAATCCTAGTCCTAGTCCTAGACCTAGTCCTAGTCCTAGTCCTAGTCCTAGTCCTAGTCCTAGTCCTAGTTCTAGTCCTAGTCCTAGTCCTAGTCCTAACCCTAACCGTAGCCCAGCCCTAGCTCTAGTGCAAACGTTAACCCTAACCCTAACCCTAATCTTATCCCTAGCCCTAACCCTAAACCTAACCCTGGCCCAAACCCAAGCCCTAGCCTTAGCCATAAGCCTAGCCCTAGCCCTAGCCCTAGCCCTAGCCCTAGCCCTAGCCCTAGCCCTAATACTAACCCTCACATTCACCCTCACGCTCCCGCTAGCCGTGGCCTGGCCCTAGTCCTAGCAATAGACTGAAACCTAACCCTAGACCTAAGCGTAATGCGAGCCCGAGCCCAAGCCCGAGCCCAAGCCCGAGCCGGAGCTTTACCCATAGGCATAAACATAGCACTAGGCCTAGGCCTAATCCTAATCCTAACCCTAACCCTAGCCCTAGCCCTAGCCCTAGCCCTAGACCTAGACCTAGCCCTAGCCCTAGCCCTAGCCCTCGCCGTACCTCTAACCCTAATCCTGGCCCCAGCCCTAGCCCTCGGAATAGGCCTAGCATAGCCCTAGCCCTAGAAGTATTCCTAGTCCTAGTCCTAGTCCTAACCCTAACCCTATCCCTAGTCGTACCACTAAGCCTAGGCCTAAACCAAACCCTAGACCTAGCCCTAGCCGTAGCCCTAGCCCTAGCCCTAGCCCTAGCCCTAGCCCTAGCCCTAGCCCAAGCCCTAGCCCTAGCCCTAGCCCTTGCCCTCACCCTCATGCTAGCTCAGCCCTGATTCTAGCCCTAGCCCAAACCATCTCCCTAACCGTAACCATAACCATAACCATAACCATAACACTAGCCCTGGCCCTGGCCCTGGCCCTAGCCCTAAGCCTAGCCCTAAGCCTAGCCCTAGCCCTAGCCCTAGCCCTAGCCCTAGCCCTAGCCCTAGCCCTAGCCCGAGCCCTAGCCCTAGCCCTTGCCCTAACCGTCACCCTCACCCTAATCCTAACCCTAACCGTAATCCTAAAGCTAACCCTAACTCAAACCCTAACCTTAGCCCAGCCCTACAACTAGCCCTAGCCCTAGCCCTAGCCCTAGCCCTAGCCCTAGCCCTAGCCCTAACCCTAACCCTAACCCTAAATCTAACCCTAAATCTAACCCTAACCCAAACCCTATCCTTAGCCCAGCCCTAGCCCTAGCCCTAGCCCTAGCCCTAGCCCTAGCCCTCACCCTCACCCTCACCCTCACCCTCTCCCTCTCCCTCTCCCTCTCCCTCTCCCTGACCCTGACCCTGACCCTGACCCTGACCCTGACCCTGACCCTCACCCTCACCCTAACCCTAACCCAAACCTTAACCTTAGCCCAGCCCAATCCCTAACCGTGGCCCTAAAACCTAACCCTAACCCTAACCCTAGCCCTGGTACTAGCCCTAGCCCAATCCTACCCTTACGCTTAACCCAAGCCCTAGCCCTAGCCCTCGCCGTACCCCTAAACGTAACCCTAGCCCCAGCCCTAGCCCTAGCCCTAGCCCTAGCCCTAGGCCTAGGCCTAGGCCTAGCGCTAGTCCTCGTCCTCGTCCTCGTCCTAGTCCTAGTCCTAGCCCTAGCCCTAGCCCAAGCCCTAGCCCAAGCCCTCACCATCACCATCACCCTCACGCTAGCTCAGCCCTGTATCTAGCCCTAGCCGAACGAGTCGACCTGACCGTAACCCTAAGCCTAGCCCTAGCCCTAAGTCTAGCCCTAGCCCTAGCCGTAGCCCTAGCCCTAGCCCTAACCCTCACCCTAACCCTCACCCTAACCCTAACCCTAACCCTAACCCTAACCCTAACCCTAACCCTAACCCTAACCCTAACCCTAACCCTAACCCTAACCCTAACCCAAACCCAAACCCTAAACTTAGCCCAGTCATCGCCCTAGCCCTAGCCCTAACCCTCTTCATCTCCCTCTCCCTCTCCCTCTCCCTCTCCCTCTCCCTCTCCCTCTCCCTCTCCCTCTCCCTCTCCCTCTCCCTCACTCCAACCCAAACCCTAAATTTAGCCCAGCCCTAGCCCTAACCCTGGACCTAAAACCTAACCCTAACCCTAACCCTAACCCTAACCCTAACACTAACACTAACCTTAACCCTAACCCTAGTCCTAGCCCTCGCCCTCGCCCTAGCCCAAGTCCTAGCCCAAGCCCTCACCATCACCATCACCCTCACGCTAGCTCAGCCCTGTATCTAGCCCTAGCCCAACGACTCGCCCTTACCGTAACCCTAAGCCTAGCCCTAGCCCTAGCCCTAGCCCTAGCCCTAGCCCTAACCCTAACCCTAACCCTAACCCTAACCCTAACCCTAACCCTAACCCAAACCCTAACCTTAGCCCAGTCATCGCCCTAGCCCTAGCCCTAACCCTCTTCATCTCCCTCTCCCTCTCCCTCACCCAACCCAAACCCTAACCTTAGCCCAGCCCTAGCCCTAACCCTGGCCCCAAAACCTAACACTAACCCTAACACTAACACTAACCTTAACCCTAACCCTAGTCCTAGCATTACCACTAGCCCAATCCTAACTTTAAGCTTAACCCTAGCCCTAGCCCTAGCCCTAGCCCTAGCACTCGCCGTACCCCTACCCCTACCCCTAGCCCCAGCCCTAGGCCTCGGCCTAGGCCTAGCATAGCCCTACCCCTAGAAGTAGTCCTAGTCCTAGTCCTAGTCCTAGTCCTAACCCTAAACCTAGCCCAGCCCTAGCTCTAGTGCTAGTGCTAACGCAAACGCTAATCCAAACCCTAACCCTAACCCTAGCCCTAGCCCTAGTCGTACCACTAGGCCTAAGCCTAAACCATACCCTATCCCTATCCCTATCCCTATCCCTATCCCTATCCCTATCCCTATCCCTATCCCTATCCCTATCCCTATCCCTATCCCTATCCCTATCCCTATCCCTATCCCTATCCCTATCCCTATCCCTATCCCTATTTTCGTAGCACTAGGCCAAGGCCTAGGCTTAATCTTAGCCCTAGCCCTAGCCCTAGCCCAAGCCCTAGCCCAAGCCCTCACCATCACCATCACCCTCACGCTAGCTCAGCCCTGTATCTAACCCTAGCCCAACGTGTCGCCCTGACCGAAACCCTAAGCCTAGCCCTAACCCTAACCCTAACCCAAACCCTAACCTTAGCCCAGTCATCGCCCTAGCCCTAGCCCTAACCCTCTTCCTCTCCCTCTCCCTCTCCCTCTCCCTAACCCCAACCCAAACCCTAACCTTAGCCCAGCCCGAGCCCTAACCCTGGCCCTAAAACCTAACCCTAACCCAAACACTAACACTAAACTTAACCCTAACCCTAGTCCTAGCAGTAGCACTAGCCCAATCCTAACTTTAAGCTTAACCCTAGCCCTATCCCTATCCCTATCCCTAGCCCTAGCTCTCGGCCTAGGCCAAGCATAGCCCTAGCCCTAGAAGTATTCCTAGTCCTAGTCCTAGTCCTAGTCTTAGTCCTAGTCCTAACCCTAACCCTAGACCTCGCCGTACCCCTATCCCTAGCCCCAGCCCTAGCTCTCGGCCTAGGCCAAGCATAGCCCTAGCCCTCGAAGTATTCCTAGTCCTAGTCCTAGTCTTAGTCCTAGTCCTAACCCTAACCCTAACCGTAGCCCAGCCCTAGCCCTACTGCAAAATCTAACCCTAACCCTAACCCTAATCTAGATCTAGCCCTAGCCCTAGCCCTAGCTCTACCCCTAGCCCTCGGCCTAGGCCTAGCATAGCCCTAGCCCTAGAAGTAGTCCTAGTCCTAGTCCTAGTCTTAGTCCTAGTCCTAACCCTAACCCTAACCGTAGCCCAGCCCTTGCCCTGGTGCAAAATCTAACCCTAACCCTAACCCTAATCTTATCCCTAGATCTAGCCCTAGCTCTAGCCCTAGCCCTAGCCCTAGCCCTCGCCGTACCCCTACCCCTACCCCTAGCACCAGCCCTAGGCCTCGGCCTAGGCCTAGCATAGCCCTAGCCCTAGAAGTAGTCCTAGTCCTAGTCCTAGTCTTAGTCCTAGTCCTAACCCTTACCGTAGGCCAGCCCTAGCCCTAGTGCAAAATCTAACCCTAACCCTAACCCTAATCTTATCCCTAGATCTAGCCCTAGCCCTAGCCCTAGCCCTAGCCCTCGGCCTAGCCCTAACCCTAGCCCTAATCCTAGCCCTAACCTTAGCCCACCCCTAGCCCTTACCCTCGCCCTAAAACCTAGCCCTAACCCTAACACTAACATTAACCCTAACCCTAGCCCTAGCACTAGCACTAGCACTAGCCGAATCCTAACCCGAGCTTTAGCCATAACCATAATCGTAGCGCTAGGCCTAGGCCTAATCCAAATCCTAACCCTAGCCCTAGCCCTAGCCCTAGCCCTAGCCCTAGCCCTAGCCCTTGTCGTAATCCTAGTCCTAGTCCTAATCCCATTCCTAGTCCTATTCCTAGCCCTAGGACTAGCCCTAACCCTAACCCTAGCCCTAGCGCTAGCCCTAACACTAACCCTCACCTTCACCCTCACCCACAGCCTAGCCCAGCTCTGCCCGTAGATGTAGAAATAGCCCGAAACCTATCCCTAGACCTAAGACTAATCCTAGCCCGAGCCCGAGCCCGAGCTTTAGCCATAGCCATAATTAGGCCTAGGCCTAATCCGAACCATAACCCTAGCCCTAACCCGAGCCCTAACCCTAACCCTAAACCTAGCCCAAGCCCAAGCCCTAGCCCTAGCCCTAGCCCTAGCCCTAAGCCTAAGCCTAACCCTAGCCCTAGCCCTAGCCCTAACCCTATCCCTATCCCTATCCCTATCCCTAGTCGTAGCACTAGGCCTAGGCCTAAACCAAACCCTAGCCCTAGCCGTAGCCGTAGCCGTAGCCCTAGCCGTAGCCGTAGCCCTTGCCCTAGCCCTAACCCTAGCCCTAGCCCAAACCCTAACCTTTGCCCAATCATAGCCCTAGCCCTAGCCCTAAACCTCACCCTCTCCCTCTCCCTCAGCCTCACACTAACCCAAATTCCTAACCTTACCCAGCCCTAGCCCTAACCCTTGCCCTAAAACCTAACACTAACCCTAACCCTAACACTAACCCTAACGATAACCCTAACCCTAAACCTAGCCCTAGCACTAGCCCTAGCCCAATCCTAACTTTAACCTTAACCCTAGCCCTAGCCCTCGCCGTACCCCTAACCCTAATCCTACCCCAGCCCTAGCCCTCGGCCTAGGCCTAGCACAACCCTAGCCCTAGAAGTAGTACTAGTCCTAGTCCTAGTCCTAGTCCTACTAATAGTCCTAGTCCTAGTCCTAACCCTAACCCTAATCTTATCCCTAGAACTAACCCTAACCCTTACCCTAACCCTAGCCCAAGCCCAAGCCCTAGCCCTAAGGCTAACCCTAGCCCTAGCCCTAGCCCTAAGGCTAACCCTAGCCCTAGCCCTAGCCCTAGTCATACCACTAGACCTAAGCCTAAACCAAACCCTAACGCTAATCCTAGCCCTAGCCCTAGCCCTAGCCCTAGCCCTTGTCCTAGTCCTAGTCCTAGTCCTAATCCCATTCCTAGTCCTATTCCTAGCCCTAGGACTAGCCCTAACCCTAACCCTAGCCCTAGCGCTAGCCCTAGCCGCAGCCCTTCCCTAGGCCTAGCCCTGACCCTAGCTTAAGCCCTAGCCCTAGCCGTAGCACTAGGCCTAACCCTAACCCTAAGCGTAAACCTAAGCCTAAGCCTAACCCTAGCCCTAGCCCTAACCCAAGCCGGAACCCTAACACAAACCCTAACTCTAAGCGTAGCCCTAGCACTAGCCCTAACACTAACCCTCACCTTCACCCTCACCCACAACCTAGCCCAGCTCTGCCCGTAGATGTAGAAATAGCCCGAAACCTATCCCTAGACCTAAGACTAATCCTAGCCCGAGCCCGAGCCCGAGCTTTAGCCATAGCCATAATCGTAGCACTAGGCCTAGGCCTAATCCGAACCCTAACCCTAGCCCTAACCCTAGCCCTAACCCTAACCCTAAACCTAGCCCAAGCCCAAGACTTAGCCCTAGCCCTAGCCCTAAGCCTAAGCCTAACCCTAGCCCTAGCCCTAACCCTATCCCTATCCCTATCCCTAGTCGTAGCACTAGGCCTAGGCCTAAACCAAACCCTAGCCCTAGCCGTAGCCGTAGCCCTAGCCCTAGCCCTAGCCCTAGCCCTAGCCCTAGCCCTAGCCCTAGCCCTAGGCCTAGGCCTAGCCCTAGCCCTAGCCCTAACCCTAGCCCTAGCCCAAACCCTAACCTTTGCCCAATCATAGCCCTAGCCCTAGCCCTAAACCTCACCCTCTCCCTCTCCCTCTCCCTCACCTTCACCCTAACCCAAATCCTAACCTTACCCAGCCCTAGCCCTAACCCTTGCCCTAAAACCTAACCCTAACCCTAACCCTAACCCTAACCCTAACGATAACCCTAACCCTAACCCTAGCCCTAGCACTAGCACTAGCCCAATCCTAACTTTAACCTTAACCCTAGCCCTATCCCTCGCCGTACCCCTAACCCTAATCCTACCCCAGCCCTAGCCCTCGGCCTAGGCCTAGCACAGCCCTAGCCCTAGAAGTAGTACTAGTCCTAGTCCTAGTCCTAGTCCTACTAATAGTCCTAGTCCTAGTCCTAACCCTAACCCTAATCTTATCCCTAGAACTAACCCTAACCCTTACCCTAACCCTAGGATTGGGCTAGGGCTAGTGCTAGGGCTAGGGTTAGTGTTAGTGTTAGTGTTAGTGTTAGTGTTAGTGTTAGGGTTAGTGTTAGGGTTAGGGTTAGTGTTAGGGTGAGGGTCAGGGTCAGGGTCAGGGGGAGGGTGAGGGGGAGGGTTAGGGAGAGGGGGAGGGAGAGGTTGAGGGTGAGGGTTAGGGCTAGGGCTACGACTGGGCGAAGGTTAGGGCTAGGGTTAGGGTTAGGATTAGGCCTAGGTCTAGTGCTACAATTATAGCTATGGCTAAAGCTTTGGCTCGGGCTCGGGCTAGGATTAGGCTTAGGTCTAGGGATAGGGTTAGGGCTAAGTTTTAGGGCCAGGGTTAGGGCTAGGGGAGGGCTAAGGTTAGGGCTAGGATTAGGGCTAGGGTTAGGGCTAGGCCGAGGGCTAGGGCTAGGGCTAGGGCTAGGGCTAGGGCTAGGGCTAGGGCTAGGGCTAGGGCTAGGGATAAGATTAGGGTTAGGGTTAGGGTTAGATTTTGCACTCGGGTTAGGGCTGGGCTACGGTTAGGGTTAGGGTTAGGGTTAGGACTAGGACTAAGACTAGGACTAGGACTAGGACTACTTCTAGGGCTAGGGCTATGCTAGGCCTAGGCCGAGGTCTAGGGCTGGGGCTAGGTGTAGGGGTAGGGGTACGGCGAGGGCTAGGGCTAGGGCTAGGGCTAGGGTTAAGCTTAAAGTTAGGATTGGGCTAGTGCTAGGACTAGGGTTAGGGTTAAGTTTAGTGTTAGGGTTATGGTTAGGGTTAGGTTTTAGGGACAGGGTTAGGGCTAGGGCTGGGCTAAGATTAGGGTTGGGGTTGGGGTGAGGGAGAGGGAGAGGGAGAGGGAGAGGGAGAGGGAGAGGGTTAGGGCTAGGGCTAGGGCTAGGGCGATGACTGGGCTAAGGTTAGGGTTTGGGTTAGGGTTAGGGTGAGGGTGAGGGTGAGGGTTAGGGCTAGGGCTAGGGCTAGGGCTAGGGCTAGGGCTAGGGCTAGGCTTAGGGCTAGGGCTAGGCTTAGGGTTACGGTCAGGGCGACTCGTTGGGCTAGGGCTAGATACAGTGCTTAGCTAGCTTGAGGGTGATGGTGATGGTGAGGGCTTGGGCTAGGGCTTGGGCTAGGACTAGGGCTAGGGCTAGGGCTAGGACTAGGGCTAGTGCTAGTGCTAGTGCTAGGTCTAGGGCTAGGGCTAGGGCTAGGGCTAGGGTTTGGTTTAGGCTTAGGCCTAGTGGTACGACTAGGGCTAGGACTAGGGCTAGGGTTAGGGTTAGTGTTTGGAATAGTGTTTGCGTTAGCGCTAGCACTAGAGCTAGGGCTGGGCTAGGTTTAGGGGTAGGAGTAGGACTAGGACTAGGACTACTTTTAGGGCTAGGGCTATGCTAGGCCTAGGACGAGGGCTAGGGCTGGGGTAGGATTACGTTTAGGGGTACGGCGAGGGCTAGGGCTAGGGCTAGGGTTAAGCTTAAGGTTAGGATTGGGCTAGGGCTAGTGCTAGGGCTAGGGTTAGTGTTAGGGTTAGTGTTAGGGTTAGTGTTACGGTGAGGGTGAGGGTGAGGGTGAGGGTTAGGCAGAGGGTGAGGGAGAGGGTGAGGGTGAGGGTGAGGGCTAGGGCCACGACTAGGCAAAGTTAGGGTTTGGGTTAGGGTTAGGGTTAGGGTTAGGGTTAGGGTTAGGGTTAGGATTAGGGCTAGGGCTAGGCCTAGCCCTCGGCCTAGGCCTAGCATAGCCCTAGCCCTAGAAGTAGTCCTAGTCCTAGTCCTAGTCCTAGTCCTAGTCCTCAACATAACCGTAGCCCAGCCCTAGCCCTAGTGCAAACTCTAACCCTAACACTAACCCTAATCTTATCCCTAGCCCTAACCCTAACCCTAACCCTGGCTAAAGCCCTAGCCCTAGCCCTAGCCTTAGCCCTAGCCCTAATCATAACCCTCACCTTCTCCCTCAACCTAAACCTAGCCTTGGCCTGGCCCTAGTCCTACCAATAGCCCTAACCCTAACCCTAACCCTGGCCCAAGCCCTAGCCCTAGCCCTAGCCCTAGCCCTAGCCCTAGCCCTAGCCCTAGCCCTAGCCCTAGCCCTAGCCCTAGCCCTAGCCCTAGCCCTAGCCTTAGCCCTAGCCCTAATCCTAACCCTCACCTTCTCTCTCAACCTAAACCTAGCCCTGGCCTGGCCCTATTCCTAGCAATAGGCTGAGAACCATCTTGCCTAAGAGGAGTGGAGAAGAGGCAGCAGGCTGGGCTCTGCCATCTTGCTCCCAGCAGTGCCCCTCCCTCCTCCAACTGCCATCACAAGGCTGAGAACCATCTTGCCTGAGAGGAGTGGAGAAGAGGCAGCAGGCTGGGCTCTGCCATCTTGCTCCCAGCAGTGCCCCTCCCTCCTCCAGCTGCCATCACAAGGCTGAGAACCATCTTGCCTGAGATGAGTGAAGAAGAGGCAGCAGGCTGGGCTCTGCCATCTTGCTCCCAGCAGTGCCCCTCCCTCCTCCAACTGCTCCCATCACAAGATGGCAAAGAGACTACGGCATCTGATCCATCAGTTGAGAAAACGTCTGGTCCTGAGGCTGAGCAGGATGGGGTTGAGTACATACCAGCTGACTATCTCTACCATCAACTGGTTTGTCATCAATGAAGAGAAAATTCAAAGTAAAGAGAATAAGAAAATTCCAGCAAGAAGAAATGAATAGAAGAATTGGAACTGAAGACCTCAAGTGCTTGCTTTTTGCTGATCCCTGTTCCCCCCCACACCATTTTCCTTTTGTATCTTGTCTCTTTAGATTGTAAGCCTGAGGGCAGGGATCTGTCTGAGTTTAATATAATATTGTAACCCGCCCTGAGACCTTCGGGTATAGGGCGGGATAGAAATACAAATAAATAAATAAAAGAATAGCCCTAACCCTAACCCTGGCCCAAGCCCTAGCCCTAGCCCTCGCACTCGCCGTACACCTACCTCTACCGCTAGCCCCAGCCCGAGCCCTCGGCCTAGGCCTAGCATATCCCTAGCCCTAGAAGTAGTCCTAGTCCTAGTCCTAGTCTTAGTCCTAGTCCTAACCCGAACCCTAACCGTAGCCCAGCCCTAGCCCTAATGCAAAATCTAAACCTAACCCTAACCCTAAACCTAATCTTATCCCTAGATCTAGCCCTAGCCCTAGGCCTAGGCCTAGCCCTAGCCCTAGCCCTAGCCCTAGCCCAAGCCCTAGCCCAAGCCCTCACCATCACCATCACCCTCACGCTAGCTCAGCCCTGTATCTAGCCCTAGCCCAACGTGTCGCTCTGACCGTAACCCTAAGCCTAGCCCAGCCCTAAGCCTAGCCCTAGCCCTAGCCCTAGCTCTAGCCCTAGCCCTAGCCTTAGCCCTAGCCCTAGCCCTAGCCCTAGCCCTAGCCCTAGCCCTAGCCCTAGCCCTAGCCCTAGCCCTAGCCCTAGCCCTAGCCCTAGCCCTAGCCCTAAACCTAACCCTAACCCTAACCCAAACCCAAACCCTAACCTTAGCCCAGTCATCGCCCTAGACCTCGCCCTAACCCTCTTCCTCTCCCTCTCCCTCTCCCTCTCCCTCACCCCAACCCAAACCCTAACCTTAGCCCAGCCCGAGCCCTAACCCTGGCCCTAAAACCTAACCCTAACCCTAACACTAACACTAAACTTAACCCTAAACCTAGTCCTAGCACTAGCACTAGCCCAATCCTAAATTTAAGCTTAACCCTAGCCCTAGCCCTAGCCCTTGCCGTACCCCTACCCTTACCCCTAGCCCCAGCCCTAGCTCTCGGCCTAGGCCTAGCATAGCACTAGCCCTAAAAGTAGTCCTAGTCCTAGTCCTAGTCTTAGTCCTAGTCCTAACCCTAACCCTAACCGTAGCCCAGCCCTAGCCCTAGTGCAAAATCTAAACCTAACCCTAACCCTATTCTTATCCCAAGATCTAGCCCTAGCCCTAGCCCTAGCCCTAGCCCTAGCCCTAGCCCTCGGCATAGGCCTAGCATAGCCCTAGCCCTTGAAGTAGTCCTAGTCCTAGTCCTAGTCCTAGGCTTAGTCCTAACCCTAACCCTAACCGTAGCCCAGCCCTAGCCCTAGTGCAAAATCTAAACCTAACCCTAACCCTAATCTTATCCCTAGATCTAGCCCTAGCTCTAGCTCTAGCCCTAGCCCTAGCCCTCGCCGTACCCCTACCCCTACACCTAGCCCCAGCCCTAGCCCTTGGCCTAGGCCTAGGATAGCCCTAGCCCTAGAAGTAGTCCTAGTCCTAGTCTTAGTCCTAGTCCTAACCCTAACCCTAACCGGAGCCCAGCCCTAGCCCTAGTGCAAAATCTAACCCTAACCCTAATCTTATCCCTAGATCTAGCCCTAGCCCTAGCCCTAGCCCTAGTCCTAGCCCTAGCCCTAGCCCTAGCCCTAGCCCTCGGCCTAGCCCTAACCCTAGCCCTAATCCTAGCCCTAACCTTAGCCCACCCCTAGCCCTAGCCCTGTCCCTAAAACCTAGCCCTAACCCTAACACTAACCTTAACCCTAACCCTAGCCCTAGCACTAGCACTAGCCCTAGCCGAATCCTAACCCGACCTTCAGCCATAGACATAATCGTAGCGCTAGGCCTAGGCCTAATCCTAATCCTAAACCTAACCCAAGCCCTAGCCTTAGCCCTAGTCCTAGCCCTAGCCCTAGCCCTAGCCCTAGCCCTAGCCCTATTCCTAGTCCTAGTCCTAATCCCAGTCCTAGTCTTATTCCTAGCCCTAGGACTAGCCCTAGCCCTAACCCTGGCCCTAGCGCTAACCCTAGCCGCAGCCCTTCCGTAGGCCTAGCCCTGACCCTAGCTTAAGCCCTAGCCCTAGCCGTAGCACTAGGCCTAACCCTAACCCTAAGCGTAAGCCTAAGCCTAAGCCTAGCCCTAGCCCTAACCCAAGCCGGAACCCTAACACAAACCCAAACTCTAAGCCTAGCCCTAGCGCTAGCCCTAACCCTCACCTTCACCCTCACCCACAGCCTAGCCCAGCTCTGGCCGTAGATGTAGAAATAGCCGGAAACCTATCCCTAGACCTAAGCCTAATCCTAGCCCGAGCCCGAGCCCGAGCTTTAGCCATAGCCATAATCGTAGCACTAGGCCTAGGCCTAATCCTAACCCTAACCCTAGCCCTAACCCTAGCCCTAACACTAACCTTAACGATAACCCTAGCCCTTGCACTAGCACTAGGGCTATTTCTACATCTACGGCCAGAGCTGGGCTAGGCTGTGGGTGAGGGTGAAGGTGAGGGTTAGTGTTAGGGCTAGCGCTAGGGCTAGGCTTAGAGTTAGGGTTTGTGTTAGGGTTACGGCTTGGGTTACGGCCAGGGCTAAGGTTAGGCTTAGGCTTAGGCTTACGCTTAGGGTTAGGGTTAGGCCTAGTGCTACGGCTAGGGCTAGGGCTTAAGCTAGGGTCAGGGCTAGGCCTAGGGAAGGGCTGCGGCTAGGGTTAGCGCTAGGGCTAGGGTTAGGGCTAGGGCTAGTCCTAGGGCTAGGAATAGGACTAGGACTGGGATTAGGACTAGGACTAGGACTAGGACTAGGGCTAGGGCTAGGGCTAGGGCTAGGGCTGGGGCTAGGGCTAGGGCTAGGGCTAGGGCTAGGGCTAGGGCTAGGGCTAGGACTAGGGCTAGGGCTAGGGCTAGGGCGAGGGCTAGGGCTACGGTTAGAGTTAGGGTTAGGGTTAGGATTAGGATTAGGCCTAGGCCTAGCGCTACGATTATGGCTATGGCTAAAGGTCGGGTTAGGATTCGGCTAGGGCTAGTACTAGGGCTAGTGCTAGGGTTAGGGTTAAGGTTAGTGTTAGGGTTAGGGCTAGGTTTTAGGGCCAGGGTTAGGGCTAGGGGTGGGGTAAGGTTAGGGCTAGGATTAGGGCTAGGGCTAGGGCTAGGCCGAGGGCTAGGGCTAGGGCTAGGGCTAGGGCTAGGGCTAGGGCTAGGGATAAGTTTAGGGTTAGGGTTAGGGTTAGATTTTGCACTAGGGCTAGGGCTGGGCTACGGTTACGGTTAGGGTTAGGGTTAGGACAAGGACTAAGACTAGGACTAGGAGTAGGACTAGGACTAGGACTAGGACTACTTCTAGGGCTCGGGCTATGCTAGGCCTTGGCCGAGGGCTAGGGCTGGGGCTAGGGGTAGGGGTAGGGGTACGGCGAGGGCTAGGGCTAGGGCTAGGGCTAGGGTTAAGCTTAAAGTTAGGATTGGGCTAGTGCTAGGACTAGGGTTAGGGTTAAGTTTAGTGTTAGGGTTATGGTTAGGGTTAGGTTTTAGGGACAGGGTTAGGGCTAGGGCTGGGCTAAGATTAGGGTTTGGGTTGGGGTGAGGCAGAGGGAGAGGGAGAGGGAGAGGAAGAGGGTTAGGGCTAGGGCTAGGGCTAGGGCGATGACTGGGCTAAGGTTAGGGTTTGGGTTAGGGTTAGGGTTAGGGTTAGGTTTAGGGTGAGGGTTAGGGCTAGGGCTAGGGCTAGGGCTAGGGCTAGGGCTAGGGCTAGGGCTAGGGCTAGGGCTAGGGCTAGGGCTAGGGCTAGGGCTAGAGCTAGGCTTAGGGCTAGGGCTAGGCTTAGGGTTACGGTCAGGGCTACTCGTTGGGCTAGGGCTAGATACAGGGCTGAGCTAGCGTGAGGGTGATGGTGATGGTGAGGGCTTGGGCTACGGCTTGGGCTAGGACTAGGGCTAGGGCTAGGGCTAGGGCTAGGACTAGGACTAGCGCTAGTGCTAGTGCTAGTGCTAGGGCTAGGGCTAGGGTTTGGTTTAGGCTTAGGCCTAGTGGAACGACTAGGGCTAGGACTAGGGCTAGGGTTAGGGTTAGGGTTTGGAATAGTCTTTGCGTTAGCGCTAGCACTAGAGCTAGGGCTGGGCTAGGTTTAGGGTTAGGACTAGGACTAGGACTAGGACTAGGACTACTTCTAGGGCTATGGCTATGCTAGGCCTAGGACGAGGGCTAGGGCTGGGGTAGGATTACGTTTAGGGGTACGGCGAGGGCTAGGGCTAGGGCTAGGGTTAAGCTTAAGGTTAGGATTGGGCTAGTGCTAGTGCTAGGGCTAGGGTTTGTGTTAGGGTTAGTGTTAGGGTTAGTGCTTGAGGGTGAGGGTGAGGGTGAGGGTGAGGGTGAGGGTGAGGGTGAGGGAGAGGGTGAGGGAGAGGGTGAGGGTGAGAGTTAGGGCTAGGGCTACGACTGGGCAAAGGTTAGGGTTTGGGTTAGGGTTAGGTTTAGGGTTAGGTTTAGGGTTAGGATTAGGGCTAGGGCTAGGCATAGCCCTAGCCCTAGAAGTAGTCCTAGTCCTAGTCCTAGTCCTAGTCCTCACCCTAACCGTAGCCCAGCCCTAGCCCTAGTGCAAACTCTAACCCTAACACTAACCATAATCTTATCCCTAGCCCTAACCCTAACCCTAACCCTGGCTCAAGCCCTAGCCCTAGCCGTAGCCCTAGCCATAGCCCTAGCCCTAGCCCTAGCCCTAATCCTAACCCTCGCCTTCTCCCTCAACCTAAACCTAGCCTTGGCCTGGCCCTAGTCCTAGCAATAGCCCTAACCCTAACCCTAACCCTAACCCTGGCCCAAGCCCTAGCCCTAGCCCTAGCCCTAGCCCTAGCCCTAGCCCTAGCCCTAATCCTAACTTTCACCTTCTCCCTCAACCTAAACCTAGCCTTGGCCTGGCCCTAGTCCTAGCAATAGCCCTAACCCTAACCCTGGCCCAAGCCCTAGCCCTAGCCCTAGCCCTAGCACTCGCCGTACACCTACCCTTGCCCCAGCCCTAGCCCTCGGCCTAGGCCTAGCATAGCCCTAGCCCTAGAATTAGTCCTAGTCCTAGTCCTAGTCTTAGTCCTAGTCCTAACCCTAAACCTAACCGTAGCCCAGCCCTAGCCCTAATGCAAAATCTAAACCTAACCCTAACCCTAACCCTAACCCTAATCTTATCCCTAGATCTAGCCCTAGCCCTAGCCCTAGCCCTAGCCCTAACCCTCACCCTCACCCTAACCCAAACCCTAACCTTAGCCCAGTCATCGCCCTAGACCTCGCCCTAACCCTCTTCCTCTCCCTCTCCCTCACCCCAACCCAAACCCTAACCTTAGCGCAGCCCGAGCCCTAACCCTGGCCCTAAAACCTAACCCTAACCCTAACACTAAACTTAACCCTAACCCTAGTCCTAGCACTAGCACTAGCCCAATCCTAACTTTAAGCGTAACCCTAGCCCTACCCCTAGCCCTAGCCCTAGCCCTATTCCTAGTGCTAGTCCTAATCCCAGTCCTAGTCCTATTCCTAGCCCTAGGACTAGCCCTAGCCCTAACCCTAGCCCTAGCACTAACCCTAGCCGCAGCCCTTCCCTAGGCCTAGCCCTGACCCTAGCTTAAGCCCTAGCCCTAGCCGTAGCACTAGGCCTAACCCTAACCCTAAGCATAAGCCTAAGCCTAAGCCTAACCCTAGCCCTAACCCTAACCCAAGCCGGAACCCTAACACAAACCCAAACTCAAAGCCTAGCCCTAGCGCTAGCCCTAACACTAACCTTCACCTTCACCCTCACCCACAGCCTAGCCCAGCTCTGCCCGTAGATGTAGAAATAGCCCGAAACCTATCCCTAGACCTAAGACTAATCCTAGCCCGAGCCCGAGCCCGAGCCCGAGCTTTAGCCATAGCCATAATCGTACCACTAGGCCTAGGCCTAATCCTAACCAAATCCCTAGCCCTAACCCTAACCCTAAGCCTAACCCTAACCCTAAACCTAGCCCAAGCCCAAGCCCTAGCCCAAGCCCTAGCCCTAGCCCTAAGCCTAAGCCTAACCCTAGCCCTAACCCTATCCCTATCCCTATCCCTAGTCGTAGCACTAGGCCTAGGAATAAACCAAACCCTAGCCCTAGCCGTAGCCCTAGCCCTAGCCCTAGCCGTAGCCCTAGCCCTAGCCCTAGCCCTAGCCCTAGCCCTAGCCCTAGCCCTAGCCCTAACCCTAGCCCTAGCCCTAGGCCTAGGCCTAGCCCTAACCCTAGCCCTAGCCCAAACCCTAACCTTTCCCCAATCATAGCCCTAGCCCTAGCCCTAAACCTCACCCTCTCCCTCACCCTCACCCTCACCCTAACCCAAATCCTAACCTTACCCAGCCCTAGCCCTAACCCTTGCCCTAAAACCTAACACTAACCCTAACACTAACACTAACCCTAACGCTAACCCTAACCCTAGCCCTAGCACTAGCCCTAGCCAAATCCTAACTTTAACCTTAACCCTAGCCCTAGCCCTCGCCGTACCCCTAACCCTAATCCTACCCCAGCCCTAGCCCTCGGCCTAGGCCTAGCACAGTCCTAGCCCTAGAAGTAGTCCTAGTCCTAGTCCTAGTCCTACTAATAGTCCTAGTCCTAGTCCTAGTCCTAACCCTAACCCTAATCTTACCCCTAGAACTAACCCTAACCCTTACCCTAACCCTAGCCCAAGCCCAAGCCCTAGCCCTAAAGCTAACCCTAGCCCTAACCCTAGCCCTAGTCGTACCACTAGGCCTAAGCCTAAACCAAACCCTAACCCTAATCCTAGCCCTATCCCTAGCCCTATCCCTAGCCCTATCCCTAGCCCTATCCCTAGCCCAAGCCATAGACCTCACCCTCACCCTCACCCTCACGCTAGCTCAGCCCTGTATCGAGCCCTAGCCCAACCCGTCGCCTTGACCGTAACCCTAACATTAGCCCTAGCCCTAGCCCTAGCCCTCGCCCTCGCCCTCGCCCTCGCCCTCGCCCTAACCCTAACCCTCACCCTCACCCTCACCCTAACCCAAACCCTAAACTTAGCCCAGCCCTAGCCCTAACCCTGTCCCTAAAACCTAACCCTAACCCTAACACTAACCTTAACCCTTTCCCTAGCCGTAGCACTTGCCCTCGAAGTACCCCTAACCCTACCCCTAGCCCCAGCCCTAGCCCTCGGCCTCGGCCTTGCATAGCCCTAACCCTAGAAGTAGTCCTAGTCCTAGTCCAAGTCCTAGTCCTAGTCCTAGTTTTAGTCCTAGTCCTAACCCTAACCGTAGCCCAGCCCTAGCCCTAGTGCAAACTCTAACCCTAACCCTAACCCTAACCCTAATCCTAATCTTATCCCTAGCCCTAACCCTAACCCTAACCCTAACCCTAACCCTAACCCTGGCCCAAGCCCATGTCCTAGCCCTAGCCATAGCCCTAAGCCTAACCCGAGCCCTAGCCCTAGCACTAATACTAACCCTCACCTTCACCCTCACCCTAACCCTGGCCCTGGCCTGGCCCTAGTCCTAGCAATAGCCCTAACGCTACCCTGGCCCTACGCCTAATCCTAGCCCGAGCCCGAGCCCAAGCCCGAGCTTTAGCCATAGCCATAGTCGTAGCACTAGGCCTAGTCGTAGCACTAGGCCTAGGCCTAATCCTAGCCCTAGCTTTAGCCCATGCCCTAGCCCTAGCCCTAACCCTAATCCTAATCCTAATCCTAACCCTGACCCTAGCCCTAGCCCTAGCCCTAGCCCTAGCCCTAGCCCTAGCCCTAGCCCTAGCCCTAGCCCTAGCCCTAGTCCTACTCCTAATCCTAGTCATAGCCCTAGCCCTAGTCCTAGCCCTAGCCCTACCCGCAGTCCTTCCCTAGTCCTAGCCCTGACCCTACCTTCAGCCCTAGCCCTAGCCGTAGCATTAGGCCTAACCCTATCCCTAAGCGTAAGCCTAAGCCTAAGCCTAAGCCTAGCCCTAACCCAAGCCGGAACCCTAACACAAACCCTAACTCTAAGCCTAGCGCTAGCCCGAGCCCTAACACTAATCCTCACCTTCACCCTCACCCTCAGCCTAGCCCTGCTCTGGCCGTAGATGGAGAAATAGCCCGAAACCTATCCCAAGACCTAAGCCTAATCCTAGCCCGAGCCAGAGCTTTAGCCATAGCCATAATCGTAGCACTAGGCCTAGGCCTAATCCTAACCCTATCCCTAGCCCTAACCCTAAACCTAAACCTAGCCCAAGCCCAAGCCCTAGCCCTAGCCCTAAGCCTAAGCCTAACCCTAGCCTTAACCCTATCCCTATCCCTAGTCTTAGCACTAGGCCTAGGCCTAAACCAAACCCTAGCCCTAGCCCTAGCCCTAGCCCTAGCCCATGCCCTACCCTAGCCCTAACCCTAGCCCTAACCCAAACCCTAACCTTTGCCAAGTCATAGCCCTAGCCCTAACCCTCACCCTCACCCTCTCCCTCTCCCTCTCCCTCTCCCTCACCCTAACCCTAACCCAAACCCTAATCTTACCCAGCCCTAGCCCTAACCCTTGCCCTAAAACCTAACACTAACCCTAACACAAACCCTAACGCTAACCCTAACGCTAACCCTAACCCTAAACCTAGCACTAGCCCTAGCCCAATACTAACCTTCACCTTAACCCTAGCCCTAGCCCTCGCCGTACCCCTACACCTAATCCTACCCCAGCCCTAGCCCTCGGCCTAGGCCTAGCACAGCCCTAGCCCTAGAAGTAGTCCTAGTCCTAGTCCTAGTCCTAGTCCTAGTCCTAGTCCTACTAATAGTCCTAGTCCTAGTCCTAGTCCAAGTCCTAGTCCTAACCCTAACCGTAAACATAGCCCAGGCCTAGCTGTAGTGCTAGCGCTAACGCAAACGCTATCCCAAACCCTAACCCTAATCTTATCCCTAGCCCTAACCCTAACCCTTACCATAACCCTAGCCCAAACCCAAGCCCTAGCCCTAAGGCTAACCCTAGCCCTAGCCCTAGCCCTAGTTGTACAACTAGGCCTAAGCCTAAACCAAACCCTAACCCTAGCCCAAGCCCTAGCCCTCACACTCACCCTCACCCTCACGCTAGCTCAGCCCTGTATCTAGCCCTAGCCCAACTCGTCGCCCTGACCGTAACCCTAGCCCTAGCCCTAGCCCTAGCCCTAGCCCTAGCCCTAGCCCTAGCCCTAGCCCTAGCCCTAGCCCTAACCCTCACCCTAACCCAAACGCTAACCTTAGCCCAGTCATCGCCCTAGCCCTAGCCCTAACCCTCTTCATCTCCCTCTCCCTCTCCCTCACCCCAACCCCAACCCTAACCTTAGCCCAGCCCTACCCTAACCCTGGCCCTAAAACCTAACCCTAACCCTAACACTAACCTTAACCCTAACCCTAGTCCTAGCACTAGCACTAGCCCAATCCTAACTTTAAGCTTAACCCTAGCCCTTGCCCTAGCCCTAGCCCTCGCCGTACCCCTACCCCTACCCCTACCCCTAGCCCCAGCCCTAGACCTCGGCCTAGGCCTAGCATAGCACTAGCCCAAGAAGTAGTCCTAGTCCTAGTCCTAGTCCTAGTCTTAGTCCTAGTCCTAACCTTAAACCTAACCGTAGCCCAGCCCTAGTGCAAAATCTAACCCTAACCCTAACCCTAACCCTAACCCTAATCTTATCCCTAGCCCTAGCCCTAGCCCTAGCCCTAGCCCTAGCCCTAGCCCTAACCCTCACCCTCACCCTCACCCTAACCCAAACCCTAACCTTAGCCCAGCCCTAGCCCTAACCCTGGCCCTAAAACCTAACCCTAACCGTAACCCTAACACTAACCTTAACCCTAACCCTAGCCGTAGCACTAGCCCTCGAAATACCCCTACCCCTACCCCTAGCCCCAGCCCCAGCCCTCGCCCTCGGCCTAGGCCTAGCATAGCCTTAACCCTAGAAGTAGTACTAGTCCAATTCCTAGTCCTAGTCCTAGTCCTAGTCCTCACCCTAACCGTAGCCCAGCCCTAGCCCTAGTGCAAACTCTAACCCTAACACTAACCCTAATCTTACCCCTAGCCCTAAACCTAACCCTAAACCTGGCCCAAGCCCAAGCCCAAGCCCTAGCCCTAGCCCTAGCCCTAGCCCTAGCCCTAGCCCTAGCCCTAGCCCTAACCCTAGCCCTAGCCCTAGCCCTAGCCCTAGCCCTACCCTTAGCCCTAGCCCTAATCCTAAGCCTCACCTTCTCCCTCACCCTAAACCTAGGCCTGGCCTGGCCCTAGCCCTAGCCCTAGCCCTAGCCCTAGCCCTAGCCCTAGCCCTAGCCCTAGCCCTAGCCCTAGCCCTAGCCCTAACCCTCACCCTAACCCAAACGCTAACCTTAGCCCAGTCATCGCCCTAGCCCTAGCCCTAAACCTCTTCATCTCCCTCTCCCTCTCCCTCACCCCAACCCCAACCCTAACCTTAGCCCAGCCCTAGCCCTAACCCTGGCCCTAAAACCTAACCCTAACCCTAACACTAACCTTAACCCTAACCCTAGTCCTAGTCCTAGCACTAGCACTAGCCCAATCCTAACTTTAAGCTTAACCCTAGCCCTTGCCCTAGCCCTAGCCCTCGCCGTACCCCTACCCCTACCCCTAGCCCCAGCCCTAGAACTCGGCCTAGGCCTAGCATAGCACTAGCCCTACAAGTAGTCCTAGTCCTAGTCCTAGTCCTAGTCTTAGTCCTAGTCCTAACCTTAAACCTAACCGTAGCCCAGCCCTAGTGCAAAATCTAACCCTAACCCTAACCCTAACCCTAATCTTATCCCTAGCCCTAGCCCTAGCCCTAGCCCTAGCCCTAGCCCTAGCCCTAACCCTAACCCTCACCCTCACCCTAACCCAAACCCTAACCTTAGCCCAGCCCTAGCCCTAACCCTGGCCCTAAAACCTAACCCTAACCGTAACCCTAACACTAACCTTAACCCTAACCCTAGCCGTAGCACTAGCCCTCAAAATACCCCTACCCCTACCCCTACCCCTAGCCCCAGCCCCAGCCCTCGCCCTCGGCCTAGGCCTAGCATAGCCTTAACCCTAGAAGTAGTACTAGTCCAATTCCTAGTCCTAGTCCTAGTCCTAGTCCTCACCCTAACCGTAGCCCAGCCCTAGCCCTAGTGCAAACTCTAACCCTAACACTAACCCTAATCTTACCCCTAGCCCTAACCCTAACCCTAAACCTGGCCCAAGCCCAAGCCCAAGCCCTAGCCCTAGCCCTAGCCCTAGCCCTAACCCTAGCCCTAGCCCTAGCCCTAGCCCTACCCCTACCCTTAGCCCTAGCCCTAATCCTAAGCCTCACCTTCTCCCTCACCCTAAACCTAGGCCTGGCCTGGCCCTAGTCCTAGCAATAGCCCTAACCCTAAACCTGGCCCTAAGCCTATTCCTAGTCCGAGCCCGAGCATTAGCCCGAACCGAGTTTTAGCCATAGCCATATTCATAGCACTAGGCCTAGGCCTAGGCTTAATCCTAGCCCTAGCCCTAGCCCTAGCCCTAGCCCTAGCCCTAGCCCTAGCCCTAGCCCTAGCCCTAGCCCTAGCCCTAGCCCTAGCCCTAGTCCTCACCCTAACCCAAATCCTAACCTTACCCAGCCCTAGCCCTAACCCTTGCCCTAAAACCTAACACTAACCCTAACACTAACACTAACCCTAACGCTAACCCTAACCCTAACCCTAGCCCTAGCCCTAGCCCTAGCCCTAGCCCTAGCCCTAGCCCTAGCCCAATCCTAACTTTAACCTTAACCCTAGCCCTAGCCCTCGCCGTACCTCTAACCCTAATCCTACCCCAGCCGTAGCCCTCGGCCTAGGCCTAGCACAGCCCTAGCCCTAGAAGTAGTACTAGTCCTAGTTCTAGTCCTAGTCCTACTAATAGTCCTAGTCCTAGTCCTAGTCCTAACCCTAACCCTAATCGTATCCCTAGAACTAACCCTAACCCTTACCCTAACCCTAGCCCAAGCCCAAGCCCTAGCCCTAAGGCTAACCCTAGCCCTAGCCCTAGCCCTAGTCGTACCACTAGGCCTAAGCCTAAAACAAACCCTAACCCTAATCCTAGCCCAAGCCCTAGCCCTAGCCCTAGCCCTAGCCCTAGCCCTAGCCCAAGCCATAGACCTCACCCTCACCCTCACCTTCACCCTCACACTCACGCTAGCTCAGCCCTGTATCGAGCCCTAGCCCAACCCGTCGCCTTGACCGTAACCCTAACATTAGCCCTCGCCCTCGCCCTCGCCCTCGCCCTCGCCCTCGCCCTCGCCCTCGCCCTCGCCCTCGCCCTAACCCTCACCCTCACCCTAACCCAAACCCTAAACTTAGCCCAGCCCTAGCCCTAACCCTGGCCCTAAAACCTAACCCTAACCCTAACCCTAACCTTAACCCTTTCCCTAGCCGTAGCACTTGCCCTCGAAGTACCCCTAACCCTACCCCTAGCCCCAGCCCTAGCCCTCGGCGTCGGCCTTGCATAGCCCTAACCCTAGAAGTAGTCCTAGTCCTAGTCCAAGTCCTAGTCCTAGTCCTAGTCCTAACCCTAACCGTAGCCCAGCCCTAGCCCTAGTGCAAACTCTAACCCTAACCCTAACCCTAACCCTAGCCCTAATCTTATCCCTAGCCCTAACCCTAACCCTAACCTTAACCCTAACCCTGGCCCAAGCCCAAGCCCAAGTCCTAGCCCTAGCCCTAGCCCTAAGCCTAACCCGAGCCCTAGCCCTAGCCCTAATACTAACCCTCACCTTCACCCTCACCCTAAACATAGCCCTGGCCTGGCCCTAGTCCTAGCAATAGCCCTAACCCTAACCCTGGCCGTACGCCTAATCCTAGCCCGAGCCCGAGCACAAGCCCGAGCTTTAGCCATAGCCATAGTCGTAGCACTAGGCCTAGGCCTAGGCCTAGGCCTAGGCCTAATCCTAATCCTAACCCTGACCCTAGCGCTAGCGCTAGCCCTAGCCCTAACCCTAGCCCTAACCCTAGCCCTAACCCTAACCCTAACCGTAACCCTAACCCTAACCCTAACCCTAACCCTAACCCTAAACCTAGCCCAAGCCCAAGCCCTAGCCCTAGCCCTAAGCCTAACCCTAACCCTAGCCCTAACCCTATCCTTATCCGTATCCCTAGTCTTAGCACTAGGCTTAGGCCTAAACCAAACCCTAGCCCTAGCCCTAGCCCTAGCCCTAGCCCTAGCCCTAGCCCTAGCCCTAGCCCTAGCCCTAGCCCTAGCCCTAGCCCAAGCCCTTGCCCTACCCTAACCCTAGCCCTAGCCCAAACCCTAACCTTTGCCCAGTCATAGCCCTAGCCCTAACCCTCACCCTAACCCTCTCCCTCTCCCTCACCCTCACCCTCACCCTAACTCTAACTCAAACCCTAACCTTACCCAGCCCTAGCCCTAACCCTTGCCCTAAAACCTAACCCTAACCCTAACACTAACCCTAACGCTAACCGTAACCGTAACCCTAACCCTAACCCTAGCACTAGCACTAGCCATAGCCCAATCCTAACCTTACCCTTAACCCTAGCCCTCGCCGTCCCCATAACCCTAATCCTACCCCAGCCCTAGCCCTCGGCGTAGGCCTAGCACAGCCCTAGTCCTAGAAGTAGTCCTAGTCCTAGTCCTAGTCCTAGTCCTACTAATAGTCCTAGTCCTAGTCCTAGTCCTAGTCCTAGTCCTAGTCCAAGTCCTAGTCCTAACCCTAACCCTAAACCTAGCCCAGGCCTAGCTCTAGTGCTAGCGCTAACGCAAACGCTAACCCAAACCATAACCCTAATCTTATCCCTAGCCCGAACCCTAACCCTTACCATAACCCTAGCCCAAACCCAAGCCCTAGCCCTAAGGCTAACCCTAGCCCTAGCCCCAGCCCTAGCCCTAGTTGTACCACTAGGCCTAAGCCTAAACCAAACCCTAACCCTAATCCTAGCCCTAGCCCTAGCCCTAGCCCTAGCCCTAGCCCTAGCCCTAGCCCAAGCCCTAGCCCTCACCCTCACCCTCACGCTAGCTCAGCCCTGTATCTAGCCCTAGCCCAACTCGTCGCCCTGACCGTAACCCTAACATTAGCCCTAGCCCTAGCCCTAGCCCTAGCCCTAGCCCTAGCCCTAGCCCTAGCCCTAGCCCTAGCCCTAGCCCTAGCCCTAACCCTATCCCTATCCCTAGCCCTAGCCCTAACCCTCACCCTAACCCAAACCCTAACCTTAACCCAGTCATCGCCCTAGCCCTAGCCCTAACCCTCTTCATCTCCCTCTCCCTCTCCCTCACCCCAACCCCAACCCTAACCTTAGCCCAGCCCTAGCCCTAACCCTGGCCCTAAAACCTAACCCTAACCCTAACACTAACCTTAACCCTAACCCTAGTCCTAGCACTAGCACTAGCCCAATCCTAACTTTAAGCTTAACCCTAGCCCTTGCCCTAGCCCTAGCCCTAGCCCTAGCCCTCGCCGTACCCCTACCCCTACGCCTAGCCCCAGCCCTAGACCTCGGCCTAGGCCTAGCATAGCCCTAGCCCTAGAAGTAGTCCTAGTCCTAGTCCTAGTCCTAGTCTTAGTCCTAGTCCTAACCTTAAACCTAACCGCAGCCCAGCCCTAGTGGAAAATCTAACCCTAACCCTAACCCTAATCTTATCCCTAGCCCTAGCCCTAGCCCTAGCCCTAGCCCTAGCCCTAGCCCTAACCCTCACCCTCACCCTAACCCAAACCCTAACCTTAGCCCAGCCCTAGCCCTAACCCTGGCCCTAAAACCTAACCCTAACCCTAACCCTCACACTAACCTTAACCCTAACCCTAGCCGTAGCACTAGCCCTCGAAATACCCCTACCCCTACCCCTAGCCCCAGCCCCAGCCCTCGCCCTCGGCCTAGGCCTAGCATAGCCTTAACCCTAGAAGTAGTACTAGTCCAATTCCTAGTCCTAGTCCTAGTCCTAGTCCTCACCCTAACCGTAGCCCAGCCCTAGCCCTAGTGCAAGCTCTAACCCTAACACTAACCCTAATCTTATCCCTAGCCCTAGCCCTAACCCTAACCCTGGCCCAAGCCCAAGCCCTAGCCCTAGCCCTAGCCCTAGCCCTAGCCCTAGCCCTAGCCCTAGCCCTAGCCCTAGCCCTAGCCCTAGCCCTAGCCCTAGCCCTAGCCCTAGCCCTACCCTTAGCCCTAGCCCTAATCCTAAGCCTCACCTTCTCCCTCACCCTAAACCTAGGCCTGGCCTGGCCCTAGTCCTAGCAATAGCCCTAACCCTAAACCTGGCTTTAATCCACCTTCAGTCCACTTTCACATGAGCCAAGCTTGCTAGGTGGCCATGGGCTAGTCACAGCTCTCTTCTGAGCTCTCACAGCCCCACCTACCTCACAGTGTGTCTGTTGTGGGGGGAAGAACAGAAAGTTTGTCAGCCGCTTTGAGTCCCCTTAAATGGGTGAGAAAAGCGGGGTAGAAAAGCCAACGCTGCTTCTTCTAGAGATTAATCTAGCTTTAGTCCACTTTCATAGGCACAGAAGATATCAGCCATGTGACCAATAATTTTCTCTTCACTTTGGCTGCAGTCACACCAGAGCTTTAATCCAGCTTCCATCCACTTTCACATGAGCCAAGCTTGCTAGGTGGCCATGGGCTAGTCACAGCTCTCTTCTGAGCTCTCACAGCCCCACCTACCTCACAGGGTGTCTGTTGTGGGGGGAAGAACAGAAAGTTTGTCAGCTGCTTTGAATCCCCTTAAATGGGAGAGAAAACCGGGGTAGAAAAGCCATTGCTGCTTCTGCTTCTTCTAGGGATTAATCCAGCTTCAGTCCACTTTCACATGAGCCAAGCTTGCTAGGTGGCTATGGGCTAGTCACAGCTCTCTTCTGAGCTCTCACAGCCCCACCTACCTCACAGGGTGTCTGTTGTGCGGGGAAGAACAGAAAGTTTGTCAGCCGCCTTGAGTCCCCTTAAATGGGTGAGAAAAGCGGGGTAGAAAAGCCAACTCTTCTATTCTTCCTCATCCTCTTCTTCTTTTTCTTCCTCTTCTAGGGATTAATCTAGCTTAAGTCCACTTTCATAGGCACAGAAGACATCAGCCATGTGACCAGTAATTTTCTTTTCACATTGGCTCCAGTCACACCTCAGGTTTAATCCGGCTTCATTGCACTTTAAGACTCAGCCAGGGAACACATCAGATTGGCTGTGGTCCCACCTATCTGGTTCTGAGACTTTCTGAACCGGGGCTCCGCCTAGTGACCTCTTAGGCTCCACCCAGCGACCTCTTAAGCTCCACCCAGTGACCTCTTAAGCTCCACCCAGTGACCTCTTAAGCTCCACCCAGCACCTTCAGCAGCCCCGCCTCCCTGGGACTTAGGGCTCTGAACACCCAGCCCTGAAGCCCACCAGCCACCACTGGGGCCAGGGTTAGGATTAGGGTTAGGGCTAGGGATAAGATTAGGGTTAGGGTTAGGGTTAGAGTTTGCACTAGGGCTAGGGCTGGGCTACGGTTAGGGTTACGGTTAGGACTAGGACTAAGACTAGGACTAGGACTAGGACTACTTCTAGTTCTAGTTCTAGGGCTAGGGCTAGGGCTAGGGCTAGGGCTAGGGATAAGATTAGGGTTAGTGTTAGTGTTAGAGTTTGCACTAGGGCTAGGGCTGGGCTAAGGTTAGGGTTTGGGTTGGGGTGAGGGAGAGGGAGAGGGAGAGGGTTAGGGCTAGGGCTAGGGTGATGACTGGGCTAAGGTTAGGGTTTGGGTTAGGGTTTGGTTTAGGTTTTCGGTGAGGGTTAGGGCTAGGGCTAGGGCTAGGACTAGGGCTAGGGCTAGGGCTAGGCTTAGGGCTAGGGCTAGGCTTAGGGTTACGGTCACGGCGACTCGTTGGGCTAGGGCTAGATACAGGGCTGAGCTAGCGTGAGGGTGAGGGTGATGGTGAAGGCTTGGGCTAGGGCTTGGGCTAGGACTAGGGCTAGGGCCAGGGCTAGGGCTAGGACTAGGGCTAGGGCTAGGGTTTGGTTTAGGCTGAGGCCTAGTGGTACGACTAGGCCTAGGGCTAGGGCTAGGGTTAGGGTTAGGGTTAGGGTTTGGAATAGCGTTTGCGTTAGCGCTAGCACTAGAGCTAGGGCTGGGCTAGGTTTAGGGTTAGGACTAGGACTAGGACTAGGACTAGGACTAGGACTAGGACTAGGACTAGGACTAGGACTAGGACTAGGACTAGGACTAGGACTAGGACTAGGACTACTTCTAGGGCTGGGGCTATGATTGGGCAAAGGTTAGGGTTTGGGCTAGGGCTAGGGCTAGGGCTAGGGCTAGGGCTAGGGCTAGGGCTAGGGCTAGGGCTAGGGCTAGGGCTAGGGCTAGGGCTAGGGCTAGGGCTAGGGTTTGGTTTATTCCTAGGCCTAGTGCTACGACTAGGGATAGGGATAGGGATAGGGATAGGGTTAGGGCTAGGGCTAGGGTTAGGGTTAGGCTTAGGGCTAGGGCTAGGGCTTGGGCTTGGGCTTGGGCTTGGGCTTGGGCTAGGTTTAGGTTTAGGGTTAGGGCTAGGGTTAGGGCTAGGGTTAGGGTTAGGATTAGGCCTAGGCCTAGTGCTACGATTATGGCTATGGCTAAAGCTCGGGCTCGGGCTCGGGCTTGGGCTAGGATTAGGCTTAGGTCTAGGGATAGGTTTCGGGCTATTTCTACATCTACGGGCAGAGCTGGGCTAGGCTGTGGGTGAGGGTGAAGGTGAGGGTTAGTGTTAGGGCTAGCGCTAGGGCTAGGCTTAGAGTTAGGGTTTGTGTTAGGGTTCCGGCTTGGGTTAGGGCTAGGGCTAGGGTTAGGCTTAGGCTTAGGCTTAGGCTTACGCTTAGGGGCTATGGCTAGGGCTGGGTTACGGTGAGGTTTTGGGTTAGGGTTAGGGTTAGGGTTAGGGTGAAGGTGAGGGAGAGGGTTAGAGTGAGGGTTAGGGCTTGGGCTAGGGCTAGGGCTGGGCTAAGGTTAAGGTTAGGGTTAGGGTTAGGGCTAGGGCTAGGGCTAGGGCTAGGGCTAGGTCTAGGTCTAGGTTTAGGGCTAGGGCTAGGGCTAGGGCTAGGGCTAGGGCTAGGGCTAGGGCTAGGGCTAGGGCTAGGGCTAGGCTAGGGCTAGGGCTAGGGCTAGGCTTAGGGCTAGGATTATTGTTAGGGATAGGGTTAGGGCTAAGGGTTGGGCTAGAGGCAGGGCTGAGCTAGTGTTAGGGTTAGGTTTAGGGCTCGGGTTAGGGTTAGGGCTAGGGCTAGGGCTAGGGCTAGGGCTAGGGCTGCGGCTAGTGCTAGTGCTAGTGCTAGTGCTAGGGCACGGGCTCGGGCTCGGGCTCGCGCTGGGCTAAGTTTGGGGATTGGGTTAGGGGTAGGGCTAGTGCTAGTGCTAGAGTTAGCGTTAGGGTTAGGGTTAGGGTTAAGGCAAGGGTCAGGGAACGGCTAAGGTTAGTGTTAGGTTTAGCTTTAGGGTTTGGTTAGGTTTAGGGTTTGGGTTAGGGTTAGGGTTAGGGTTAGGGTTAGAGTTAGGGTTAGGGTTAGGGTTAGGGTTAGGGTTAGGGTAAGGGTTAGCGTTAGGATAAGGTTTAGGTTTAGGTTTAGGTTTAGGGTTAGGGTTAGGGTTAGGGTTAGGTTAGGGTTAGGGTTAGGGTTAGGGTTAGGGTTAGGGTTAGGGTTAGGGTTAGGGTTAGGGTTAGGGTTAAAGCTATGGCTACGGCTGGGCTAAGGTTAGTGTTTAGCTTTAGGGTTTGGTTAGGGTTAGGTTTAGGGTTAGGGTTTCGGGTTAAGGTTAGGGTACGGCTAGGGCTAGGGCTAGGGCTAGGGCTAGGGCTAGGGTTAGGCTTAGGCATAGAACGAGGGCTAGAGCTAGGGTTTGGGTTAGGGGTAGTGGTAGGGCTAGGGCTAGGGCTAAACCTAACCATAACCAAACCCTAAAGCTAAACCCTAACCTTAGCCCAGCCGTAGCCATAGCTTTAACCCTAACCCTAATCCTAACCCTAAACCTAACCCTAACCCTAACCCTAACCCTAACCCTAACCCTAACCCTAACCCTAGCCCTAGCCCTAGCCCTAGCCCTAGCCCTAGCCCTGACACTAAACCTCACCTTCACCCTAGCCCTAGCCCTAACACTAACACTAACACTAACCCTCACCTTCACCGTCACTGTCAACCTAGCCCTCGCCTGACACTATTCCTAGCAATAGATCTAACCCTAACCCTAGCACTACGCCTAATCCTAGCCCTAGCCCTAGCTTTGGCCCTAAGCCTAACCCTAACCCTAACACTAAGACTAACACTAACACTAACCCAAGTCGTAGCCCTAAGCATAAGCCTAAACCTAGCCCGAACCCTAGACCGAACACTAACAAAAACCCTAACCCTTGCCCTAGCCCTAGCACTAGCACTAGCCTTATCCGTAGCCATAACCCTACCCCTACCCCTACCCCTACCCCAACCCCTACCCCAACCCTACCCCTACCCCTACCCCAACAACCTACCCCTACCCTTACCCGTATCCCTACCTCTATCCCAAACCCAAAACCTAGCTATAGCCCTATTCCTAGTCCTAATCCTAATCCGAAGATTAGCCCTAGCCCTAGCCTTAGCCCTAGCCCTAGCCCTAGCCCTAGCCCTAGCCCTAGCGCTAGCCCTAGCCCTAGCCCTAGCCCTTGCCCTAGCCCTTGCCCTAGCCCTAGCCCTAGCCCTAGCCCTAGCCCTAGCCCTAGCCCTAGCCCTAGCCCAAGCCTTAGGCCTAGCCCTAGCCCTAGCCCTAGCCCTAGCCCTAGCCCTAACCCTAACTATAAACCGAACCCGAACCCGAACCCGAACCCGAACCCTAACGCTAACCCACCACATGCCCTAGCCATAGCTTTAGATCTAAAGATAACCCGAGCCCTATCCCTATCCCTAGTCGTAGCACTTGGCCTAGGCCTAAACCAAATCCGAGCCCTAGCCCTAGCCCTACCCGTAGCCCTAGCCATAACTCTACACAACACCTAGCCCTAGCCCTAGCCCTAGCCCTAGCCCTAGCCCTTGGCCTAGCCCTAGCCCTAGCCTTAGGCCTAGCCCTAGCCCTAGCCCTAACCCTAACCCTAGCCCTAGCCCTAAGCCTAACTCTAAACCGAACCCGAACCCGAACCCTAACGCTAACCCACCGCATGCCCTAGCCATAGCTTTAGATCTAAAGGTAACCCTAGCCCTAGCCCTTGCCTGAGCCATAAGCCTAACCCTAGCCGTAGCCCTAGTCCTAGCCCTAACACTAACACTAACACTAACAATCACCTTCACCCTCACCCTCACCTAGCCCTGCCCTGGCCCTAGCCATAGAAATAGCCCTAAACCTAACCCTAGCCCTAAGCCTATGCCTAAGCCTAATCCTAGCCCAAGCCCAAGCTCGAGCCTGAGCCCGAGCCCTATCCCTAGCCCTAGTCATAGCACTAGGCCTAGGCCTAAACCAAATCCTAGCCCTAGCGCTAGCCCTACCCTAGCCGTAGCCCTAGCCCTAGCTCTACAAAACACCTAGCCCTAGCCCTAGCCCTCACACTCACACTCACGCTAGCACTAGCCCTGCCCTCGCCTTTGCTGTAGAAATAGCCCTAATCCTAACCCTAGCTCTAAGCGTAATCCGACCCCGAGCCCGAGCCCGAGCCCGAGCCCTACCCCGAGCCCGAGCTTGAGCACAAGCCCGAGCCCGAGCCCTAGACCTAGTAGTAGCACTAGTCCTAGGCCTAAACAAAACCCTAACCCTAACCCTAGCACTAGCCATAGCCATAGCCATAGCCATAGCCCTAGGCCTACCCATCACCCTGACCCTGACCCTGACCCTGACCCTGACCCTCACTCTCACCCTAACCCTAACCCTAACCCTAACCCTAACCCAGTCCCCATACTTAGCCCAGTGCGAGCGCGAGCCCTAGCCCTAGCCCTAGCCCTAGCACTAGCACTAGCACTAGCCGCAGCCCTAGCCCTAGCCCTAGCTCTAGCCATAGCCCTAGCCCTAGCCCTAAGCCTAACCCTAACCCTAACCCTAACACTAGGGCTAGGGCTAGGGCTAGGGCTAGGGCTAGGGCTAGGGCTAGGGCTAGGGCTAGGGCCTAGCCCTAGCCCTAGCCCTAGCCCTAACCCTATCCCTAGCCCTAGCCATAGCCCTAAGCCTAACTCTAAACCGAACCCGAACCCGAACCCTAACGCTAACCCACCGCATGCCCTAGCCATAGCTTTAGATCTAAAGGTAACCCTAGCCCTAGCCCTTGCCTGAGCCATAAGCCTAACCCTAGCCGTAGCCCTAGTCCTAGCCCTAACACTAACACTAACAATCACCTTCACCCTCACCCTCACCTAGCCCTGCCCTGGCCCTAGCCATAGAAATAGCCCTAAACCTAACCCTAGCCCTAAGCCTACGCCTAAGCCTAAGCCTAGCCCAAGCCCAAGCTCGAGCCTGAGCCCGAGCCCTATCCCTAGCCCTAGTCATAGCACTTGGCCTAGGCCTAAACCAAATCCGAGCCCTAGCCCTAGCCCTACCCGTAGCCCTAGCCATAACTCTACACAACACCTAGCCCTAGCCCTAGCCCTAGCCCTAGCCCTAGCCCTAGCCCTAGCCCTAGCCCTAGCCCTAACCCTAACCCAAGCCCTAAACCTAACCCTAACACTTGCTCAGCCCTGCCTATAGCCCAACCCGTAGCCCTAACCCTATCCCTAACAATAATCCTAGCCCTAAGCCTAGCCCTAGCCCTAGCCTAGCCCTAGCCCTAGCCCTAGCCCTAGCCCTAGCCCTAGCCCTAGCCCTAGCCCTAGCCCTAGCCCTAGCCCTAGCCCTAGCCCTAACCCTAACCCTAACCCTAACCCAAACCCTAACCTTAGCCCAGCCATATCCCTAGCCCTAGCCCTAACCCTCACTCTAACCCTCTCCCTCACCTTCACCCTAACCCTAACCCTAACCCAAAACCTCACCGTAACCCAGCCCTAGCCATAGCCATATCACTAGCATTAGCCCTGGTCCTGACCCTAGCCATAGCCATAGCCCTAGTGGTAGCACTGGGCTAAGGCCTAGGCCTAGGCCTAACCCTTCCTGTAACCCTAAACGTAGCTCTAACCCTAAGCCTAACCTTGCCCGAACCCTAACTTTAACCCTAACCCTATCACTAACACTAACCCTAGCCCTAGCCTTAGCCCTAGCCCTACCCATAAACCTACCCCTACCCCTACCCCTACCCCTACCACTACCACTACCACTACCTTTACCCCTACCCCTACCCCTACCCCTACCCCTACCCCTTCCCCTTCCCCTTCCCCTTCCCCTTCCCCTTCCCCTAACCCAAACTCTACCTCTAGCCCTAGTCCTATGCCTAAGCCGAGCCCTAGCCCTAAGCCTAGCCCTAACCCTAGCCCTAGCCCTAGCCCTAAACTTAACCTTAACCTTAACCTTAACCCTAACCCTAACCCTAACCCAAACACTAACCCTAACCCTAACCCTAAGCCTAAGCCTAAGCCTAAGCCTAAGCCTAAGCCTAACCCTAACCCTAAGCCTAAGCCTAAGCCTAAGCCTAACCCTAACCCTAACCCTAACCCTAACCCTAACCCTAACCCTAACCCTAAACCTAAACCTAACCTAAACCTTATCCTAATGCTAACACTTACCCTAAACCTAAACCTAACCCTAACCCTAACCCTAACCCTAACCCTAACCCTAACCCTAACTCTAACCCTAACCCAAACCCTAACCCAAACCCTAAACCTAACCAAACCCTAAAGCTAAACCTAACACTAACCTTAGCCGAGCCCTGACCCTTGCCTTAACCCTAACCCTAACCCTAAACCTAACTCTAGCACTAGCACTAGCCCTACCCCTATCCTAACCTTAAGCTTAACTCGAGCCCTCGCCGTACCCCTAACCCTAATCCGACCCCAGCCCTAGCCCTCGGCCTAGGCCTAGCATAGCCCTAGAAGTACCCCTAGTCCTAGTCCTAGTCCTAACCCTAACCCTAGCCCAGCCCTAGCCCTAGTGCTAGCACTAACACAAACGCTAACACTAACACTAACCCTATTCTTATCCCTAGCCCTAAACCTAACCCTAACCCTAGCCCAAGCCCAAGCCCTAGCCCTAAGCCGAACCCTAGCCCTATCCCTATCCCTAGTCGTAGCACTATGCCTAGGCCTAAACCAAACATTTACCTAACCCCTACCCTAGCCCTAGCCCTAGCCCTAGCCCTAGCCCTAGCCCTAGCCCTAGCCCTAGCCCTAGCCCTAGCCCTAGCCCTCGCCCTCACGCTAGCTCAGCCCTGGCTCTAACCCTAGCCCAACCCGTCGCACTGACCGTAACAATAACACGAGCCCTAGCCCTAGCCCTAAGCCTACCCGAAGCCATAACCCTGGCCCTAGCCCTAATCCTAACCCTAACCCTAACCCTAACCCTAACCCTAACCCTAACCCTAACCCTAACCCTAACCCTAACCCTAACCCTAACCCTAACCCTAACCCTAACGCAACCCCTAACCTTAGCCCAGCCCGAGCCTGAGCCCTACCACTAGCACTAGCACTAGGCCTAGTCCTAGCCCTAGCCGCAGCCCTAGGCCTAGCCCAAGCCCTGACGCTAGCCCTAGCCCTAGCCCTAGTGTTAGGGTTAGGGTTAGGGTTAGGGCTCGGGTTAGGGCTAGGGCTAGGGCTAGGGCTAGGGCTAGGGCTAGGGCTAGGGCTAGGGCTAGGGCTAGGGCTAGGGCTAGGGCTAGGGCTGCGGCTAGGGCTAGTCCTAGTGCTAGTGCTAGTGCTAGGGCTCGGGCTCGGGTTCGCGCTGGGCTAAGTTTGGGGATTGGGTTAGGGTTAGGGTCAGGGTCAGGGTAAGGGTAAGGGTAAGGGTAAGGGTAAGGGTCAGGGTGATGGCTATGCCTAGGGCTATGGCTATGGCTATGGCTATGGCTAGGGTTAGGGTTAGCATTTTGTTTAGGCCTAGGACTAGTGCTACAACTAGGGCTAGGGCTAGGGCTATGGCTAGGGCTAGGGTTAGGGTTAGCATTTTGTTTAGGCCTAGGACTAGTGCTACAACTAGGGCTAGGGCTAGGGCTCGGGCTCGTGCTCAAGCTCGAGCTCGGGGTAGGTCTCGGGGTAGGGGTAGGGCTACGGCTAGGGCTAGGATTATGCTTAGGGCTAGGGTTAGGATTAGGGCTATATCTACGGCTATGGCGAGGGCAGGGCTAGGGTGAAGGTGAGGGTTAGTGTTACTGTTAGGGCTAGTTCTAGGGCTACGGCTAGGGCCACGGCTAGGGTTAGGCTTACGGCTCGGGCTCGGGCTCGGGCTCGGGCTCGGGTTACCATTAGAGTTATGGCTATGGCTAGGGCCTGGCGTGGGTTAGGTTTATGGTTAGGGTTAGGGTTAGGGTTAGGGTTAGGGTTAGGGTTAGGGTTAGGGTAAGGGTTAGGGTTAGGGTTAAGGTTAGGGTAGGGCAAGCCTAGGGCTAGGGCTAGGGCTAGGGCTAGGGCTCGCGCTGGGCTAAGTTTGTGGATTGGGTTAGGGTTAGGGCTCGCGTTAGGGTTAGGGCTAGGGTGGGGCTAGTGCTAGTGCTAGTTCTAGGGCTCGGGCCCGGGCTCGGGCTCAGGCTCGCGCTGGGCTAAGTTTGGGGATTGGGTTAGGGTTAGGGCTCTGGTTAGGGTTAGGGCAAGGGCTAGGGCTAGGGCTAGGGCTACGGTTATGGTAGGGCGATGGGTTGGGCTAGGGCTAGAGACAGGGCTGAGTTAGCGCGAGGGTGAGGGTGAGGGTGAGGGCGAGGGCTAGGGCTAGGGCTTGGGCTAGGGCTAGGGCTAGGGCTAGGGCTAGGGCTAGGGCTAGGGCTAGGGCTAGGGCTAGGGCTAGGGCTAGGGCTGGTGTTAGGGTTAGGGTTAGGGTTAGGGTTTGGTTTAGGCCTAGGCCTAGTGCTACGACTAGGGATAGGGATAGGGCTAGAGTTAGGCTTAGGGCTTGGGCTTGGGCTTGGGCGGAGGCAAGGGTTAGGTTTAGGGCTAGGGATAAGAATAGGGTTAGGGTTAGGGTTAGGGTTAGAGTTAGGGTTAGCATTTGCGTTAGCGCTAGGTGTGCACTAGGGCTAGGGCTGGGCTAGGGTTAGGGTTAGGACGAGGATGAGGACAAGGACGAGGACGAGGACAAAGACTACTTCCAGGGCTAGGGCTATGCTACGCCTAGGCCGAGGGCTAGGGCTGGGGCTACGGTTAGGGTTCGGGGTACGGCGAGGGCTAGAGCTAGGGCTACGGTTAAACTTAAGGTTAGGATTAGGCTAGGGCTAGTGCTAGTGCTATGGTTAGGGTTAGTGTTAGGGATAGGGTTACGGTTAGTATTAGGGTTAGCGTTAGGGTTAGGCTGAGGGTGAGGGAGAGGGAGAGGGAGAGGGAGAGGGAGAGGGAGAGGGAGAGGGAGAGGGAGAGGGAGAGGGAGAGGGAGAGGGAGAGGGAGAGGGAGAGGGAGAGGGTGAGGCTGAGGCTGAGGCTGAGGCTGAGGCTGAGGGCTAGGGCTAAGGCTAGGGCTAGGGCTATGACTGGTCTAAGGTTAGGGTTTGGGTTAGGGTTAGGGTTGGGGTTAGGGTTAGGTTTAGGGCTAGGGCTAGGGCTAGGGCTAGGGCTAGGGCTAGGGCTAGGGCTAGGGCTAGGGCTAGGGCTAGGGCTAGGGCTAGGGCTAGGTTTAGGGCTAGGGCTAGGCATAGGGCGAAGTCTAGGGTTAGGGTTACGGTTAGGGCGACGGGTTGGGCTAGGGCTAGAGCCAGGGCTGAGCTAGCGTGAGGGTGAGGGTGAGGGTCAGGGCTGGGGCTAGGGCTAGGGCTAGGCTTAGGATTAGTGTTAGGGTTAGGGTTTGGTTTAGGTTTAGGCCTAGTGGTACGACTAGGGCTAGGGCTAGCGTTAGCCTTAGGGCTAGGGCTGGGGCTTGGGCTTGGAATAAGATTAGGGTTACGGTTTGGGTTAGCGTTTGCGTTAGGACTAGGACTAGGACTAGGACTAGGACTAGGACTAGGACTAGGACTATTTCTAGGGCTAGGGCTATGCTAGGCCTAGGCGTAGGGCTGGGGTAGGATTAGGGTTAGGGGTACGGCGAGGGCTAGGGCTAGGACTAGGGTTAAGCTTAAGGTTCGGATTGGGCTAGTGCTAGTGCTAGGGCTAGGGTTAGGGTTAGGGTTAGGGTTAGGGTTACTGTTAGGGTTAGTGTTAGGGTTAGTGTTAGGTTTTAGGGCAAGTGTTAGTGCTAGGGCTGGGCTAAGGTTAGGGTTTGGGTGAGGGTGAGGGTGAGGGTGAGGGAGAGGGAGAGGGTTAGGGTGAGGGTGAGTGTTAGGGTGAGGGTGAGGGTGAGGGTGAGGGCTAGGGCTAGGGCTAGGGCTAGGGCTAGGGCTAGGCTTAAGGTTAGGCTTAGGGCTAGGGCTAGTTTTATGGGTAGGATTAGGACGACAGGTTGCGCTAGGGCTAGAGCCAGGGCTGAGCTAGCGTGAGGGTGAGGGCTAGGGCTAGGGTAAGGATTAGGCCTAGGCCTAGGCCTAGTGCTATGACTATGGCTATGGCTAAAACTCGGTGGACGGCTCGGGCTCGGGCTAGGATTAGGTGTAGGGCTAGGGTTAGAGTAAGATCTATTGCTAGGACAAGGGCCAGACCAGGGCTAGGGTGAGGGTGATTGTGAAGGTGAGTGTTAGTGTTATGGCTAGGGCTAGGGCTAGGGTTAGGGCTAGGGCTAGGGCTAGGGCTAGGGCTAGGGCTAGGGCTAGGGCTAGGGCTAGGGCTAGGGCTAGGGCTAGGGCTAGGGCTAGGGTAGGGCCAAGTCTAGGGCTAGGGTTAGGGTTAGGGTTAGGGTTAGGGTTAGGGTTAGGGTTAGGGTTAGGGTTAGGGTTAGGGTTAAGGTTCGGTCAACGTTAGGCTTAGGGTTAGGGTTACGTTTAGGGTTACAGGAAGGGTTAGGCCTAGGCCTAGGCCTAAGCCTAGTGCTACGAGTTGTTCTAGGGCTATGGCTAGGGTCAGGACCAGGGCTAATGCTAGTGCTATGGGTATGGCTAGGGCTGGGTTAAGGCGAGGTTTTGGGTTAGGGTTAGGGTTAGTGTGAAGGTGAGGGAGAGGGTTAGAGTGAGGGTTAGGGCTAGGGCTGGGGCTTGGGCTTGGAATAAGATTAGGGTTACGGTTTGGGTTAGCGTTTGCTTTAGGACTAGGACTAGGACTAGGACTAGGACTAGGACTATTTCTAGGGCTAGGGCTATGCTAGGCCTAGGCGTAGGGCTGGGGTAGGATTAGGGTTAGGGGTACGGCGAGGGCTAGGGCTAGGACTAGGGTTAAGCTTAAGGTTCGGATTGGGCTAGGGCTAGTGCTAGGGCTAGGGTTAGGGTTAGGGTTAGGGTTAGGGTTAGGGTTAGGGTTACTGTTAGGGTTAGTGTTAGGGTTAGTGTTAGGTTTTAGGGCAAGTGTTAGTGCTAGGGCTGGGCTAAGGTTAGGGTTTGGGTGAGGGTGAGGGTGAGGGTAAGGGTGAGGTAGAGGGAGAGGGTTAGGGTGAGGGTGAGTGTTAGGGTGAGGGTGAGGGTGAGGGTGAGGTTTACGGCTAGGGCTAGGGCTAGGGCTAGGCTTAAGGTTAGGCTTAGGGCTAGGGCTAGTTTTATGGGTAGGATTAGGACGACAGGTTGCGCTAGGACTAGAGCCAGGGCTGAGCTAGCGTGAGGGTGAGGGCTAGGGCTAGGGTAAGTATTAGGCCTAGGCCTAGGCCTAGTGCTACGACTATGGCTATGGCTAAAACTCGGTGGACGGCTCGGGCTCGGGCTCGGGCTAGGATTAGGTGTAGGGCTAGGGTTAGAGTAAGATCTATTGCTAGGACAAGGGCCAGACCAGGGCTAGGGTGAGGGTGATTGTGAAGGTGAGTGTTCGTGTTAGGGCTAGGGCTAGGGCTAGAGATAGGGCTAGGGCTAGGGCTAGGGCTAGGGCTAGGGCTAGGGCTAGGGCTAGGGCTAGGGCTAGGGCTAGGGCTAGGGCTAGGGCTAGGGCTAGGGCTAGGGCTAGGGCTAGGGCTAGGGCTAGGGTTAGGGTTAGGGTTAAAGCTATGGCTACGGCTGGGCTAAGGTTAGTGTGAGGTTTAGCTTTAGGGTTTGGTTAGGGTTAGGGTTAGGGTTAGGGTTCGGGTTAAGGTTAGGGTAGGGCTAGGGGTAGGGCTAGGGCTAGGGCTAGGGCTAGGGCTAGGGTTAGGGCTAGGGCTAGGGCTAGGGCTAGGGCTAGGGCTAGGGCTAGGGCTAGGGCTAGGCTTAGTGCTAGGGCTAGGCTTAGGCATAGAACGAGGGCTAGAGCTAGGGTTTGGGTTAGGGGTAGGGGTAGGCTTAGGGGTAGGCTTAGGACAAGGAATAAGAATAGGAATAGGGCTAGAACTAGGTTTTGGGTTAGCGCTAGCCTTAGCCGTAGCCAGAACCCTACCCCTACCCCTACCACTACCCCTAACCCTAACCTTAGCACAGCCCACGCCCGAGCCCTAGCACTAGCCCTAGCCCTAGCCCTAGCCCTAGCCGCAGCCCTAGGCCTAGCCCAAGCCCTGACGCTAGCCCTAGCCCTAGCCCTAACCCAAACGCTAGTTCTAGCCCTACTCCTATTTCTATTCCTATTCCTAAGCCTAAACCTAAGCCTAGCCCTAGCCCTAGACCTAGCCTGGCCCTAGCACTAGCACTAGCACTAGCACTAGCACTAGCACTAGCACTAGGACTAGCACTAGCCCTAACACTAACGCTAACCCGAACCCTAAGGCTATGCCTAAGCCTAAGCCTATACTTAACCATAACACAAACCCTAACAAAGCCTAGCTCTAACCCTAGCACTAGCCCTAGCCATAGCCATAGCTATAGCTCTACACTACACCTAGCCCTAGCCCTAGCCCTAACCTTAGCCCTAGCCATAGCTCTACACTACACCTAGCCCTAGCCCTAGCCCTAGCCCTTGCCCTAGCCCTAGCCCTAGCCCTCACACTCAAACTCACACTCATGCTAGCTGAGCCCTGGCTCTAGCCCTAGCCCAACCTGTAGCCCTAACCCTAACACTAACCCTAGCCCTAACCCTACCTACAGCCTAGGCCTAGGCCTAGCCCTTGCCCTAGCCCTAGCCGTAGCCCTAGCCCTTACGCTAACCCTAGCCCTAGCCCTTACGCTAACCCTAGCCCTAGGCCTACCATTAACCCTAACTCTAACCCGAAGCCTAACCCTTACCCTAACCCGAAGCATAAACCTAACCCATGCCAGGCCCTTCCCATAGCCATAACTCTAATGGTAACCCAAGCCCGAGCCCGAGCCCGAGCCGTAAGCCTAACCCTAGCCGTAGCCCTAGCCCTAGCCCTAGCCCTAACACTAACACTAACCCTCACCTTCACCCTAGCCCTGCCCTCGCCATTGTCGTAGAATTAGCCCTAATCCTAATCCTACCCCTAAGCATAATCCTAGCCCGAGCCCTACCCCGAGCTTGAGCTTGAGCACGAGCACTTGCCCTAACCCTAGCCCTAGTTGTAGCACTAGTCGTAGGCCTAAACAAAACCCTAACCCTAACCCTAACCCTAACCCTAGCCCTAGCCATAGCCATAGCCCTAGCCATAGGCCTAGACATCACCCTGACCCTGACCCTGACCCTGACAGTGACCCTGACCCTGACCCTGACCCTGACCCTGACCCTGACCCTCACCCTCACCCTAACCCTAAACCTAACCCAATCCCCAAACTTAGCCCAGCGCGAGCCCGAGCCCGAGCACTAGCACTAGCACTAGCACTAGCCGCAGCCCTAGCACTAGCCCTAGCCCTAAGCCTAACCCGAGCCCTAACCCTAACACTAGCTCAGCCCTGGCTCTAGCCCTAGTTCAACCATAGCCCTAACCCTATCCCTAACAATAGACCTAGCCCTAAGCCTAGCCGTAGCCCTAGACCTAGCACTAGCCCTAGCACTAGCACTAGCCCTAGCCCTAGCACTCGCACTCGCACTCGCACTCGCACTCGCACTAGCCCGAGCCCTAGCCCTAGCCCTAGCCCTAGCCCTAGCCCTAGCCCTAGCCCTAGCCCTGACACTAAACCTCACCTTCACCCTAGCCCTAGCCCTAGCCCTAGCCCTAACACTAACACTAACCCTCACCCTCACCTTCACCCTCACCCTCAACCTAGCCCTCGCGTGGCCCTAGTCCTAGGAATAGATCTAACCCTAACACTAGCGCTACGCCTAATCCTAGCCCTAGCCCTCGCCCGAGTTTTAGCCATAGCCATAGTTGTAGCACTAGGTCTAGGCCTAATCCTAGCCTTAGCCCTAGCCCTAGCCCTAGCACTAGTCCTAGCCCTAGCCCTAGCCCTAGCCCTAGCCCTAGCCCTAGCCCTAGCCCTAGCCCTAGCCCTAGCCTTATCCCGAGCCATGGCCCTAGGCCTTGCCCTGATCCTAGCCCGAGCCAGAGCCCTAAACCAAACCCCAGCTATAGCCCTATTCCTATTCCTATTCCTATTCCTATTCCTATTCCTATACCTATTCCTATTCCTAGTCCTAGTCCTAGTCCTAGTCCTAGTCCTAATCGTAGCCCTAACCCTAACCCTAACACTAAGACTAACACTAACCCTAACCCAAGTCGTAGCCCTAAGCATAAGCCTAAAACTAGCCCGAACCCTAACCCGAACCCTAACACAAACCCTAACCCTAGCCGTAAGCCCTAGCACTAGCCGTAGCCGTAGCCGTAGCCATAAACCTACCCCTACCCCTACCCCAACCCAACCCAACCCCTACCCCAACCACTACCACTACCCCTACCTCTAACCCAAACCCAAACACTAGCTCTAACCCTATTCCTAATCCTAATCGTAAGCCTAGCCCTAGCCCTAGCCTTAGCCCTAGCCCTAGCCCTAGCCCTAGCTCTAGCCCTAGCCCTAGCCCTAGCCCTAGCCTTAGCCCTAGCCCTAGCCCTAGCCCTAGCCCTAGCCCTAGCCCTAGCCCTAGCCCTAGCCCTAGCCCTAACACTAACCCTCACCTTCACAATCACCCTCACCCTAGCCCTGGCCTGGTCCTAGTCCTAGCAATAGATCTAACCCTAACCCTATTCCTAATCCTAATCCTTACCCTAGCCCTAGCCCTCACCCTCACGCTAGCTCAGCCCTGGCTCTAGCCCTAGCCCAACCTGTTGCCCTATCCCTAACAATAGTCCTAGCCCTAAGCCTAGCCCTAGTCCTAGCCCTAGCCCTAGCCCTAGCCCTAGCCCTAGCCCTAGCCCTAGCACTAGCACTAGCACTAGCCCTAGCCCTAGCCCTAGCCCTAGCCCTAGCCCTAGCCCTAGCCCTAGCCCTAGCCCAAGCCCTAGCCCTTGCCCTAGCCCTAGCCGTAGCCCTAACCCTAACCCTAACCTTAAACCTAACCCAAACCCTAACCTTAGCCCAGCCATAGCCCTAGCCCTAGCCCTAACCCTCACTCTAACCCTCTTCCTCACCTTCACACTAACCCTAACCATAACCCAAAACCTCACCTTAACCCAGCCCTAGCCCTAGCCATAGCACTAGCATTAACCCTGGTCCTGACCCTAGCCCTAGCCCTAGCCCTACTCGTAGCACTAGGCTTAGGCCTAGGCCTAGGCCTAACCCTTTCTGTAACCCTAAACGTAACCCTAACCCTACGCCTAACCTTGCCCGAACCTTAACCCTAACCCTAACCCTAACCCTAACACTAACCCTAGCCCTAGCCTTGGCCCTAGCCCTAGCCCTAGCCCTAGCCCTAGCCCTAGCCCTAGCCCTAGCCCTAGCCTTAGCCCTAGCCCTAGCCCTAGCCCTAGTCTTAGCCCTAGCCCTAGCCCTAGCCCTAGCCCTAGCCCTAACACTAACCACCTTCACAATCACCCTCACCCTAGCCCTGGCCTGGTCCTAGTCCTAGCAATAGATCTAACCCTAACCCTAGCCCTACACCTAATCCTAGCCCGAGCCCGAGCCCGAGCCGTCCACCGAGTTTTAGCAATAGCCATAGTCGTAGCACTAGGCCTAGGCCTAGGCCTAGGCCTAGGCCTAATCCTTACCCTAGCCCTAGCCCTCACCGTCACGCTAGCTCAGCCCTGGCTCTAGCCCTAGCCCAACCTGTCGCCCTAATCCTAACCATAACACTAGCCCTAGCCCTAAGCCTAACCTTAAGCCTAGCCCTAGCCCTAGCCCTAGCCCTAGCCCTAGCCCAAGCCCTAGCCCTAGCCCTCACCCTCACCCTCACCCTCACCCTCACCCTCACCCTCACCCTCGCCCTCGCGCTAGCTCAGCCCTGTCTCTAGCCCTAGCCCAACCCATTGCCCTACCATAACCCTAGCCCTAGCCCTAGCGCTAGCCCTAGCCCTAGCGCTAGCCCTAGCCCTAGCCCTAGCCCTAGCCCTAGCCCTAGCCCTAGCCCTAACCCTAACCCAATCCCCAAAATTAGCCCAGCGCGAGCCTGAGCCCTAGCACTAGCACTAGCACTAGCCCTACCCAAGCCCTAACCCTAACGGGAGCCCTAACCCTAACCCAATCCCCAAACTTAGCCCAGCGCAAGCCCTAGCCCTAGCCCTAGCCCTAGGCTTGCCCTACCCTAACCTTAACCCCAACCCTAACCCTTACCCTAACCCTAACCCTAACCATAAACCTACCCCACGCCAGGCCCTAGCCATAGCCATAACTCTAATGGAAACCTGAGCCCGAGCCCGAGCCCGAGCCGTAAGCCTAACCCTAGCCGTAGCCCTACCCCTTCCCCGAGCCCTACCCCGAGCTCGAGCTTGAGCACGAGCACGAGCCCTAGCCCTAGCCCTAGCCCTAGTTGTAGCACTAGTCCTAGGCCTAAACAAAACCCTAACCCTAACCCTAGCCCTAGCCATAGCCATAGCCATAGCCATAGCCCTAGGCATAGCCATCACCCTGACCCTGACCCTGACCCTGACCCTGACCCTGACCCTAACCCTAACCCTAACCCAATCCCCATACTTAGCCCAACGCGAGCCCGAGCCCGAGCCATAGCCCTAGCTCTAGCCCTAGCCCTAACCCGAGCCCTAACCCTAACCCTAACACTAGGGCTAAGGCTAGGGCTAGGGCTAGCGTCAGGGCTTCGGATAGGCCTAGGGCTGCGGCTAGGCCTAGGCCTAGGCCTAGTGCTAGTGGTAGGGCTCGGGCTCGAGCTGGGCTAAGGTTAGGGGTTGCATTAGGGATAGGGTTAGGGTTAGGGTTAGGGTTAGGGTTAGGGTTAGGGTTAGGGTTAGGGTTAGGGTTAGGGTTAGGGTTAGGGTTAGGGTTAGGGTTAGGGTTAGGGTTAGGGTTAGGGTTAGCGTTAGGGTTAGGGTTAGGGCTAGGGCCAGGGTTATGGCTATGGGTAGGCTTAGGGCTAGGGCTAGGGCTCGTGTTATTGTTACGGTCAGTGCGACGGGTTGGGCTAGGGTTAGAGCCAGGGCTGAGCTAGCGTGAGGGTGAGGGTGAGGGCTAGGGCTAGGGCTAGGGATAGGGATAGGGATAGGGATAGGGATAGGGATAGGGATAGGGATAGGGATAGGGATAGGGCTTGGGCTAGGGCTAGGGCTAGGGCTAGGGCTAGGGTTAGGGTTAGGGTTAGGTAAGGGTTTGGTTTAGGCCTAGGTATAGTGCTACGACTAGGCATAGGGATAGGGATAGGGTTAGGCTTAGGGCTAGGGCTTGGGTTGGGCTAGGGTTAGGGTTAGGTTTAGGGCTAGGGATAAGAATAGGGTTAGTGTTAGTGTTAGCGTTTGTGTTGGTGCTAGCACTAGGGCTAGGGATGGGCTAGGGTTAGGGTTAGGACTTGGACTAGGACTAGGACTAGGACTAGGACTAGGACTACTTCTAGGGCTAGGGCTATGCTAGGCCCAGGCCGAGGGCTAGGGCTGGGGTAGGATTAGGGTTAGGGGTACGGCGAGGGCTAGGGCTAGCGTTAAGCTTAAGGTTAGGATTCGCGTAGGGCTAGTGCTAGTGCTAGTGCTAGAGTTAGGTTTAGGGTTAGGGTTAGGGTTAAGGCAAGGGTCAGGGCTCGGCTAAGGTTAGTGTTAGGTTTAGCTTTAGGGTTTGGTTAGGTTTAGGGTTTGGGTTTGGGTTAGGGTTAGAGTTAGGGTTAGGGTTAGGGTTAGGGTAAGGGTTAGGGTTAGGGTTAGGGTTTGGGTTAGGGTTAGGGTTAGGGTTAGGGTTAGGGTTAAGGTTAAGGTTAAGATTAAGTTTAGGGCTAGGGCTAGGGCTAGGGCTACGGCTAGGGCTACGGCTAGGGCTCGGCTTAGGGCTAGGGCTCGGCTTAGGCATAGGACTAGGGCTAGAGCTAGAGTTTGGGTTAGGGGAAGGGGTAGGGGTAGGGGTAGGGGTAGGGGTAAGAGTAGGGATAGGGGTAGGGGTAGGGGTAGGGGTAGGGGTAGGGGTAGGGGTAGGGGTAGGGGTAGGGGTAGGGGTAGGTTTATGGGTGGGGCTAGGGCTAAGGCTAGGGCTAGGGTTAGTGTTAGGGTTAGTGTTAGGGTTAAAGTTAGGGTTCGGGCAAGGTTAGGCTTAGGGTTAGGGTTACGTTTAGGGTTACAGGAAGGGTTAGGCCTAGGCCTAGGCCTAAGCCTAGTGCTACGAGTAGGGCTAGGGCTATGGCTAGGGTCAGGACCAGGGCTAATGCTAGTGCTATGGCTAGGGCTAGGGCTGGGTTATGGTGAGGTTTTGGGTTAGGGTTAGGGTTAGGGCTATGGGTTGGGCTAGGGCTAGAGGCAGGGCTGAGCTAGTGTTAGGGTTAGGGATAGGGCTCGGGTTAGGGCTAGGGTTAGGGCTAGGGCTAGGGCTAGGGCTAGGGCTAGGGCTAGGGCTGCGGCTGTGGTAGAAGCATAGTTCGCACTATGCCTTAGTGGAGCCAACCTGGGGCAATGTCTTTCCGCAATGCCCTGGGAAGGATGGCGGCGGATTGAGTTCTTATGGCCTGGCAGGGGTGAGCTAGCATCAATCAATTGTCCGGGCCTCTTTCGGAACTTGTACTACATTGGCCCTTAGTGACATTTCTGCACGTGATGATTTCAGGCTTCTGTCATCAATCCATTACCCTGGGTTGTTTCCTATGGAGAGTTGGCTGCCTTCCGGCCCTCCTGCATCTGCCACTGACAGCCAGCTAGAGCCCTGTTGCTTATTCTAAGCAGTAACATCGGTTTCGGAGAGCCCACTGTGGTAGAAGCATAGTTCACACTATACCTTAGTGGAGCCAACCTGGGGCAATGTCTTTCCGCAATGGCCTGGGAAGGATGGCGGCGGATTGAGTTCTTATGGCCTGGCAGGAGTGAGCTAGCACCTAGTCAATTGTCAGGGCCTCTTTCGGAACTTGTACTACATTGGCCCTTAGTGACATTTCTGCACGTGATGATTTCAGGCTTCTGTCTGCAATCCATTACCCTGGGTTGTTTCCTATGGAGAGTTCGCTGCCTTCCCGCCCTCCTGCATCTGCCACTGACAGCCAGCTAGAGCCCTGTTGCTTATTCTAACCAGTAACATCGGTTTCGGATAGCCCACTGTGGTAGGAACATAGTTCACACTATGCCTTAGTGTAGCCAACCTGGGGCAATGTCTTTCCGCAATGGCCTGGGAAGGATGTCGGCGGATTGAGTTCTTCTGGCCTGGCAGGGGTGAGCTAGCACCTAGTCAATTGTCAGGGCCTCTTCGGAACTTGTACTACATTGGCCCTTAGTGACATTTCTGCACGTGATGATTTCAGGCTTCTGTCTCCAATCCATTACCCTGGGTTGTTTCCTAAGGAGAGTTGGCTGCCTTCCGGCCCTCCTGCATCTTCCACTGACAGCCAGCTAGAGCCCTGTTGCTTATTCTAACCAGTAGCATCGGTTTCGGAGAGCCCACTGTGGTAGAAGCATAGTTCACACTATGCCTTAGTGGTGCCAACCTAGTGCAATGTCATTCCGCAATGGCCTGGAAAGGATGGAGGCGGATTGCGTTCTTCTGGCCTGGCAGCGGTGAGCTAGCACGTAGTCAATTGTCAAGGCCTCTTTCGGAACTTGTACTACATTGGCCCTTAGTGACATTTCTGCACGTGATGATTTCAGGCTTCTGTCTCCAATCCATTACCCTGGGTTGTTTCCTATGGAGAGTTGGCTGCCTACCCGCCCTCCTGCATCTGCCACTGACAGCCAGCTAGAGCCCTGTTGCTTATTCTAACCAGTAACATCGGTTTCGGAGAGCCCACTGTGGTAGAAGCATAGTTCACACTATGCCTTAGTGGAGCCAACCTGGGGCAATGTCTTTCCGCAATGCCCTGGGAAGGATGGCGGCGGATTGAGTTCTTATGGCCTGGCAGAGGTGAGCTAGCACCAATCAATTGTCAGGGCCTCTTTCGGAACTTGTACTACATTGGCCCTTAGTGACATTTCTGCACGTGATGATTTCAGGCTTCTGTCATCAATCCATTACCCTGGGTTGTTTCCTATGGAGAGTTGGCTGCCTTCCGGCCCTCCTGCATCTGCCACTGAAAGCCAGCTAGAGCCCTGTTGCTTATTCTAAGCAGTAACATTGGTTTCGGAGAGCCCACTGTGGTAGAAGCATAGTTCACACTATGCCTTAGTGGAGCCAACCTGGGGCAATGTCTTTCCGCAATGGCCTGGGAAGGATGGCGGCGGATTGAGTTCTTATGGCCTGGCAGGAGTGAGCTAGCACCTAGTCAATTGTCAGGGCCTCTTTCGGAACTTGTACTACATTGGCCCTTAGTGACATTTCTGCACGTGATGATTTCAGGCTTCTGTCTCCAATCCATTACCCTGGGTTGTTTCCTATGGAGAGTTCGCTGCCTTCCCGCCCTCCTGCATCTGCCACTGACAGCCAGCTAGAGCCCTGTTGCTTATTCTAACCAGTAACATCGGTTTCGGATAGCCCACTGTGGTAGGAACATAGTTCACACTATGCCTTAGTGTACCCAACCTGGGGCAATGTCTTTCCGCAATGGCCTGGGAAGGATGTCGGCGGATTGAGTTCTTCTGGCCTGGCAGGGATGAGCTAGCACCTAGTCAATTGTCAGGGCCTCTTCGGAACTTGTACTACATTGGCCCTTAGTGACATTTCTGCACGTGATTATTTCAGGCTTCTGTCTCCAATCCATTACCCTGGGTTGTTTCCTAAGGAGAGTTGGCTGCCTTCCGGCATTCCTGCATCTGCCACTGACAGCCAGCTAGAGCCCTGTTGCTTATTCTAACCAGTAACATCGGTTTCGGAGAGCCCACTGTGGTAGAAGCATAGTTCACACTATGCCTTAGTGGAGCCAACCTAGTGCAATGTCATTCCGCAATGGCCTGGAAAGGATGGAGGCGGATTGCGTTCTTCTGGCCTGGCAGCGGTGAGCTAGCACGTAGTCAATTGTCAAGGCCTCTTTCGGAACTTGTACTACATTGGCCCTTAGTGACATTTCTGCACGTGATGATTTCAGGCTTCTGTCTCCAATCCATTACCCTGGGTTGTTTCCTATGGAGATTTGGCTGCCTACCCGCCCTCCTGCATCTGCCAGTGACAGCCAGCTAGAGCCCTGTTGCTTATTCTAACCAGTAACATCGGTTTCGGAGAGCCCACTGTGGTAGAAGCATAGTTCACACTATGCCTTAGTGGAGCCAACCTGGGGCAATGTCTTTCCGCAATGCCCTGGGAAGGATGGCGGCGGATTGAGTTCTTATGGCCTGGCAGGGGTGAGCTAGCACCAATCATTTGTCAGGGCCTCTTTCGGAACTTGTACTACTTTGGCCCTTAGTGACATTTCTGCACGTGGTGATTTCAGGCTTCTGTCATCAATCCATTACCCTGGGTTGTTTCCTATGGAGAGTTGGCTGCCTTCCGGCCCTCCTGCATCTGCCACTGACAGCCAGCTAGAGCCCTGTTTTTATTCTAAGCAGTAACATCGGTTTCGGAGAGCCCACTGTGGTAGAAGCATAGTTCACACTATGCCTTAGTGGAGCCAACCTGGGGCAATGTCTTTCCGCAATGGCCTGGGAAGGATGGCGGCGGATTGAGTTCTTCTGGCCTGGCAGGGGTGAGCTAGCACCTAGTCAATTGTCAGAGCCTCTTTCGGAACTTGTACTACATTGGCCCTTAGTGACATTTCTGCACGTGATGATTTTAGGCTTCTGTCTCCAATCCATTACCCTGGGTTGTTTCCTATGGAGAGTTGGCTGCCTTCCGGCCCTCCTGCATCTGCCACTGACAGCCAGCTAGAGCCCTGTTGCTTATTCTAACCAGTAACATCGGTTTCGGAGAGCCCACTGTGGTAGAAGCATAGTTCACACTATGCCTTAGTGGAGCCAACCTGGTGCAATGTCATTCCGCAATGGCCTGGGAAGGATGGCGGCGGATTGAGTTCTTATGGCCTGGCAGGAGTGAGCTAACACCTAGTCAATTGTCAAGGCCTATTTCGGAACTTGTACTACATTGGCCCTTAGTGACATTTCTGCACGTGATGATTTCAGGCTTCTGTCTCCAATCCATTACCCTGGGTTGTTTCCTAAGGAGAGTTGGCTGCCTTCCGGCCCTCCTGCATCTGCCACTGACAGCCAGCTAGAGCCGTGTTGCTTATTCTAACCAGTAACATTGGTTTCGGAGAGCCCACTGTGGTAGAAGCATAGTTCACACTATGCCTTAGTGGAGCCAACCTGGGGCAATGTCATTCCGCAATGGCCTGGAAAGGATGGAGGCGGATTGCGCTCTTCTGGCCTGGCAGCGGTGAGCTAGCACGTAGTCAATTGTCAAGGCCTCTTTCGGAACTTATATTACATTGGCCCTTAGTGACATTTCTGCACGTGATGATTTCAGGCTTCTGTCTCCAATCCATTACCCTGGGTTGTTTCCTATGGAGAGATGGCTGCCTACCCGCCCTCCTGCATCTGCCACTGACAGCCAGCTAGAGCCCTGTTGCTTATTCTAACCAGTAACATCGTTTCGGAGAGCCCACTGTGGTAGAAAGAACACCGGGTACTTACCGTAGGGTGGTGTTCTAGAAGACGGAAAGGGAAGGAATGCTTCACAGATGAGTAATATCTTCGACTACTCGCAGGAAGCGACAGATGGCGCACTACAGTATAAAAACTTGCGCCCTCTGGGCAAATCCCCAGTCCTTCTGGAGCGAATAATAAGACTGGAGACTGACCGTATAAACTCCCTTTAATACTAACAGTGTCAACTAGATAAATCCGTCATGGTGACACGAAAAAAACATTGTAGCAACAGAAATTGAAAGAAATAACAATAAGTATAACTTAACCATGCACGAAGCGCATAGAGAACATCCTTAAGGAAAAAACATGCCTTCTCCCTAGTCGTGGGAGGGTCAGCATTCCTTCCCTTTCCGTCTTCTAGAACACCACCCTACGGTAAGTACCCGGTGTTCTTTCTCAGAAGACGGAAGTGGGAAGGAATGCTTCACAGATGGGACGTACCCACGATTAGGAAATTCCGGGCGGGAGACTAGGGAGGAGGAAGAACTGATAAGTGGCTCAGAACCCTCTTCCCAAAGGAAGCCTCCGCCTCCCTAAACATGTCCAGTTTATAATGGCGCGTAAAGGTCGAGGGGGACGCCCAAGTGGCGGCTCTGCAAATCTCCTCCCATGAGGCTTTGTTGTAAAAGGCCGCTGAGGTAGCAGCTGAACGAGTGGAGTGTGCATAAACACCTTCCGGAGGTTCTTTCCCTAAGGATTTATAGGCTAGGTTGATGCACCCAACAATCCATGAGGAGATGGTTTTCGGAGAAGCCTTCTCACCCTTTCGTATGTTACCACATAGGACGAATAAGGCATCCGATTTCCTGAAAGGTATGGTCCTTTGGACATATAAAGAGAGGGCTCTCCTGACATCCAGAGGGTGTGAACCCTCACCTTCCCTTGAGGAGCTATCCCAGGCCGGAATATGGATGGCCTGGTTCTTGTGGAAGGCTGTGGAGACTTTTGGGGAGAAACCTTGAGGGATCCTTAATATGATCGAGTCCGGAGTTGTCTCAAAACACTGGCTAGAAATTGAGAGGGCTGCCAATTCGGAGACCCTCCGGGCAGAAACCATGGCAACAAGAAGTGTCACTTTATAGGAAAGGTGTAATAAGGAGGAGGATTCTAGAGGCTCAAAAGGGGGTAGAGTAAGGGCCTCTAGTACCCAGTGGAGTTTCCAGGAGGGGAAACGGTGGACTACCTTGGGGGAATTGCCTTTGACCCCTTTGAGGAACCTCTTCACATGGGGGTGAGACCCTATGGGCGAGACTCTATTGATGTCCAGCACAGAAGCCAGTGCCGCTAGGTGCCTTTTGATGGTGCTGTAAGTAAACCCCATAGAGACTCCTCTAGCGAGGAACTGAAGAACCAGTTCTGTGGAGGGCGCCAGGGGGTCCGAACCTTCCCTGATTGCCCACTGTGTGAACTTGCGCCAAGTGGAGTTATAAATACGAAGAGTAGAACTCCGCTTGTCTGCCAGAATCAGGTCAATGACCTCTCGGGAATAACCACACTTATTTAGCTGGAGCCTTTGAGCATCCAAGCAGTTAGAGAGAGCCATCCGGGGTCCGGGTGAAGCACACCCTGCTGAGAGAGTAGATCTGGCCTGGATGGGAGTGTGAGAGGGCCCTGCACTGCCATTGCCATGATCTGGGAAAACCAGGGTCTCCTGGGCCACCATGGTGCCACCAAGATTACTCTTGCCGAGGATCCCCTCAGCCTGGCTAGGAATTTTGGGAGCATGGGTACCGGAGGGAATGCATAGAGCAACCCCGGCGGCCAAGGATGTGAGAGAGCATCCACCCCTTCTGCTTCGGGATGCTTGTACCGAGAGAAGAAGCGTGGAACCCGGGCGTTCAGGTGAGAGGCAAACAGGTCTACGGTGGGCATGCCCCACAGCTCGGATAGCGTCTGGAACACCTCGAGGTTCAGGGCCCATTCCGATGCTGGAAGCGAGCGTCTTGAAAGAGCATCCGCCTGAATGTTTAATTTTCCCTGTATGTGCAGAGATGAGATGGAAGAAATGTTACTCTCTGCCCAAGTAAACAAGTCATGTGACAAGTTCATGAGAGACCGTGATCTGGTGCCCCCCTGGCGGGAGATGTATGCCTGTGCTGTGGAGTTATCTGTCATAACGAGTACATGTGCACCCGCTATGAGGTGAATGAAGGATTGTAGGGCGAGGAAAATGGCCTTCAGTTCAAGCCAGTTAATAGAATGGTTTAAGTCCTCCCCTGACCAGATTCCCTGCGCTGTCCTTCCCTTGCAGTGGGCCCCCCAACCAGTCAGGCTGGCATCAGTGGTGATCACCACCTTATCCCTAATGGAGATGGGGCAGCCCCTGGAGATGTTGATTTCATTCTCCCACCAAATCAGGGAATTCTTGACCTCCCTAGGAATGGTCAAGATTTTAGGGCACTTGTTAGTTATGTCCTTGGAGTAAGGAAGTAGAAACCATTGTAGGGGCCTGGCATGAAATCTAGCCCACGGTACCAAGTCCACGACTGAGATCATTTTCCCTAACAGCGAGGCCAGGGAGATCAGCGGAGCTGTCTTGGAATAGCGCGTAATAGTGGCCAATGTTGTAATGGCCTGAACCCTCTCCTGAGAAGGAGAGATCAGATCTCTAGCTGTGTCAAAACGTGCTCCTAGGTGCTCAATCACTTGGGTCGGCTCCTTGGAGCTCTTTTCCGAATTTATGATGAAGCCGTGGGATTCCAAGGCCTCTCGAACCTTAAGGGTGTCATTCACCGCCTGGCCACAAGATGGCGCTGTCACCAAAATATCATCCAGGTAGGCAAATACTGATATGCCCTGGGTCCTGAGCCCTTGGATGACCATCCCTAGAACTTTAGAGAAGACCCTTGGGGAACTTTGGAGTCCAAAAACCAACACTTTGAACTGCCAGTGGGAGGGGCCAATGGCAAATCTGAGGAAGCGCCTGGAGCATTCCCTCATGGCAATATGGAAATACGCATCCTGAAGATCATAAGAAAATAAGTAATGGTTAGGGGCAATGGCCTCTCTTACGGCCTGCAAAGTTTCCATCCTGAAGTGCTGTTTAGGTATGTAGCTATTCAGGAACTGAAGGTCCAGGATAGATCTTGAGCCCTTTTTCTTCTTGGGCACCACAAAGAAGAAGGAATACACCCCCTGTCCCCTTTCCCTAGGAGGGACAGGTTCCACGGCCCCCGCATCGATTAGCTTTTTTAGGGCTTTGAACAACTCCTTCCTTTTGTTCCCCGGAATACCCTTTATCGACTGAACAAACCTGGAAGGAGGTAAGGATTTGAACTCAATCATATAACCTTCTGAAACCACTTTATGAACCCATGAACCAACAGCAACAGGATCCCAAACATGAGAAAAAAGTTGCAACCTGCCACCCACACATGTAGATTCAGCATGCCGCGCTAGTCATTTGGGCTGATGAGAGGCCCCTTTGCCGACCCCCGATGGTTTGTGTTGGAACCTAGGCTTGTTCCATGAGGGCCTGCTGAACTGCCTAGGATTGTCTTCCCTATTAGGTCGGTAGCCTCCCTTGGGAGAGTGATATACTTGGAAGGACTGCCTTGGTGGCGGAAACCATCTTTTGTAGGAAGTGTATTTGCGATCTTTACCCTTGGATGATTGCTGGGGGAGGGACGGCATCGTCTTCCGCTTCCCCCTCCCTTCCACGAGAATGTCCCTCAAATTTTCATCTCCAAAGAGAAGAGCCCCGAAAAACGGGGCGTTGGCCAAATTCGCTTTTGCAGTGGCATCTACCTGCCAGAACTTTAACCAGAGCGCCCTTCTTGTAGAAACTGAATACGCTATAGCTTTTGCCGAGAGGAGCATGCAGTCTATTGAGATGTCAGCCGTTAAGGCGAAAACACTCTTCATGTACTTGAGCGGATGTAGGGCTGAACTGGGAAGGGAGTCCTCTCCCATCAGGGCCTCTGCCCATTTAAAGGCTGCTCTGGCAAAGAGAGAAAGCTGCATGTTGGATCTCATAGACAATGACAGGCATTCATAAGTTTTTTTAAGCATGGCTTCCATCCTCTTGTCCCCTGGAGACTTAAAATGGGTGTCTCCGGCTTTAGGGGCCGCCGACTGGGAAAGCAAGGCCGAAATGGGCGCGTCTATTAGCGGGACCGCCCAGAAGTCCTTGCTCCCCTGATCCGGTTCGAAAAGCTTCCTAGGAACTGCAGGAAGCTTGGATGAATGAGAGGGGTGTTTCCATTGACTAAGGATCATTTCCCTAAGAGATTTGGGAAAAGGGGCCACAAGGTCGGGCCCCGATGGGCCCAGCATTAGGTTCGCCTGTTCCGAGGCTAAATCTGCTGGGGTAGCTTCCCCTGGATCCAGAGATAGAGTGGCCATCATTTTGGAAAGCAGCTTGGGGTAGATTTCCTGCTTAAAGATCCTGGGGAAACCTGGCTGTCTATTCAGATCCCTTTGCCCCGCCCCCAGATCCTCATCACCAGAGTCCCAGCCTTCTCTGCCTCCTTTTGGGGTTGGAGCGGGCCCTTCGGGGATCTCTCCTTCTGAGAGGGAGTCCTGGTCCTCCCAATCCTCTTGGCTAGAAAAGTCCTCTGACGCCCAGCCAGAAGCAGAATCCACTGGGGAGTGTGAGCGTCCCCTCCCTGCAGCTGAATTATTCCCTCTGCCATGGACTGGGGAGGGAGAACCTCTGCGCCTGCATTCCTGAGCTGCTACACGGCTAGGCTCCCGGCTCCTCTTGTGTCCTCTGGGGAGAGGGGAGGGGTGACGGATGCTCCTGGAGCTCCCCTCGCTGCTTACAATTCGCCCCTCCTGTGATCCCCCCTGGCTGTGGGAACCAGATGAAGATGACCTGCTGCTCCTTGAAAGGCCTTGGCTGCTTGGGTCCTCAGCGCTCGAGCAATATTGTCCGGCTTTATCTCCTGAGCTTGCCTTCCTACTGTTTGTTTTCCCTGAGCGACGCTCTAGGCTTCTCTTCTCTGTGGCAGCTTCATTGGGGCGAGTGTGCTTGTAAGCCTTCTTACTCAGCTGCCGTTCTTGCCCTCCAGACTCTATGATTCCATCTTCCTGGCGGGAACCGGAAGCAGGGGAATTGCCGCGTTTTCTCTTCGCGGCTTTTTTCTTCTTCTTCAGGTGAGGAGGGGAGGGGGGAGGGGCTGCCCTTGCCTCATTGTCTAAGCGAGCTGGCGCGATGCGAGACTGGGGAGGGGGAGAATCATCAGAGTCCCGGCCAAAGAGTACTTCCATCAGGGTCTCCCTCTCACCGGGACCTTCCCCAGTAGGCTGCTGGGGGGTAGTAGAGACGGACGCCGCTGTGGCAAAGTCAGTTCGCAGCCTCAGAAAATCCAGCATACCCCCCGCGACTGCTTGACGTATATCAGCTAGGAAGGACTGAGGGGGAGGGTCGTATGCCTTCACGGGCTCCATCCCTGAAGAGGGGGTGGTGCTTTGATCCGCGTCCCCTGCTTGATTGCTGGCCATATAAGGTGTGGAAGGGAATTTCCTTATCAGGTTTCCCGAGAGGGGAATCTTACCAGCAGACTGAAGAGATAGGCTTTTGTTAACCCCCTCAGGCAACGTTGCTGGGGGGAGACAGAGGCAGCGCGGCAACTCTGATAGAGGCAGGTTGCTAAACTCCTGGTCACTGCCTATAATCAGCCCCGTAATGGGACGATCTGTCTTTCTTCCCGGTAAGGGTCTCAGGCCATAGGGCCTGGCTTCCATCCACAGAAGGGAAAGTCTTCGCTGTCCTGCGAGAAGCGACAGAAGGACTGGGGATTTGCCCAGAGGGCGCAAGTTTTTATACTGTAGTGCGCCATCTGTCGCTTCCTGCGAGTAGTCGAAGATATTACCCATCTGTGAAGCATTCCTTCCCACTTCCGTCTTCTGAGAAGCATAGTTCACACTATGCCTTAGTGGAGCCAACCTGGTGCAATGTCATTCCGCAATGGCCTGGGAAGGATGGAGGCGGATTGCGTTCTTCTGGCCTGGCAGCGGTGAGCTAGCACGTAGTCAATTGTCAAGGCCTCTTTCGGAACTTGTACTACATTGGCCCTTAGTGACATTTCTGCACGTGATGATTTCAGGCTTCTGTCTCCAATCCATTACCCTGGGTTGTTTCCTAAGGAGAGTTGGCTGCCTTCCGGCCCTCGTGCATCTGCCACTGACAGCCAGCTAGAGCCCTGTTGCTTATTCTAACCAGTAACATCGGTTTCGGATAGCCCACTGTGGTAGGAACATAGTTCACACTATGCCTTAGTGTAGCCAACCTGGGGCAATGTCTTTCCGCGATGGCCTGGGAAGGATGTCGGCGGATTGAGTTCTTCTGGCCTGGTAGGGGTGAGCTAGCACCTAGTCAATTGTCAGGGCCTCTTCGGAACTTGTACTACATTGGCCCTTAGTGACATTTCTGCACGTGATGATTTCAGGCTTCTGTCTCCAATCCATTACCCTGGGTTGTTTCCTAAGGAGAGTTGGCTGCCTTCCGGCCCTCCTGCATCTGCCACTGACAGCCAGCTAGAGCCCTGTTGCTTATTCTAACCAGTAACATCGGTTTCGGAGAGCCCACTGTGGTAGAAGCATAGTTCACACTATGCCTTAGTGGAGCCAACCTAGTGCAATGTCATTCCGCAATGGCCTGGAAAGGATGGAGGCGGATTGCGTTCTTCTGGCCTGGCAGCGGTGAGCTAGCACGTAGTCAATTGTCAAGGCCTCTTTCGGAACTTGTACTACATTGGCCCTTAGTGACATTTCTGCACGTGATGATTTCAGGCTTCTGTCTCCAATCCATTACCCTGGGTTGTTTCCTAAGGAGAGTTGGCTGCCTTCCGGCCCTCGTGCATCTGCCACTGACAGCCAGCTAGAGCCCTGTTGCTTATTCTAACCAGTAACATCGGTTTCGGATAGCCCACTGTGGTAGGAACATAGTTCACACTATGCCTTAGTGTAGCCAACCTGGGGCAATGTCTTTCCGCGATGGCCTGGGAAGGATGTCGGCGGATTGAGTTCTTCTGGCCTGGTAGGGGTGAGCTAGCACCTAGTCAATTGTCAGGGCCTCTTCGGAACTTGTACTACATTGGCCCTTAGTGACATTTCTGCACGTGATGATTTCAGGCTTCTGTCTCCAATCCATTACCCTGGGTTGTTTCCTAAGGAGAGTTGGCTGCCTTCCGGCCCTCCTGCATCTGCCACTGACAGCCAGCTAGAGCCCTGTTGCTTATTCTAACCAGTAACATCGGTTTCGGAGAGCCCACTGTGGTAGAAGCATAGTTCACACTATGCCTTAGTGGAGCCAACCTAGTGCAATGTCATTCCGCAATGGCCTGGAAAGGATGGAGGCGGATTGCGTTCTTCTGGCCTGGCAGCGGTGAGCTAGCACGTAGTCAATTGTCAAGGCCTCTTTCGGAACTTGTACTACATTGGCCCTTAGTGACATTTCTGCACGTGATGATTTCAGGCTTCTGTCTCCAATCCATTACCCTGGGTTGTTTCCTAAGGAGAGTTGGCTGCCTTCCGGCCCTCCTGCATCTGCCACTGACAGCCAGCTAGAGCCCTGTTGCTTATTCTAACCAGTAACATCGGTTTCGGATAGCCCACTGTGGTAGGAACATAGTTCACACTATGCCTTAGTGTAGCCAACCTGGGGCAATGTCTTTCCGCGATGGCCTGGGAAGGATGTCGGCGGATTGAGTTCTTCTGGCCTGGCAGGGGTGAGCTAGCACCTAGTCAATTGTCAGGGCCTCTTCGGAACTTGTACTACATTGGCCCTTAGTGACATTTCTGCACGTGATGATTTCAGGCTTCTGTCTCCAATCCATTACCCTGGGTTGTTTCCTAAGGAGAGTTGGCTGCCTTCCTGCCCTCCTGCATCTGCCACGGACAGCCAGCTAGAGCCCTGTTGCTTATTCTAACCAGTAACATCGGTTTCGGAGAGCCCACTGTGGTAGAAGCATAGTTCACACTATGCCTTAGTGGAGCCAACCTGGGGCAATGTCTTTCCGCAATGCCCTGGGAAGGATGGCGGCGGATTGAGTTCTTCTTGCCTGGCAGGGGTGAGCTAGCACCTAGTCAATTGTCAGGGCCTCTTTCGGAACTTGTACTACATTGGCCCTTAGTGACATTTCTGCACGTGATGATTTCAGGCTTCTGTCTCCAATCCATTACCCTGGGTTGTTTCCTGTGGAGAGTTGGCTGCCTTCCCGCCCTCCTGCATCTGCCACTGACAGCCAGCTAGAGCCCTGTTGCTTATTCTAACCAGTAACATCGGTTTCGGAGAGCCCACTGTGGTAGAAGCATAGTTCACACTATGCCTTAGTGGAGCCAACCTGGTGCAATGTCATTCCGCAATGGCCTGCAAAGGATGGAGGCGGATTGCGTTCTTCTGGCCTGGCAGCGGTGAGCTAGCACCTAGTCAATTGTCAGGGCCTCTTTCAGAACTTGTACTACATTGGCCCTTAGTGACATTTCTGCACGTGATGATTTCAGGCTTCTGTCTCCAATCCATTACCCTGGGTTGTTTCCTAAGGAGAGTTGGCTGCCTTCCGGCCCTCCTGCATCTGCCACTGACAGCCAGCTAGAGCCCTGTTGCTTATTCTAACCAGTAACATCGGTTTCGGAGAGCCCACTGTGGTAGAAGCATAGTTCACACTATGCCTTAGTGGAGCCAACCTGAGACGTTTTCGCACGGGGCTGAACGGAACGCGGAAAAGACAGCTGAGGACACGTCATCCGCATTGCCCGCGCGCGTCTTGCGTTCCGACGTGTCCGCAGCTGTCTTTTCCGCGTTCGAAATGTAGAGCACTTTAAACTGCTCTACACGCGTTCCAACGCGGACGAGCCGCCCGCAGCCGTTCGGGAGGAGAAGCGTTCGCGCTTCTTCTGTCTCCCGAACGGCTGCGGGCGCGCCTCCGACGCCGCGCGGCTTTGACAATCAGCTGTTTGTCAAACAGCTGAATGTCGATCTGCCTCCGCGGCTGTCTGCGCGCCCCTGGCCGGCGTTTGCCGGCTAAGGCAGCTTCGGGCGCTTTGAGCATTCGCACCCAGACGCTCCGGAACGCGTTTACACGCGTTCTGGCGCATCTGTGTGTGAAAGGGAAAAGCGCCCGAAGCTGGCTTAAGCTTTCCGCCTGAACGCGTTCCGTTTCGAACGCGATGCAGTGCGGAAATGCCTCTGGTGCAATGTCATTCCGCAATGGCCTGGGAAGGATGGCGGCGGATTGAGTTCTTATGGCCTGGCAGGTGTCAGCTAGCACCTAGTCAATTGTCAAGGCCTCTTTCGGAACTTGTACTACATTGGCCCTTAGTGACATTTCTGCACGTGATGATTTCAGGCTTCTGTCTCCAATCCATTACCCTGGGTTGTTTCCTAAGGAGAGTTGGCTGCCTTCCGGCCCTCCTGCATCTGCCACTGACAGCCAGCTAGAGCCCTGTTGCTTATTCTAACCAGTAACATCGGTTTCGGAGAGCCCACTGTGGTAGAAGCATAGTTCACACTATGCCTTAGTGGAGCCAACCTGGGGCAATGTCATTCCGCAATGGCCTGGAAAGGATGGAGGCGGATTGCGTTCCTCTGGCCTGGCAGCGGTGAGCTAGCACGTAGTCAATTGTCAAGGCCTCTTTCGGAACTTGTACTACATTGGCCCTTAGTGACATTTCTGCACGTGATGATTTCAGGCTTCTGTCTCCAATCCATTATCCTGGGTTGTTTCCTATGGAGAGTTGGCTGCCTACCCGCCCTCCTGCATCTGCCACTGACAGCCAGCTTGAGCCCTGTTGCTTATTCTAACCAGTAACATCGGTTTCGGAGAGCCCACTGTGGTAGAAGCATAGTTCACACTATGCCTTAGTGGAGCCAACCTGGTGCAATGTCATTCCGCAATGGCCTGGAAAGGATGGAGGCGGATTGCGTTCTTCTGGCCTGGCAGCGGTGAGCTAGCACCTAGTCAATTGTCAGGGCCTCTTTCAGAACTTGTACTACATTGGCCCTTAGTGACATTTCTGCACGTGATGATTTCAGGCTTCTGTCTCCAATCCATTACCCTGGGTTGTTTCCTAAGGAGAATTGGCTGCCTTCCCGCCTTCCTGCATCTGCCACTGACAGCCAGCTAGAGCCCTGTTGCTTATTCTAACCAGTAACATCGGTTTCGGAGAGCCCACTGTGGTAGAAGCATAGTTCACACTATGCCTTAGTGGAGCCAACCTGGTGCAATGTCATTCCGCAATGGCCTGGGAAGGATGGCGGCGGATTGAGTTCTTATGGCCTGGCAGGTGTCAGCTAGCACCTAGTCAATTGTCAAGGCCTCTTTCGGAAGTTGTACTACATTGGCCCTTAGTGACATTTCTGCACGTGATGATTTCAGGCTTCTGTCTCCAATCCATTACCCTGGGTTGTTTCCTATGGAGAGATGGCTGCCTTCCCGCCCTCCTGCATCTGCCACTGACAGCCAGCTAGAGCCCTGTTGCTTTTTCTAACCAGTAACATCGGTTTCGGAGAGCCCACTGTGGTAGAAGCATAGTTCACACTATGCCTTAGTGGAGCCAACCTGGGGCAATGTCATTCCGCAATGGCCTGGAAAGGATGGAGGCGGATTGCGTTCTTCTGGCCTGGCAGCGGTGATCTAGCACCTAGTCAATTGTCAGGGCCTCTTTCAGAACTTGTACTACATTGGCCCTTAGTGACATTTCTGCACGTGATTATTTCAGGCTTCTGTCTCCAATCCATTACCCTGGGTTGTTTCCTAAGGAGAGTTGGCTGCCTTCAGGCCCTCCTGCATCTGCCACTGACAGCCAGCTAGAGCCCTGTTGCTTATTCTAACCAGTAACATCGGTTTCGGAGAGCCCACTGTGGTAGAAGCATAGTTCACACTATGCCTTAGTGGAGCCAACCAGGTGCAATGTCATTCCGCAATGGCCTGGGAAGGATGGCGGCGGATTGAGTTCTTATGGCCTGGCAGGTGTCAGCTAGCACCTAGTCAATTGTCAAGGCCTCTTTCGGAACTTGTACTACATTGGCCCTTAGTGACATTTCTGCACGTGATGATTTCAGGCTTCTGTCTCCAATCCATTACCCTGGGTTGTTTCCTGTGGAGAGTTGGCTGCCTTCCGGCCCTCCTGCATCTGCCACTGACAGCCAGCTAGAGCCCTGTTGCTTATTCTAAGCAGTAACATCGGTTTCGGAGAGCCCACTGTGTTAGAAGCATAGTTCACACTATGCCTTAGTGGAGCCAACCTGGGGCAATGTCTTTCCGCAATGGCCTGGGAAGGATGGCGGCGGATTGAGTTCTTCTGGCCTGGCAGGGGTGAGCTAGCACCTAGTCAATTGTCAGGGCCTCTTTCGGAACTTGTACTACATTGGCCCTTAGTGACATTTCTGTACGTGATGATTTCAGGCTTCTGTCTCCAATCCATTACCCTGGGTTGTTTCCTAAAGAGAGTTGGCTGCCTTCCGGCCCTCCTGCATCTGCCACTGACAGCCAGCTAGAGCCCTGTTGCTTATTCTAACCAGTAACATCGGTTTCGGAGAGCCCACTGTGGTAGAAGCATAGTTCACACTATGCCTTAGTGGAGCCAACCAGGTGCAATGTCATTCCGCAATGGCCTGGGAAGGATGGCGGCGGATTGAGTTCTTATGGCCTGGCAGGTGTCAGCTAGCACCTAGTCAATTGTCAAGGCCTCTTTCGGAACTTGTACTATATTGGCCCTTAGTGACATTTCTGCACGTGATGATTTCAGGCTTCTGTCTCCAATCCATTACCCTGGGTTGTTTCCTAAGGAGAGATGGCTGCCTACCCGCCCTCCTGCATCTCCCACTGACAGCCAGCTAGAGCCCTGTTGCTTATTCTAACCAGTAACATCGGTTTCGGAGAGCCCACTGTGGTAGAAGCATAGTTCACACTATGCCTTAGTGGAGCCAACCTGGTGCAATGTCATTCCGCAATGGCCTGGAAAGGATGGAGGCGGATTGCGTTCTTCTGGCCTGGCAGCGGTGAGCTAGCACCTAGTCAATTGTCAGGGCCTCTTTCAGAACTTGTACTACATTGGCCCTTAGTGACATTTCTGCACGTGATGATTACAGGCTTCTGTCTCCAATCCATTACCCTGGGTTGTTTCCTAAAGAGAGTTGGCTGCCGGCCCTCCTGCATATGCCACTGACAGCCAGCTAGAGCCCTGTTGCTTATTCTAACCAGTAATATCGGTTTCGGAGAGCCCACTGTGGTAGAAGCATAGTTCACACTATGCCTTAGTGGAGCCAACCTGGTGCAATGTCATTCCGCAATGGCCTGGGAAGGATGGCGGCGGATTGAGTTCTTATGGCCTGGCAGGTGTCAGCTAGCACCTAGTCAATTGTCAAGGCCTCCTTCAGAACTTGTACTACATTGGCCCTTAGTGACATTTCTGCACGTGATGATTTCAGGCTTCTGTCTCCAATCCATTACCCTGGGTTGTTTCCTAAGGAGAGTTGGCTGCCTTCCGGCCCTCCTGCATCTGCCACTGACAGCCAGCTAGAGCCCTGTTGCTTATTCTAACCAGTAACATCGGTTTCGGAGAGCCCACTGTGGTAGAAGCGTAGTTCACACTATGCCTTAGTGGAGCCAACCTAGTGCAATGTCATTCCGCAATGGCATGGGAAGGATGGCGGCGGATTGAGTTCTTATGGCCTGGCAGCTGTCAGCTAGCACCTAGTCAATTGGCAAGGCCTCTTTCGGAACTTGTACTACATTGGCCCTTAGTGACATTTCTGCACGTGATGATTTCAGGCTTCTGTCTCCAATCCATTACCCTGGGTTTTTTCCTGTGGAGAGTTGGCTGCCTTCCCGCCCTCCTGCACCTGCCACTGACAGCCAGCTAGAGCCCTGTTGCTTATTCTATCCAGTAACATCGGTTTCGGATAGCCCACTGTGGTAGAAGCATAGTTCACACTATGCCTTAGTGGAGCCAACCTGGGGCAATGTCTTTCCGCAATGGCCTGGGAAGTATGGCGGCGGATTGAGTTCTTCTGGCCTGGCAGGGGTGAGCTAGCACCTAATCAATTGTCAGGGCCTCTTTCGGAACTTGTACTACATAGGCCCTTAGTGACATTTCTGCACGGGATGATTTTAGGCTTCTGTCTCCAATCCATTACCCTGGGTTGTTTCCTATGGAGTGTTGGCTGCCTTCCGGCCCTCCTGCATCTGCCACTGACAGCCAGCTAGAGCCCTGTTGCTTATTCTAACCAGTAACATCGGTTTCGGAGAGCCCACTGTGGTAGAAGCATAGTTCACACTATGCCTTAGTGGAGCCAACCTGGTGCAATGTCATTCCGCAATGGCCTGGAAAGGATGGAGGCGGATTGCGTTCTTCTGGCCTGGCAGCGGTGAGCTAGCACCTAGTCAATTGTCAGGGCCTCTTTCAGAACTTGTACTACATTGGCCCTTAGTGACATTTCTGCACGTGATGATTTCAGGCTTCTGTCTCCAATCCATTACCCTGGGCTGTTTCCTAAGGAGAGTTGGCTGCCTTCCGGCCCTCCTGCATCTGCCACTGACAGCCAGCTAGAGCCCTGTTGCTTATTCTAACCAGTAACATCGGTTTCGGAGAGCCCACTGTGGTAGAAGCATAGTTCACACTATGCCTTAGTGGAGCCAACCTGGTGCAATGTCATTCCGCAATGGCCTGGAAAGGATGGAGGCGGATTGCGTTCTTCTGGCCTGGCAGCGGTGAGGTAGCACCTAGTCAATTGTCAGGGCCTCTTTCAGAACTTGTACTACATTGGCCCTTAGTGACATTTCTGCACGTGATGATTTCAGGCTTCTGTCTCCAATCCATTACCCTGGGTTGTTTCCTAAGGAGAGTTGGCTGCCTTCCGGCCCTCCTGCATCTGCCACTGACAGCCAGCTAGAGCCCTGTTGCTTATTCTAACCAGTAATATCGGTTTCGGAGAGCCCACTGTGGTAGAAGCATAGTTCACACTATGCCTTAGTGGAGCCAACCTGGTGCAATGTCATTCCGCAATGGCCTGGGAAGGATGGCGGCGGATTGAGTTCTTATGGCCTGGCAGGTGTCAGCTAGCACCTAGTCAATTGTCAAGGCCTCCTTCGGAACTTGTACTACATTGGCCCTTAGTGACATTTCTGCACGTGATGATTTCAGGCTTCTGTCTCCAATCCATTACCCTGGGTTGTTTCCTAAGGAGAGTTGGCTGCCTTCCGGCCCTCCTGCATCTGCCACTGACAGCCAGCTAGAACCCTGTTGCTTATTCTAAGCAGTAACATCGGTTTCGGAGAGCCCACTGTGGTAGAAGCGTAGTTCACACTATGCCTTAGTGGAGCCAACCTGGTGCAATGTCTTTCCGCAATGGCCTGGGAAGGATGGCGGCGGATTGAGTTCTTATGGCCTGGCAGCTGTCAGCTAGCACCTAGTCAATTGTCAAGGCCTCTTTCGGAACTTGTACTACATTGGCCCTTAGTGACATTTCTGCACGTGATGATTTCAGGCTTCTGTCTCCAATCCATTACCCTGGGTTGTTTCCTGTGGAGAGTTGGCTGCCTTCCCGCCCTCCTGCATCTGCCACTGACAGCCAGCTAGAGCCCTGTTGCTTATTCTATCCAGTAACATCGGTTTCGGATAGCCCACTGTGGTAGAAGCATAGTTCACACTATGCCTTAGTGGAGCCAACCTGGGGCAATGTCTTTCCGCAATGGCCTGGGAAGTATGGTGGCGGATTGAGTTCTTCTGGCCTGGCAGGGGTGAGCTAGCACCTAGTCAATTGTCAGGGCCTCTTTCGGAACTTGTACTACATAGGCCCTTAGTGACATTTCTGCACGGGATGATTTTAGGCTTCTGTCTCCAATCCATTACCCTGGGTTGTTTCCTATGGAGAGTTGGCTGCCTTCCGGCCCTCCTGCATCTGCCACTGACAGCCAGCTAGAGCCCTGTTGCTTATTCTATCGAGTAACATCGGTTTCGGATAGCCCACTGTGGTAGAAGCATAGTTCACACTATGCCTTAGTGGAGCCAACCTGGGGCAATGTCTTTCCGCAATGGCCTGGGAAGTATGGCGGCGGATTGAGTTCTTCTGGCCTGGCAGGGGTGAGCTAGCACCTAGTCAATTGTCAGGGCCTCTTTCGGAACTTGTACTACATAGGCCCTTAGTGACATTTCTGCACGGGATGATTTTAGGCTTCTGTCTCCAATCCATTACCCTGGGTTGTTTCCTATTGAGAGTTGGCTGCCTTCCGGCCCTCCTGCATCTGCCACTGACAGCCAGCTAGAGCCCTGTTGCTTATTCTAACCAGTAACATCGGTTTCGGAGAGCCCACTGTGGTAGAAGCATAGTTCACACTATGCCTTAGTGGAGCCAACCTAGTGCAATGTCATTCCGCAATGGCCTGGAAAGGATGGAGGCGGATTGCGTTCTTCTGGCCTGGCAGCGGTGAGCTAGCACGTAGTCAATTGTCAAGGCCTCTTTCGGGACTTGTACTACATTGGCCCTTAGTGACATTTCTGCACGTGATGATTTCAGGCTTCTGTCTCCAATCCATTACCCTGGGTTGTTTCCTATGGAGAGTTGGCTGCCTACCCGCCCTCCTGCATCTGCCACTGACAGCCAGCTAGAGCCCTGTTGCTTATTCTAACCAGTAACATCGGTTTCGGAGAGCCCACTGTGGTAGAAGCATAGTTCACACTATGCCTTAGTGGAGCCACCTGGGGGAATGTCTTTCCGCAATGCCCTGGGAAGGATGGCGGCGGATTGAGTTCTTATGGCCTGGCAGGGGTGAGCTAGCAGCAATCATTTGTCAGGGCCTCTTTCGGAACTTGTACTACATTGGCCCTTAGTGACATTTCTGCACGTGATGATTTCAGACTTCTGTCATCAATCCATTACCCTGGGTTGTTTCCTATGGAGAGTTGGCTGCCTTCCGGCCCTCCTGCATCTGCCACTGACAGCCAGCTAGAGCCCTGTTGCTTATTCTAAGCAGTAACATCGGTTTCGGAGAGCCCACTGTGGTAGAAGCATAGTTCACACTATGCCTTAGTGGAGCCAACCTGGGGCAATGTCTTTCCGCAATGGCCTGGTAAGGATGGCGGCGGATTGAGTTCTTCTGGCCTGGCAGGGGTGAGCTAGCACCTAGTCAATTGTCAGGGCCTCTTTCGGAACTTGTACTACATTGGCCCTTAGTGACATTTCTGCACGTGATGATTTTAGGCTTCTGTCTCCAATCCATTACCCTGGGTTGTTTCCTATGGAGAGTTGGCTGCCTTCCGGCCCTCCTGCATCTGCCACTGACAGCAAGCTAGAGCCCTGTTGCTTATTCTAACCAGTAACATCGGTTTCGGAGAGCCCACTGTGGTAGAAGCATAGTTCACACTATGCCTTAGTGGAGCCAACCTGGTGCAATGTCATTCCGCAATGGCCTGGGAAGGATGGCGGCGGATTGAGTTCTTATGGCCTGGCAGGGGTGAGCTAACACCTAGTCAATTGTCAAGGCCTATTTCGGAACTTGTACTACATTGGCCCTTAGTGACATTTCTGCACGTGATGATTTCAGGCTTCTGTCTCCAATCCATTACCCTGGGTTGTTTCCTAAGGAGAGTTGGCTGCCTTCCGGCCCTCCTGCATCTGCCACTGACAGCCAGCTAGAGCCGTGTTGCTTATTCTAACCAGTAACATTGGTTTCGGAGAGCCCACTGTGGTAGAAGCATAGTTCACACTATGCCTTAGTGGAGCCAACCTGGGGCAATGTCATTCCGCAATGGCCTGGAAAGGATGGAGGCGGATTGCGTTCTTATGGCCTGGCAGGTGTCAGCTAGCACCTAGTCAATTCTCAAGGCCTCTTTCGGAACTTGTACTACATTGGCCCTTAGTGACATTTCTGCACGTGATGATTTCAGGCTTCTGTCTCCAATCCATTACCCTGGGTTGTTTCCTATGGAGAGATGGCTGCCTACCCGCCCTCCTGCATCTGCCACTGACAGCCAGCTAGAGCCCTGTTGCTTATTCTAACCAGTAACATCGGTTTCGGAGGGCCCACTGTGGTAGAAGCATAGTTCACACTATGCCTTAGTGGAGCCAACCTGGTGCAATGTCATTCCGCAATGGCCTGGAAAGGATGGAGGCGGATTGCGTTCTTCTGGCTTGGCAGCGGTGAGCTAGCACCTAGTCAATTGTCAGGGCCTCTTTCAGAACTTGTACTACATTTGCCCTTAGTGACATTTCTGCACGTGATGATTTCAGGCTTCTGTCTCCAATCCATTACCCTGGGTTGTTTCCTAAGGAGAGTTGGCTGCCTTCCCGCCCTCCTGCATCTGCCACTGACAGCCAGCTAGAGCCCTGTTGCTTATTCTAACCAGTAACATCGGTTTCGGAGAGCCCACTGTGGTAGAAGCATAGTTCACATTATGCCTTAGTGTAACCAACCTGGGGCAATGTCTTTCTGCAATGGCCTGGGAAGGATGGCGGCGGATTGAGTTCTTCTGCCCTGGCAGGGGTGAGCTATCACCTAATCAATTGTCAGGGCCTCTTTCGGAATTTGTACTACATTGGCCCTTAGTGACATTTCTGCACGTGATGATTTCAGGCTTCTGTCTCCAATCCATTACCCTGGGTTGTTTGCTATGGAGAGTGGCTGCCTTCCCGCCCTCCTGCATCTGCTACTGACAGCCACCTAGAGCCCTGTTGCTTATTCTAACCAGTAACATCGGTTTCGGAGAGCCCACTGTGGTAGAAGCATAGTTCACACTATGCCTTAGTGGAGCCAACCTGGGACAATGTCTTTCCGCATTTGACTGGGAAGGATGGCTGCGGATTGTGTTCTTCTGGCCTGGCAGGAGTGAGCTAGCACCTAGTCAATTGTCAGGGCCTCTTTCGGAACTTGTACTACATTGGCCCTTAGTGACATTTCTGCACGTGATGATTTCAGGCTTCTGTCTCCAATCCATTACCCTGGGATGTGTCCTATTGAGAGTTGGCTGCCTTCCCGCCCTCCTGCATCTGCCACTGACAGCCAGCTAGAGCCCTGTTACTTATTCTAACCAGTAACATCGGTTTCGGAGAGCCCACTGTGGTTGAAGCATAGTTCACATTATGCCTTAGTGTAACCAACCTGGGGCAATGTCTTTCTGCAATGGCCTGGGAAGGATGGCGGCGGATTGAGTTCTTCTGGCCTGGCAGGGGTGAGCTATCACCTAATCAATTGTCAGGGCCTCTTTCGGAATTTGTACTACATTGGCCCTTAGTGACATTTCTGCGCGTGATGATTTCAGGCTTCTATCTCCAATCCATTACCCTGGGTTGTTTCCTATGGAGAGTTGGCTGCCTTTCCGCCCTCCTGCATCTGCTACTGACAGCCACCTAGAGCCCTGTTGCTTATTCTAACCAGTAACATCGGTTTCGGAGAGCCCACTGTGGTAGAAGCATAGTTCACACTATGCCTTAGTGGAGCCAACCTGGGGCAATGTCTTTCCGCAATTGACTGGGAAGGATGGCTGCGGATTGTGTTCTTCTGGCCTGGCAGGAGTGAGCTAGCACCTAGTCAATTGTCAAGGCCTCTTTCGGAACTTGTACTACGCTGCCCCTTAGTGACATTTCTGCACGTGATGATTTCAGGCTTCTGTCTCCAATCCATTACCCTGGGTTTTTTCCTATGGAGAGTTGGCCGCCTTCCCGCCCTCCTGCATCTGCCACTGACAGCCAGCTAGAGCCCTGTTGCTTATTCTAACCAGTAACATCGGTTTCGGAGAGCCCACTGTTGTTGAAGCATAGTTCACACTATGCCTTAAGGTAGCCAACCTGGGGCAATGTCATTCCGCAATGGCCTGGAAAGGATGGAGGGGGATTGCGTTCTTCTGACCTGGCAGCGGTGAGCTAGCACGTAGTCAATTGTCAAGGCCTCTTTCGGAACTTGTACTACATTGGCCCTTAGTGACATTTCTGCCCGTGATGATTTCAGGCTTCTGTCTCCAATCCATTACCCTGGGTTGTTTCCTATTGAGAGTTGGCTGCCTTCCCGCCCTCCTGCATCTGCCACTGACAGCCAGCTAGAGCCCTGTTGCTTATTCTAACCAGTAACATCGGTTTCGGAGAGCCCACTGTGGTTGAAGCATAGTTCACACTATGCCTTAAGGTAGCCAACCTGGGGCAATGTCTTTCCGCAATGGCCTGGAAAGGATGGAGGCGGATTGCGTTCTTCTGGCCTGGCAGCGGTGAGGTAGCACGTAGTCAATTGTCAAGGCCTCTTTCGGAACTTGTACTACGCTGCCCCTTAGTGACATTTCTGAACGTGATGATTTCAGGCTTCTGTCTCCAATCCATTACCCTGGGTTTTTTCCTATGGAGAGTTGGCTGCCTTCCCGCCCTCCTGCATCTGCCACTGACAGCCAGCTAGAGCCCTGTTGCTTATTCTAACCAGTAACATCGGTTTCGGAGAGCCCACTGTGGTTGAAGCATAGTTCACACTATGCCTTAGTGTAGCCAACCTGGGGCAAAGTCTTTCCGCAATGGCCTGGGAAGGATGTCGGCGGATTGAGTTCTTATGGCCTGCCATGGGTGAGCTAGCACCTAGTCAATTGTCAGGGCCTCTTTCAGAACTTGTACTGCATTGGCCCTTAGTGACATTTCTGCACGTGATGATTTCAGGCTTCTGTCTCCAATCAATTACCCTGGGTTGTTTCCTAAGGAGAGTTGGCTGCCTTCCGGCCCTCCTGCATCTCCCACTGACAGCCAGCTAGAGCCCTGTTGCTTATTCTAACCAGTAACATCGGTTTCGGATAGCCCACTGTGGTAGGAACATAGTTCACACTATGCCTTAGTGTAGCCAACCTGGGGCAATGTCTTTCCGCAATGGCCTGGGAAGGATGTCGGCGGATTGAGTTCTTCTGGCCTGGCAGGGGTGAGCTAGCACCTAGTCAATTGTCAGGGCCTCTTCGGAACTTGTACTACATTGGCCCTTAGTGACATTTCTGCACGATGATTTCAGGCTTCTGTCTCCAATCCATTACCCTGGGTTGTTTCCTATGGAGAGATGGCTGCCTACCCGCCCTCCTGCATCTGCCACTGACAGCCAGCTAGAGCCCTGTTGCTTTTTCTAACCAGTAACATCGGTTTCGGAGAGCCCACTGTGGCAGAAGCATAGTTCACACTATGCCTTAGTGGAGCCAACCTGGGGCAATGTCTTTCCGCAATGGCCTTGGAAGGATGTCGGCGGATTGAGTTCTTATGGCCTGGCAGGGGTGAGCTAGCACCTAGTCAATTGTCAGGGCCTCTTTCAGAACTTGTACTACATTGGCCCTTAGTGACATTTCTGCACGTGATGATTTCAGGCTTCTGTCTCCAATCCATTACCCTGGGTTGTTTCCTAAGGAGAGTTGGCTGCCTTCCGGCCCTCCTGCATCTGCCACTGACAGCCAGCTAGAGCCCTGTTGCTTATTCTAACCAGTAACATTGGTTTCGGATAGCCCACTGTGGTAGGAACATAGTTCACACTATGCCTTAGTGTAGCCAACCTGGGGCAATGTCTTTCCGCAATGGCCTGGGAAGGATGTCGGCGGATTGAGTTCTTCTGGCCTGGCAGGGGTGAGCTAGCATCTAGTCAATTGTCAGGGCCTCTTCGGAACTTGTACTACATTGGCCCTTAGTGACATTTCTGCACGTGATGATTTCAGGCTTCTGTCTCCAATCCATTACCCTGGGTTGTTTCCTAAGGAGAGTTGGCTGCCTTCCGGCCCTCCTGCATCTGCCACTGACAGCCAGCTAGAGCCCTGTTGCTTATTCTAACCAGTAACATCGGTTTCGGATAGCCCACTGTGGTAGGAACATAGTTCACACTATGCCTTAGTGTAGCCAACCTGGGGCAATGTCTTTCCGCAATGGCCTGGGAAGGATGTCGGCGGATTGAGTTCTTCTGGCCTGGCAGGGGTGAGCTAGCACCTAGTCAATTGTCAGGGCATCTTCGGAACTTGTACTACATTGGCCCTTAGTGACATTTCTGCACGTGATGATTTCAGGCTTCTGTCTCCAATCCATTACCCTGGGTTGTTTCCTAAGGAGAGTTGGCTGCCTTCCGGCCCTCCTGCATCTGCCACTGACAGCCAGCTAGAGCCCTGTTGCTTATTCTAACCAGTAACATCGGTTTCGGAGAGCCCACTGTGGTAGAAGCATAGTTCACACTATGCCTTAGTGGAGCCAACCTGGTGCAATGTCATTCCGCAATGGCCTGGAAAGGATGGAGGCGGATTGCGTTCTTCTGGCTTGGCAGCGGTGAGCTAGCACCTAGTCAATTGTCAGGGCCTCTTTCAGAACTTGTACTACATTTGCCCTTAGTGACATTTCTGCACGTGATGATTTCAGGCTTCTGTCTCCAATCCATTACCCTGGGTTGTTTCCTAAGGAGAGTTGGCTGCCTTCCCGCCCTCCTGCATCTGCCACTGACAGCCAGCTAGAGCCCTGTTGCTTATTCTAACCAGTAACATCGGTTTCGGAGAGCCCACTGTGGTAGAAGTATAGTTCACACTATGCCTTAGTGGAGCCAACCTGGTGCAATGTAATTCCGCAATGGCCTGGGAAGGATGGGGGCGGATTGAGTTCTTATGGCCTGGCAGGTGTCAGCTTGCACCTAGTCAATTGTCAAGGCCTCCTTCGCAACTTGTACTACATTGGCCCTTAGTGACATTTCTGCACGTGATGATTTCAGGCTTCTGTCTCCAATCCATTACCCTGGTTTTTTTCCTAAGGAGAGTTGGCTGCCTTCCGGCCCTCCTGCATCTGCCACTGACAGCCAGCTAGAGCCCTGTTGCTTATTCTAACCAGTAACATCGGTTTCGGAGAGCACACTGTGGTAGAAGCATAGTTCACACTATGCCTTAGTGGAGCCAACATGGTGAAATGTCATTCCGCAATGGCCTGGGAAGGATGGCGGCGGATTGAGTTCTTATGGCCTGGCAGGTGTCAGCTAGCACCTAGTCAATTGTCAAGGCCTCTTTCGGAACTTGTACTACATTGGCCCTTAGTGACATTTCTGCACGTGATGATTTCAGGCTTCTGTCTCCAATCCATTACCCTGGGTTGTTTCCTATGGAGAGATGGCTGCCTTCCCGCCCTCCTGCATCTGCCACTGACAGCCAGCTAGAGCCCTGTTGCTTATTCTAACCAGTAACATCGGTTTCGGAGAGCCCACTGTGGTAGAAGCATAGTTCACACTATGCCTTAGTGGAGCCAACCTGGGACAATGTCTTTCCGCATTTGACTGGGAAGGATGGCTGCGGATTGTGTTCTTCTGGCCTGGCAGGAGTGAGCTAGCACCTAGTCAATTGTCAGGGCCTCTTTCGGAACTTGTACTACATTGGCCCTTAGTGACATTTCTGCACGTGATAATTTCAGGCTTCTGTCTCCAATCCATTACCCTGGGATGTGTCCTATTGAGAGTTGGCTGCCTTCCCGCCCTCCTGCATCTGCCACTGACAGCCAGCTAGAGCCCTGTTACTTATTCTAACCAGTAACATCGGTTTCGGAGAGCCCACTGTGGTTGAAGCATAGTTCACATTATGCCTTAGTGTAACCAACCTGGGGCAATGTCTTTCTGCAATGGCCTGGGAAGGATGGCGGCGGATTGAGTTCTTCTGGCCTGGCAGGGGTGAGCTATCACCTAATCAATTGTCAGGGCCTCTTTCGGAATTTGTACTACATTGGCCCTTAGTGACATTTCTGCGCGTGATGATTTCAGGCTTCTATCTCCAATCCATTACCCTGGGTTGTTTCCTATGGAGAGTTGGCTGCCTTTCCGCCCTCCTGCATCTGCTACTGACAGCCACCTAGAGCCCTGTTGCTTATTCTAACCAGTAACATCGGTTTCGGAGAGCCCACTGTGGTAGAAGCATAGTTCACACTATGCCTTAGTGGAGCCAACCTGGGGCAATGTCTTTCCGCAATTGACTGGGAAGGATGGCTGCGGATTGTGTTCTTCTGGCCTGGCAGGAGTGAGCTAGCACCTAGTCAATTGTCAAGGCCTCTTTCGGAACTTGTACTACGCTGCCCCTTAGTGACATTTCTGCACGTGATGATTTCAGGCTTCTGTCTCCAATCCATTACCCTGGGTTTTTTCCTATGGAGAGTTGGCCGCCTTCCCGCCCTCCTGCATCTGCCACTGACAGCCAGCTAGAGCCCTGTTGCTTATTCTAACCAGTAACATCGGTTTCGGAGAGCCCACTGTTGTTGAAGCATAGTTCACACTATGCCTTAAGGTAGCCAACCTGGGGCAATGTCATTCCGCAATGGCCTGGAAAGGATGGAGGGGGATTGCGTTCTTCTGACCTGGCAGCGGTGAGCTAGCACGTAGTCAATTGTCAAGGCCTCTTTCGGAACTTGTACTACATTGGCCCTTAGTGACATTTCTGCCCGTGATGATTTCAGGCTTCTGTCTCCAATCCATTACCCTGGGTTGTTTCCTATTGAGAGTTGGCTGCCTTCCCGCCCTCCTGCATCTGCCACTGACAGCCAGCTAGAGCCCTGTTGCTTATTCTAACCAGTAACATCGGTTTCGGAGAGCCCACTGTGGTTGAAGCATAGTTCACACTATGCCTTAAGGTAGCCAACCTGGGGCAATGTCTTTCCGCAATGGCCTGGAAAGGATGGAGGCGGATTGCGTTCTTCTGGCCTGGCAGCGGTGAGGTAGCACGTAGTCAATTGTCAAGGCCTCTTTCGGAACTTGTACTACGCTGCCCCTTAGTGACATTTCTGAACGTGATGATTTCAGGCTTCTGTCTCCAATCCATTACCCTGGGTTTTTTCCTATGGAGAGTTGGCTGCCTTCCCGCCCTCCTGCATCTGCCACTGACAGCCAGCTAGAGCCCTGTTGCTTATTCTAACCAGTAACATCGGTTTCGGAGAGCCCACTGTGGTTGAAGCATAGTTCACACTATGCCTTAGTGTAGCCAACCTGGGGCAAAGTCTTTCCGCAATGGCCTGGGAAGGATGTCGGCGGATTGAGTTCTTATGGCCTGCCATGGGTGAGCTAGCACCTAGTCAATTGTCAGGGCCTCTTTCAGAACTTGTACTGCATTGGCCCTTAGTGACATTTCTGCACGTGATGATTTCAGGCTTCTGTCTCCAATCAATTACCCTGGGTTGTTTCCTAAGGAGAGTTGGCTGCCTTCCGGCCCTCCTGCATCTCCCACTGACAGCCAGCTAGAGCCCTGTTGCTTATTCTAACCAGTAACATCGGTTTCGGATAGCCCACTGTGGTAGGAACATAGTTCACACTATGCCTTAGTGTAGCCAACCTGGGGCAATGTCTTTCCGCAATGGCCTGGGAAGGATGTCGGCGGATTGAGTTCTTCTGGCCTGGCAGGGGTGAGCTAGCACCTAGTCAATTGTCAGGGCCTCTTCGGAACTTGTACTACATTGGCCCTTAGTGACATTTCTGCACGATGATTTCAGGCTTCTGTCTCCAATCCATTACCCTGGGTTGTTTCCTATGGAGAGATGGCTGCCTACCCGCCCTCCTGCATCTGCCACTGACAGCCAGCTAGAGCCCTGTTGCTTTTTCTAACCAGTAACATCGGTTTCGGAGAGCCCACTGTGGCAGAAGCATAGTTCACACTATGCCTTAGTGGAGCCAACCTGGGGCAATGTCTTTCCGCAATGGCCTTGGAAGGATGTCGGCGGATTGAGTTCTTATGGCCTGGCAGGGGTGAGCTAGCACCTAGTCAATTGTCAGGGCCTCTTTCAGAACTTGTACTACATTGGCCCTTAGTGACATTTCTGCACGTGATGATTTCAGGCTTCTGTCTCCAATCCATTACCCTGGGTTGTTTCCTAAGGAGAGTTGGCTGCCTTCCGGCCCTCCTGCATCTGCCACTGACAGCCAGCTAGAGCCCTGTTGCTTATTCTAACCAGTAACATTGGTTTCGGATAGCCCACTGTGGTAGGAACATAGTTCACACTATGCCTTAGTGTAGCCAACCTGGGGCAATGTCTTTCCGCAATGGCCTGGGAAGGATGTCGGCGGATTGAGTTCTTCTGGCCTGGCAGGGGTGAGCTAGCATCTAGTCAATTGTCAGGGCCTCTTCGGAACTTGTACTACATTGGCCCTTAGTGACATTTCTGCACGTGATGATTTCAGGCTTCTGTCTCCAATCCATTACCCTGGGTTGTTTCCTAAGGAGAGTTGGCTGCCTTCCGGCCCTCCTGCATCTGCCACTGACAGCCAGCTAGAGCCCTGTTGCTTATTCTAACCAGTAACATCGGTTTCGGATAGCCCACTGTGGTAGGAACATAGTTCACACTATGCCTTAGTGTAGCCAACCTGGGGCAATGTCTTTCCGCAATGGCCTGGGAAGGATGTCGGCGGATTGAGTTCTTCTGGCCTGGCAGGGGTGAGCTAGCACCTAGTCAATTGTCAGGGCATCTTCGGAACTTGTACTACATTGGCCCTTAGTGACATTTCTGCACGTGATGATTTCAGGCTTCTGTCTCCAATCCATTACCCTGGGTTGTTTCCTAAGGAGAGTTGGCTGCCTTCCGGCCCTCCTGCATCTGCCACTGACAGCCAGCTAGAGCCCTGTTGCTTATTCTAACCAGTAACATCGGTTTCGGAGAGCCCACTGTGGTAGAAGCATAGTTCACACTATGCCTTAGTGGAGCCAACCTGGTGCAATGTCATTCCGCAATGGCCTGGAAAGGATGGAGGCGGATTGCGTTCTTCTGGCTTGGCAGCGGTGAGCTAGCACCTAGTCAATTGTCAGGGCCTCTTTCAGAACTTGTACTACATTTGCCCTTAGTGACATTTCTGCACGTGATGATTTCAGGCTTCTGTCTCCAATCCATTACCCTGGGTTGTTTCCTAAGGAGAGTTGGCTGCCTTCCCGCCCTCCTGCATCTGCCACTGACAGCCAGCTAGAGCCCTGTTGCTTATTCTAACCAGTAACATCGGTTTCGGAGAGCCCACTGTGGTAGAAGTATAGTTCACACTATGCCTTAGTGGAGCCAACCTGGTGCAATGTAATTCCGCAATGGCCTGGGAAGGATGGGGGCGGATTGAGTTCTTATGGCCTGGCAGGTGTCAGCTTGCACCTAGTCAATTGTCAAGGCCTCCTTCGCAACTTGTACTACATTGGCCCTTAGTGACATTTCTGCACGTGATGATTTCAGGCTTCTGTCTCCAATCCATTACCCTGGTTTTTTTCCTAAGGAGAGTTGGCTGCCTTCCGGCCCTCCTGCATCTGCCACTGACAGCCAGCTAGAGCCCTGTTGCTTATTCTAACCAGTAACATCGGTTTCGGAGAGCACACTGTGGTAGAAGCATAGTTCACACTATGCCTTAGTGGAGCCAACATGGTGAAATGTCATTCCGCAATGGCCTGGGAAGGATGGCGGCGGATTGAGTTCTTATGGCCTGGCAGGTGTCAGCTAGCACCTAGTCAATTGTCAAGGCCTCTTTCGGAACTTGTACTACATTGGCCCTTAGTGACATTTCTGCACGTGATGATTTCAGGCTTCTGTCTCCAATCCATTACCCTGGGTTGTTTCCTATGGAGAGATGGCTGCCTTCCCGCCCTCCTGCATCTGCCACTGACAGCCAGCTAGAGCCCTGTTGCTTATTCTAACCAGTAACATCGGTTTCGGAGAGCCCACTGTGGTAGAAGCATAGTTCACACTATGCCTTAGTGTAACCAACCTGGGGCAATGTCTTTCTGCAATGGCCTGGGAAGGATGGCGGCGGATTGAGTTCTTCTGGCCTGGCAGGGGTGAGCTATCACCTAATCAATTGTCAGGGCCTCTTTCGGAATTTGTACTACATTGGCCCTTAGTGACATTTCTGCACGTGATGATTTCAGGCTTCTGTCTCCAATCCATTACCCTGGGTTGTTTCCTATGGAGAGTTGGCTGCCTTCCGGCTCTCCTGCATCTGCCACTGACAGCCAGCTAGAGCCCTGTTGCTTATTCTAACCAGTAACATCGGTTTCGGAGAGCCCACTGTGGTAGAAGCATAGTTCACATTATGCCTTACTTTAACCAACCTGGGGCAATGTCTTTCTGCAATGGCCTGGGAAGGATGGCGGCGGATTGAGTTCTTCTGCCCTGGCAGGGGTGAGCTATCACCTAATCAATTGTCAGGGCCTCTTTCGGAATTTGTACTACATTGGCCCTTAGTGACATTTCTGCACGTGATGATTTCAGGCTTCTGTCTCCAATCCATTACCCTGGGTTGTTTGCTATGGAGAGTTGGCTGCCTTCCCGCCCTCCTGCATCTGCTACTGACAGCCACCTAGAGCCCTGTTGCTTATTCTAACCAGTAACATCGGTTTCGGAGAGCCCACTGTGGTAGAAGCATAGTTCACACTATGCCTTAGTGGAGCCAACCTGGGACAATGTCTTTCCGCAATTGACTGGGAAGGATGGCTGCGGATTGTGTTCTTCTGGCCTGGCAGGAGTGAGCTAGCACCTAGTCAATTGTCAGGGCCTCTTTCGGAACTTGTACTACATTGGCCCTTAGTGACATTTCTGCACGTGATGATTTCAGGCTTCTGTCTCCAATCCATTACCCTGGGATGTGTCCTATTGAGAGTTGGCTGCCTTCCCGCCCTCCTGCATCTGCCACTGACAGCCAGCTAGAGCCCTGTTACTTATTTTAACCAGTAACATCGGTTTCGGAGAGCCCACTGTGGTTGAAGCATAGTTCACATTATGCCTTAGTGTAACCAACCTGGGGCAATGTCTTTCTGCAATGGCCTGGGAAGGATGGCGGCGGATTGAGTTCTTCTGGCCTGGCAGGGGTGAGCTATCACCTAATCAATTGTCAGGGCCTCTTTCGGAATTTGTACTACATTGGCCCTTAGTGACATTTCTGCACGTGATGATTTCAGGCTTCTGTCTCCAATCCATTACCCTGGGTTGTTTCCTATGGAGAGTTGGCTGCCTTCCCGCCCTCCTGCATCTGCTACTGACAGCCACCTAGAGCCCTGTTGCTTATTCTAACCAGTAACATCGGTTTCGGAGAGCCCACTGTGGTAGAAGCATAGTTCACACTATGCCTTAGTGGAGCCAACCTGGGACAATGTCTTTCCGCAATTGACTGGGAAGGATGGCTGCGGATTGTGTTCTTCTGGCCTGGCAGGAGTGAGCTAGCACCTAGTCAATTGTCAGGGCCTCTTTCGGAACTTGTACTACATTGGCCCTTAGTGACATTTCTGCACGTGATGATTTCAGGCTTCTGTCTCCAATCCATTACCCTGGGATGTTTCCTATTGAGAGTTGGCTGCCTTCCCGCCCTCCTGCATCTGCCACTGACAGCCAGCTAGAGCCCTGTTGCTTATTCTAACCAGTAACATCGGTTTCGGAGAGCCCACTGTGGTTGAAGCATAGTTCACACTATGCCTTAAGGTAGCCAACCTGGGGCAATGTCTTTCCGCAATGGCCTGGAAAGGATGGAGGCGGATTGCGTTCTTCTGGCCTGGCAGCGGTGAGGTAGCACGTAGTCAATTGTCAAGGCCTCTTTCGGAACTTGTACTACGCTGCCCCTTAGTGACATTTCTGCACGTGATGATTTCAGGCTTCTGTCTCCAATCCATTACCCTGGGTTTTTTCCTATGGAGAGTTGGCTGCCTTCCCGCCCTCCTGCATCTGCCACTGACAGCCAGCTAGAGCCCTGTTGCTTATTCTAACCAGTAACATCGGTTTCGGAGAGCCCACTGTTGTTGAAGCATAGTTCACACTATGCCTTAAGGTAGCCAACCTGGGGCAATGTCATTCCGCAATGGCCTGGAAAGGATGGAGGCGGATTGCGTTCTTCTGGCCTGGCAGCGGTGAGCTAGCACGTAGTCAATTGTCAAGGCCTCTTTCGGAACTTGTACTACATTGGCCCTTAGTGACATTTCTGCCCGTGATGATTTCAGGCTTCTGTCTCCAATCCATTACCCTGGGTTGTTTCCTATTGAGAGTTGGCTGCCTTCCCGCCCTCCTGCATCTGCCACTGACAGCCAGCTAGAGCCCTGTTGCTTATTCTAACCAGTAACATCGGTTTCGGAGAGCCCACTGTGGTTGAAGCATAGTTCACACTATGCCTTAAGGTAGCCAACCTGGGGCAATGTCTTTCCGCAATGGCCTGGAAAGGATGGAGGCGGATTGCGTTCTTCTGGCCTGGCAGCGGTGAGGTAGCACGTAGTCAATTGTCAAGGCCTCTTTCGGAACTTGTACTACGCTGCCCCTTAGTGACATTTCTGAACGTGATGATTTCAGGCTTCTGTCTCCAATCCATTACCCTGGGTTTTTTCCTATGGAGAGTTGGCTGCCTTCCCGCCCTCCTGCAGCTGCCACTGACAGCCAGCTAGAGCCCTGTTGCTTATTCTAACCAGTAACATCGGTTTCGGAGAGCCCACTGTGGTTGAAGCATAGTTCACACTATGCCTTAGTGTAGCCAACCTGGGGCAAAGTCTTTCCGCAATGGCCTGGGAAGGATGTCGGCGGATTGAGTTCTTATGGCCTGCCATGGGTGAGCTAGCACCTAGTCAATTGTCAGGGCCTCTTTCAGAACTTGTACTGCATTGGCCCTTAGTGACATTTCTGCACGTGATGATTTCAGGCTTCTGTCTCCAATCAATTACCCTGGGTTGTTTCCTAAGGAGAGTTGGCTGCCTTCCGGCCCTCCTGCATCTCCCACTGACAGCCAGCTAGAGCCCTGTTGCTTATTCTAACCAGTAACATCGGTTTCGGATAGCCCACTGTGGTAGGAACATAGTTCACACTATGCCTTAGTGTAGCCAACCTGGGGCAATGTCTTTCCGCAATGGCCTGGGAAGGATGTCGGCGGATTGAGTTCTTCTGGCCTGGCAGGGGTGAGCTAGCACCTAGTCAATTGTCAGGGCCTCTTCGGAACTTGTACTACATTGGCCCTTAGTGACATTTCTGCACGATGATTTCAGGCTTCTGTCTCCAATCCATTACCCTGGGTTGTTTCCTATGGAGAGATGGCTGCCTACCCGCCCTCCTGCATCTGCCACTGACAGCCAGCTAGAGCCCTGTTGCTTTTTCTAACCAGTAACATCGGTTTCGGAGAGCCCACTGTGGCAGAAGCATAGTTCACACTATGCCTTAGTGGAGCCAACCTGGGACAATGTCTTTCCGCAATTGACTGGGAAGGATGGCTGCGGATTGTGTTCTTCTGGCCTGGCAGGAGTGAGCTAGCACCTAGTCAATTGTCAGGGCCTCTTTCGGAACTTGTACTACATTGGCCCTTAGTGACATTTCTGCACGTGATGATTTCAGGCTTCTGTCTCCAATCCATTACCCTGGGATGTGTCCTATTGAGAGTTGGCTGCCTTCCCGCCCTCCTGCATCTGCCACTGACAGCCAGCTAGAGCCCTGTTACTTATTCTAACCAGTAACATCGGTTTCGGAGAGCCCACTGTGGTTGAAGCATAGTTCACATTATGCCTTAGTGTAACCAACCTGGGGCAATGTCTTTCTGCAATGGCCTGGGAAGGATGGCGGCGGATTGAGTTCTTCTGGCCTGGCAGGGGTGAGCTATCACCTAATCAATTGTCAGGGCCTCTTTCGGAATTTGTACTACATTGGCCCTTAGTGACATTTCTGCACGTGATGATTTCAGGCTTCTGTCTCCAATCCATTACCCTGGGTTGTTTCCTATGGAGAGTTGGCTGCCTTCCCGCCCTCCTGCATCTGCTACTGACAGCCACCTAGAGCCCTGTTGCTTATTCTAACCAGTAACATCGGTTTCGGAGAGCCCACTGTGGTAGAAGCATAGTTCACACTATGCCTTAGTGGAGCCAACCTGGGACAATGTCTTTCCGCAATTGACTGGGAAGGATGGCTGCGGATTGTGTTCTTCTGGCCTGGCAGGAGTGAGCTAGCACCTAGTCAATTGTCAGGGCCTCTTTCGGAACTTGTACTACATTGGCCCTTAGTGACATTTCTGCACGTGATGATTTCAGGCTTCTGTCTCCAATCCATTACCCTGGGATGTTTCCTATTGAGAGTTGGCTGCCTTCCCGCCCTCCTGCATCTGCCACTGACAGCCAGCTAGAGCCCTGTTGCTTATTCTAACCAGTAACATCGGTTTCGGAGAGCCCACTGTGGTTGAAGCATAGTTCACACTATGCCTTAAGGTAGCCAACCTGGGGCAATGTCTTTCCGCAATGGCCTGGAAAGGATGGAGGCGGATTGCGTTCTTCTGGCCTGGCAGCGGTGAGGTAGCATGTAGTCAATTGTCAAGGCCTCTTTCGGAACTTGTACTACGCTGCCCCTTAGTGACATTTCTGCACGTGATGATTTCAGGCTTCTGTCTCCAATCCATTACCCTGGGTTTTTTCCTATGGAGAGTTGGCTGCCTTCCCGCCCTCCTGCATCTGCCACTGACAGCCAGCTAGAGCCCTGTTGCTTATTCTAACCAGTAACATCGGTTTCGGAGAGCCCACTGTTGTTGAAGCATAGTTCACACTATGCCTTAAGGTAGCCAACCTGGGGCAATGTCATTCCGCAATGGCCTGGAAAGGATGGAGGCGGATTGCGTTCTTCTGGCCTGGCAGCGGTGAGGTAGCACGTAGTCAATTGTCAAGGCCTCTTTCGGAACTTGTACTACGCTGCCCCTTAGTGACATTTCTGCACGTGATGATTTCAGGCTTCTGTCTCCAATCCATTACCCTGGGTTTTTTCCTATGGAGAGTTGGCTGCCTTCCCGCCCTCCTGCATCTGCCACTGACAGCCAGCTAGAGCCCTGTTGCTTATTCTAACCAGTAACATCGGTTTCGGAGAGCCCACTGTTGTTGAAGCATAGTTCACACTATGCCTTAACGTAGCCAACCTGGGGCAATGTCATTCCGCAATGGCCTGGAAAGGATGGAGGCGGATTGCGTTCTTCTGGCCTGGCAGCGGTGAGCTAGCACGTAGTCAATTGTCAAGGCCTCTTTCGGAACTTGTACTACATTGGCCCTTAGTGACATTTCTGCCCGTGATGATTTCAGGCTTCTGTCTCCAATCCATTACCCTGGGTTGTTTCCTATTGAGAGTTGGCTGCCTTCCCGCCCTCCTGCATCTGCCACTGACAGCCAGCTAGAGCCCTGTTGCTTATTCTAACCAGTAACATCGGTTTCGGAGAGCCCACTGTGGTTGAAGCATAGTTCACACTATGCCTTAAGGTAGCCAACCTGGGGCAATGTCTTTCCGCAATGGCCTGGAAAGGATGGAGGCGGATTGCGTTCTTCTGGCCTGGCAGCGGTGAGGTAGCACGTAGTCAATTGTCAAGGCCTCTTTCGGAACTTGTACTACGCTGCCCCTTAGTGACATTTCTGAACGTGATGATTTCAGGCTTCTGTCTCCAATCCATTACCCTGGGTTTTTTCCTATGGAGAGTTGGCTGCCTTCCCGCCCTCCTGCAGCTGCCACTGACAGCCAGCTAGAGCCCTGTTGCTTATTCTAACCAGTAACATCGGTTTCGGAGAGCCCACTGTGGTTGAAGCATAGTTCACACTATGCCTTAGTGTAGCCAACCTGGGGCAAAGTCTTTCCGCAATGGCCTGGGAAGGATGTCGGCGGATTGAGTTCTTATGGCCTGCCATGGGTGAGCTAGCACCTAGTCAATTGTCAGGGCCTCTTTCAGAACTTGTACTGCATTGGCCCTTAGTGACATTTCTGCACGTGATGATTTCAGGCTTCTGTCTCCAATCAATTACCCTGGGTTGTTTCCTAAGGAGAGTTGGCTGCCTTCCGGCCCTCCTGCATCTCCCACTGACAGCCAGCTAGAGCCCTGTTGCTTATTCTAACCAGTAACATCGGTTTCGGATAGCCCACTGTGGTAGGAACATAGTTCACACTATGCCTTAGTGTAGCCAACCTGGGGCAATGTCTTTCCGCAATGGCCTGGGAAGGATGTCGGCGGATTGAGTTCTTCTGGCCTGGCAGGGGTGAGCTAGCACCTAGTCAATTGTCAGGGCCTCTTCGGAACTTGTACTACATTGGCCCTTAGTGACATTTCTGCACGATGATTTCAGGCTTCTGTCTCCAATCCATTACCCTGGGTTGTTTCCTATGGAGAGATGGCTGCCTACCCGCCCTCCTGCATCTGCCACTGACAGCCAGCTAGAGCCCTGTTGCTTTTTCTAACCAGTAACATCGGTTTCGGAGAGCCCACTGTGGCAGAAGCATAGTTCACACTATGCCTTAGTGGAGCCAACCTGGGACAATGTCTTTCCGCAATTGACTGGGAAGGATGGCTGCGGATTGTGTTCTTCTGGCCTGGCAGGAGTGAGCTAGCACCTAGTCAATTGTCAGGGCCTCTTTCGGAACTTGTACTACATTGGCCCTTAGTGACATTTCTGCACGTGATGATTTCAGGCTTCTGTCTCCAATCCATTACCCTGGGATGTGTCCTATTGAGAGTTGGCTGCCTTCCCGCCCTCCTGCATCTGCCACTGACAGCCAGCTAGAGCCCTGTTACTTATTCTAACCAGTAACATCGGTTTCGGAGAGCCCACTGTGGTTGAAGCATAGTTCACATTATGCCTTAGTGTAACCAACCTGGGGCAATGTCTTTCTGCAATGGCCTGGGAAGGATGGCGGCGGATTGAGTTCTTCTGGCCTGGCAGGGGTGAGCTATCACCTAATCAATTGTCAGGGCCTCTTTCGGAATTTGTACTACATTGGCCCTTAGTGACATTTCTGCACGTGATGATTTCAGGCTTCTGTCTCCAATCCATTACCCTGGGTTGTTTCCTATGGAGAGTTGGCTGCCTTCCCGCCCTCCTGCATCTGCTACTGACAGCCACCTAGAGCCCTGTTGCTTATTCTAACCAGTAACATCGGTTTCGGAGAGCCCACTGTGGTAGAAGCATAGTTCACACTATGCCTTAGTGGAGCCAACCTGGGACAATGTCTTTCCGCAATTGACTGGGAAGGATGGCTGCGGATTGTGTTCTTCTGGCCTGGCAGGAGTGAGCTAGCACCTAGTCAATTGTCAGGGCCTCTTTCGGAACTTGTACTACATTGGCCCTTAGTGACATTTCTGCACGTGATGATTTCAGGCTTCTGTCTCCAATCCATTACCCTGGGATTTTTCCTATTGAGAGTTGGCTGCCTTCCCGCCCTCCTGCATCTGCCACTGACAGCCAGCTAGAGCCCTGTTGCTTATTCTAACCAGTAACATCGGTTTCGGAGAGCCCACTGTGGTTGAAGCATAGTTCACACTATGCCTTAAGGTAGCCAACCTGGGGCAATGTCTTTCCGCAATGGCCTGGATGGATGGAGGCGGATTGCGTTCTTCTGGCCTGGCAGCGGTGAGGTAGCACGTAGTCAATTGTCAAGGCCTCTTTCGGAACTTGTACTACGCTGCCCCTTAGTGACATTTCTGCACGTGATGATTTCAGGCTTCTGTCTCCAATCCATTACCCTGGGTTTTTTCCTATGGAGAGTTGGCTGCCTTCCCGCCCTCCTGCATCTGCCACTGACAGCCAGCTAGAGCCCTGTTGCTTATTCTAACCAGTAACATCGGTTTCGGAGAGCCCACTGTTGTTGAAGCATAGTTCACACTATGCCTTAAGGTAGCCAACCTGGGGCAATGTCATTCCGCAATGGCCTGGAAAGGATGGAGGCGGATTGCGTTCTTCTGGCCTGGCAGCGGTGAGCTAGCACGTAGTCAATTGTCAAGGCCTCTTTCGGAACTTGTACTACATTGGCCCTTAGTGACATTTCTGCCCGTGATGATTTCAGGCTTCTGTCTCCAATCCATTACCCTGGGTTGTTTCCTATTGAGAGTTGGCTGCCTTCCCGCCCTCCTGCATCTGCCACTGACAGCCAGCTAGAGCCCTGTTGCTTATTCTAACCAGTAACATCGGTTTCGGAGAGCCCACTGTGGTTGAAGCATAGTTCACACTATGCCTTAAGGTAGCCAACCTGGGGCAATGTCTTTCCGCAATGGCCTGGAAAGGATGGAGGCGGATTGCGTTCTTCTGGCCTGGCAGCGGTGAGGTAGCACGTAGTCAATTGTCAAGGCCTCTTTCGGAACTTGTACTACGCTGCCCTTAGTGACATTTCTGAACGTGATGATTTCAGGCTTCTGTCTCCAATCCATTACCCTGGGTTTTTTCCTATGGAGAGTTGGCTGCCTTCCCGCCCTCCTGCATCTGCCACTGACAGCCAGCTAGAGCCCTGTTGCTTATTCTAACCAGTAACATCGGTTTCGGAGAGCCCACTGTGGTTGAAGCATAGTTCACACTATGCCTTAGTGTAGCCAACCTGGGGCAAAGTCTTTCCGCAATGGCCTGGGAAGGATGTCGGCGGATTGAGTTCTTATGGCCTGCCATGGGTGAGCTAGCACCTAGTCAATTGTCAGGGCCTCTTTCAGAACTTGTACTGCATTGGCCCTTAGTGACATTTCTGCACGTGATGATTTCAGGCTTCTGTCTCCAATCAATTACCCTGGGTTGTTTCCTAAGGAGAGTTGGCTGCCTTCCGGCCCTCCTGCATCTCCCACTGACAGCCAGCTAGAGCCCTGTTGCTTATTCTAACCAGTAACATCGGTTTCGGATAGCCCACTGTGGTAGGAACATAGTTCACACTATGCCTTAGTGTAGCCAACCTGGGGCAATGTCTTTCCGCAATGGCCTGGGAAGGATGTCGGCGGATTGAGTTCTTCTGGCCTGGCAGGGGTGAGCTAGCACCTAGTCAATTGTCAGGGCCTCTTCGGAACTTGTACTACATTGGCCCTTAGTGACATTTCTGCACGATGATTTCAGGCTTCTGTCTCCAATCCATTACCCTGGGTTGTTTCCTATGGAGAGATGGCTGCCTACCCGCCCTCCTGCATCTGCCACTGACAGCCAGCTAGAGCCCTGTTGCTTTTTCTAACCAGTAACATCGGTTTCGGAGAGCCCACTGTGGCAGAAGCACAGTTCACACTATGCCTTAGTGGAGCCAACCTGGGGCAATGTCTTTCCGCAATGGCCTGGGAAGGATGTCGGCGGATTGAGTTCTTATGGCCTGGCAGGGGTGAGCTAGCACCTAGTCAATTGTCAGGGCCTCTTTCAGAACTTGTACTACATTGGCCCTTAGTGACATTTCTGCACGTGATGATTTCAGGCTTCTGTCTCCAATCCGTTACCCTGGGTTGTTTCCTATGGAGAGATGGCTGCCTACCCGCCCTCCTGCATCTGCCGCTGACAGCCAGCTAGAGCCCTGTTGCTTATTGTAACCAGTAACATCGGTTTCGGATAGCCCACTGTGGTAGGAACATAGTTCACACTATGCCTTAGTGTAGCCAACCTGGGGCAATGTCTTTCCGCAATGGCCTGGGAAGGATGTCGGCGGATTGAGTTCTTATGGCCTGGCAGGGGTGAGCTAGCACCTAGTCAATTGTCAGGGCCTCTTTCAGAACTTGTACTACATTGGCCCTTAGTGACATTTCTGCACGTGATGATTTCAGGCTTCTGTCTCCAATCCGTTACCCTGGGTTGTTTCCTATGGAGAGATGGCTGCCTACCCGCCCTCCTGCATCTGCCACTGACAGCCAGCTAGAGCCCTGTTGCTTATTGTAACCAGTAACATCGGTTTCGGATAGCCCACTGTGGTAGGAACATAGTTCACACTATGCCTTAGTGTAGCCAACCTGGGGCAATGTCTTTCCGCAATGGCCTGGGAAGGATGGAGGCGGATTGCGTTCTTCTGGCCTGGCAGCGGTGAGCTAGCACGTAGTCAATTGTCAGGGCCTCTTCGGAACTTGTACTACATTGGCCCTTAGTGACATTTCTGCACGTGATGATTTCAGGCTTCTGTCTCCAATCCGTTACCCTGGGTTGTTTCCTATGGAGAGATGGCTGCCTACCCGCCCTCCTGCATCTGCCACTGACAGCCAGCTAGAGCCCTGTTGCTTATTGTAACCAGTAACATCGGTTTCGGAGAGCCCACTGTGGCAGAAGCATAGTTCACACTATGCCTTAGTGGAGCCAACCTGGGGCAATGTCTTTCCGCAATGGCCTGGGAAGGATGTCGGCGGATTGAGTTCTTATGGCCTGGCAGGGGTGAGCTAGCACCTAGTCAATTGTCAGGGCCTCTTTCAGAACTTGTACTACATTGGCCCTTAGTGACTTTTCTGCACGTGATGATTTCAGGCTTCTGTCTCCAATCCATTACCCTGGGTTGTTTCCTAAGGAGAGTTGGCTGCCTTCCGGCCCTCCTGCATCTGCCACTGACAGCCAGCTAGAGCCCTGTTGCTTATTCTAACCAGTAACATCGGTTTCGGATAGCCCACTGTGGTAGGAACATAGTTCACACTATGCCTTAGTGTAGCCAACCTGGGGCAATGTCTTTCCGCAATGGCCTGGGAAGGATGTCGGCGGATTGAGTTCTTCTGGCCTGGCAGGGGTGAGCTAGCACCTAGTCAATTGTCAGGGCCTCTTCGGAACTTGTACTACATTGGCCCTTAGTGACATTTCTGCACGTGATGATTTCAGGCTTCTGTCTCCAATCCATTACCCTGGGTTGTTTCCTAAGGAGAGTTGGCTGCCTTCCGGCCCTCCTGCATCTGCCACTGACAGCCAGCTAGAGCCCTGTTGCTTATTCTAACCAGTAACATCGGTTTCGGAGAGCCCACTGTGGTAGAAGCATAGTTCACACTATGCCTTAGTGGAGCCAACCTAGTGCAATGTCATTCCGCAATGGCCAGGAAAGGATGGAGGCGGATTGCGTTCTTCTGGCCTGGCAGCGGTGAGCTAGCACGTAGTCAATTGTCAAGGCCTCTTTCGGAACTTGTACTACATTGGCCCTTAGTGACATTTCTGCCCGTGATGATTTCAGGCTTCTGTCTCCAATCCATTACCCTGGGTTGTTTCCTATGGAGAGATGGCTGCCTACCCGCCCTCCTGCATCTGCCACTGACAGCCAGCTAGAGCCCTGTTGCTTATTCTAACCAGTAACATCGGTTTCGGAGAGCCCACTGTGGCAGAAGCATAGTTCACACTATGCCTTAGTGGAGCCAACCTGGGGCAATGTCTTTCCGCAATGGCCTGGGAAGGATGTCGGCGGATTGAGTTCTAATGGCCTGCCATGGGTGAGCTAGCACCTAGTCAATTGTCAGGGCCTCTTTCAGAACTTGTACTGCATTGGCCCTTAGTGACATTTCTGCACGTGATGATTTCAGGCTTCTGTCTCCAATCAATTACCCTGGGTTGTTTCCTAAGGAGAGTTGGCTGCCTTCCGGCCCTCCTGCATCTCCCACTGACAGCCAGCTAGAGCCCTGTTGCTTATTCTAACCAGTAACATCGGTTTCGGATAGCCCACTGTGGTAGGAACATAGTTCACACTATGCCTTAGTGTAGCCAACCTGGGGCAATGTCTTTCCGCAATGGCCTGGGAAGGATGTCGGCGGATTGAGTTCTTCTGGCCTGGCAGGGGTGAGCTAGCACCTAGTCAATTGTCAGGGCCTCTTCGGAACTTGTACTACATTGGCCCTTAGTGACATTTCTGCACGATGATTTCAGGCTTCTGTCTCCAATCCATTACCCTGGGTTGTTTCCTATGGAGAGATGGCTGCCTACCCGCCCTCCTGCATCTGCCACTGACAGCCAGCTAGAGCCCTGTTGCTTTTTCTAACCAGTAACATCGGTTTCGGAGAGCCCACTGTGGCAGAAGCATAGTTCACACTATGCCTTAGTGGAGCCAACCTGGGGCAATGTCTTTCCGCAATGGCCTGGGAAGGATGTCGGCGGATTGAGTTCTTATGGCCTGGCAGGGGTGAGCTAGCACCTAGTCAATTGTCAGGGCCTCTTTCAGAACTTGTACTACATTGGCCCTTAGTGACATTTCTGCACGTGATGATTTCAGGCTTCTGTCTCCAATCCATTACCCTGGGTTGTTTCCTAAGGAGAGTTGGCTGCCTTCCGGCCCTCCTGCATCTCCCACTGACAGCCAGCTAGAGCCCTGTTGCTTATTCTAACCAGTAACATCGGTTTCGGATAGCCCACTGTGGTAGGAACATAGTTCACACTATGCCTTAGTGTAGCCAACCTGGGGCAATGTCTTTCCGCAATGGCCTGGGAAGGATTTCGGCGGATTGAGTTCTTCTGGCCTGGCAGGGGTGAGCTAGCACCTAGTCAATTGTCAGGGCCTCTTCGGAACTTGTACTACATTGGCCCTTAGTGACATTTCTGCACGATGATTTCAGGCTTCTGTCTCCAATCCATTACCCTGGGTTGTTTCCTATGGAGAGATGGCTGCCTACCCGCCCTCCTGCATCTGCCACTGACAGCCAGCTAGAGCCCTGTTGCTTTTTCTAACCAGTAACATCGGTTTCGGAGAGCCCACTGTGGCAGAAGCATAGTTCACACTATGCCTTAGTGGAGCCAACCTGGGGCAATGTCTTTCCGCAATGGCCTGGGAAGGATGTCGGCGGATTGAGTTCTTATGGCCTGGCAGGGGTGAGCTAGCACCTAGTCAATTGTCAGGGCCTCTTTCAGAACTTGTACTACATTGGCCCTTAGTGACATTTCTGCACGTGATGATTTCAGGCTTCTGTCTCCAATCCATTACCCTGGGTTGTTTCCTAAGGAGAGTTGGCTGCCTTCCGGCCCTCCTGCATCTACACTGACAGCCAGCTAGAGCCCTGTTGCTTATTCTAACCAGTAATATCGGTTTCGGAGAGCCCACTGTGGTAGAAGCATAGTTCACACTATGCCTTAGTGGAGCCAACCTGGTGCAATGTCATTCCGCAATGGCCTGGGAAGGATGGCGGCGGATTGAGTTCTTATGGCCTGGCAGGTGTCAGCTAGCACCTAGTCAATTGTCAAGGCCTCCTTCGGAACTTGTACTACATTGGCCCTTTGTAGTAATCGCAAAGGTTTGCATGGGTTTTCTCCTAGCTTCAGCCTTCCATTTAACAAGCCTCAGAGTAAAAGGAATCTCCCTGTCTCTACAAGCTTGCAGTGCACCCTCAACACCAGCAGGGGCTGGACTCATAGCCTAAGGGCTTAATGGACGCTAGCCATGTGCTCCCCGCAGACAACAGCTGTCTCTTCCTGCCTGCCACAGGATGTGACATAAGAAGGACATCTGACCTGCTCAGCTGATGTACTCCACCTATCAGCTCCCAGGATTTTCTCCTGAGGTCACTTCCTTCCCCGCCCCTCTGTGGCGGGTTATTTAAAGCCCTGCACAGCAATAAACTCTCTCTCTTCCTGCTGATCTCTGCGTCCTGCCTCTTCTCTCTCCCTCCCCATTTTCTAGCTCTCAGGGTCAGGCCAAACAAAAGGGGCCTGACCCCTGGTTACCTGGGCCAGTAAGGTAACTGGAATACTTTCGTAACATCTGGCGTTCAGGAGCTGCAGCAAGCTGCTGTTGCTCCCCATTCCCCGGAGCCCTCGCATTTCGTGGCGTAAGCCAGATACGCCACAGCTGGCAGCCCAAGCGTGGGGCAGAACCCATTGGAAAGAGATCCAAAGCTGCAAAGAAGGATCATCACCAAGGGACATCAAGGGCGATTGTGCCAGCGGAAAGTCCACGCTGCGTCTGAAGGAGGGACCTCGTGGCCTGCACCTTTTGCTACAGGAACGGAGCAAAAAGCCCACGCGCACCAGTGCAGTAAATATACTTTTCTTCTATTTTTTCTTCTCTTCTTCTTTTTATCACTTTCTGCCGTTCCATCGCGATGGGGAATGGACAAAATAAGCATGTTACCCGCCACGAGCGAGAAATTAACTCTTTATTACTCAAGCATGGATTACTGATGCCAAAAAAGATATTGACTAAGCTAGCCAAGAAAATTTCGAAACGGTGGCCCGATATTCCTTCAATAGACATGGCCACATGGCAAAATCTAGAAGAAAGGCTTAAAGCATGCCCCCCTGTGAAGCCGGAAATTATGATGGCATGGCAACTATGCCAGTTTGCCCTTCAGTTAGAAGAGAATGGCAAACCAGATCAAGGGACTACCTGTCCTAATTCTACTCAACCGCCATCAAACCCGAGATTAAACCTTACTCCTCCAGCGCTCTCTAGCAGCAATTTACCAGAGTCTCAGTCTCCTCTTCCATCTCCTGCATGCAACCCAATTTCTGACGACTCTCTAGGAGACCTTATGGACACTATGTCCCCCAACTGCTATGTGGCTGCTCCGGATGGAGGTATAATTCCAGATTCTCCAGCTGCCTGTAACCACCTGAGTGACCTAGGCCTGGAACTAGATCCAGTGCCACCTTTCCTCCGTCATGAAATTAAGAGGCTCCCTTCTCCTCCTCCTCCTGCTGCTAGACAGAGAAACCGGGCCAAAACACCCAAACCTTCTCTTCTAGCATCACGCAAAGAACTGAAATATAACTTTAAAACCCTGCAACTAGTCACAAATTTGAAACTTTATGATCTACTCATAATGGTCTCCAGCCTTGTGGCCCCACGCCGCAAGAACGGATTTCAATGGGCGAAAGAAATTGTATTTTTGATTTTTAGATTCTACATGCATTTTTGGATTCACCCTGCTTCTTTCTGCATCCTAGTTTTTGAGCACAGCCCAAGCAAGGCCTCCTGCTGCTGATCAGATCTGTACCCCCTATAGACTTCAGCATTTTTTTTCTCAAAAGGTTCCTTTATCCAACTTTTTCTCAGAAAAGAACTGTTTTTCTAAATTTTAAAACTTAGCCTGCATTTTTGCCACAGAGCATCCTGACTGTTCTTAATTATTCTTTTTGTCTTTGTAACAATGCTGATCTAGCCCCCTCGTGAGATACTAAAACCTGTTTTTCTAGTCTGGTTGCACCCACCAGCACATTTGCATTTGTATATTGTCGGTTACCCTCTCTGCAGCAAGAAAGAGGGGACCTAAAAAAGCAAGCCTTGTTTTTTGTTTTGTTTTATATTGTTTGTCAAGATTTTTAAATTTTTATATTCATTCTCAGTTTAATTGCCTTGCTGTAGCAAAAGGGAGAATGGCTTTGAACTCTCTTCATACCCGCACACTTCAAGAAATGCATTTTTCTTATTTTTCTATTAGAACTCTGCACATGCTCATGAACTATGTTCCTTTTTTGCGACCTCTACTGGCAAGTTTTTAGAATGCGTCATTCCTTTTTCTAATTGAGAGATGTCCTTTTTGCTTTTTAAAACAATTTTTTTTTCTCTTGCCAAAAAATTTATCTTTGATTAAGGCTTATTTGGGATGCTAAGAGGAGACAATTCACAAATTCCTTTGTTTACTGAGTAACAGATTTAAGCTCAGTCAACAAGCAGTGATCTACCTTCTCTGAGTCTCGTTCCCAGCTCTTGCCAGCTAATGATTGTGAATTCAAAGGACTGCATTTCTTACCACATCTCTCCAGCCTGCAGACAGAAAAATTGCCTTTAAGCAGCCATTCTACCTAGAGAGACCAAGCATTTAGGCTACCAGCCTTTCCGGCCCTTCACGGGGAGGTACCCTGAAGACATCCTGCTATGTTCCATGACTGACATCACCCCAGCAACAAAGGTCATCAACCAGCAGCCTGTAAGTACCTCTTGCGCACACTTCTACCTGAATTTGGACTACACATTACTCCAGAGAAAGTCCAAGTTCAAGAATCTTATCTGCACTTAGGGTACAAAGTACTGCAGTCTAGCTCTGCGCCATCTTCTCCACAGTTGACTCCACCTGCCAGCATGACTTTGGTTGAGCTACAACAATACCTAGGACAGCTGAATTGGGCTCGTCCCTATTTTAAACTAACTAATAATCTTTTGAAGCCACTCTTGGACCTTTTAAAGGGAGACAAAGACCCTGCTTCAGTCCGCACCCACACTACAGAACACCACAAGGCAATAATGGAAGTAATTCCCTGCTCTCCAAACGAGTTGTGGACAGGCTACTGCAGAACCAAGCCTTGAAGCTTGAAGTTTTGTACACTGGCTAATCATCCTATGGACCCTTGCTCTAACTCCCTGCTTTACAGATCCTGTCCGTGGACTCCAGACAGCAGGGATTAATAGACTGGCTATTGTAGCAGCCCTTGAACTGTTACCCCATACCCAGATGCCTCTAAGCTGCCCCCACAGCCTTCAAGGCTCCCTTTGCTCCATCCTGAAGTCCTCCCAGCAGCAGTTCTCTCTGCTGCTCCCTCCCTGCCACTCAGGGCTCCAAGATCCTGGTCAAAAGGACGAGAACCACAACAATACCAGCGCTCCAATTCATGCATTAAGACAAGGATTCTTCACTGCACGCCTTGGAAGCTACACCAACCTGCCAGGACCTTTCAACAAAGGAAACCGGAAGGCAGACCCCTGAAGGATGTGCCAGCCTACTCCATCGCAAATCGTGTATTCCCCCAGCAGAACACCAAGGTACCATGTAAGCAATTTTCCATTGCCCTAGTGTAATGTGAAACAACATGTGATCCTGTCCACACTGTGCTCCTATACATCATTTTCCTCAAAGAGCTAACTCTGGAGATGTACAGTCATGCCAGCTCTGACAGATGGGCACAACTTCCTGCCCAGAGCAGCACGTATTCCTTTCTCCATACCTCTGATTACTCCCATGATCAATGATACAGAGAGGACCACTGCGAAACACTGTGCCAGCCATCCTCTGCCTCTGCTAAGCTTCGCCATCAAGGGAGAACAAAGAGAAGCAAGATAGACTACAGCCCAGCCTAGTTGATTTAAAAAACTTTTGGACTTTTGCAATAATGGGACACTGAGTCAACTCCTGGAATTCCTGCTCATTCTGCAGACACAAGCTCATCTTAGCTGAAAGAACATTTTTGAAAAACATTTAAATCTATTAATCAAGAAGGAGGGATTAAGAGAAACATCGTATCCAGTGTCAAAACACTCCTATTTCAAGATTCCCTCATTGAGAGACATTTTGGATAGGCAGTGGCAGACCAGCTCACTAGAGAATCTACGAGCACCTCTTGCCTGCATCCTTGGAGAAGAACCAACCAACATGCTCCTTACTCAAAACTTAATCTCTTTTTTCTATCCTTTTATATCTTTTGACTAATCTCACCCATTCTAAACTTACCTATGTTAACCTGGAGTCTTTAATCTGGCTAAGTAGCTGACAGTGACACCGTTAGGGAACCTCAAAAGGCACATGCCCAGAAATTACTCCCTTAAGTCTATCTGCAAAGCAGTTGTCAACTCTGACCTTTTATGTATACTCCGCAATGGACCCTTATGTCTCCTATCCTTTAGTTTCTAGCTACTTCCATCTTGATGGTAAGAAAACCATTAAACTTTACCTACTAGCCTCTCTAAAGGCACTAATTGCTATCTTAACGGGAAGAGCCATATCCAGCCCTGGAAGAAACACCTGGCCTCAAAGTCCTTTCACTCTCTATCCTCTTTCTCTCTCTCCTGACTGACCATGGTGCAAACCTTACCTTGCTCGAAACTCCATCTAAGTCTCTGATGGAAGTTCAATCTATAGAAACTTGACCTTTTGGCTACCAGATTTATCCCAGTTAAATTTTGATATTTTATTTTGCTGTTACATGTTAACCTTGTCTGTCATATCTCCCACAGCATCCAGGAACCTTCTGCCCTCTCTCCTTTGTCCTTCTACACATGACATTCACACAACCATATAGAGATGGTTTTGTCTAACTTATTTGTACAGTTTTACATTTTAGGTAGTTAGAATTAGTTCAAGCCGGCTTGTAGGTAGTGTAGATATATAGATACAATAGACATTTATAAGTTTCCTTTCATTGGTGGCCACCAAATGTATTGTGTGTGTGTGCATGTGTGTGAGGCGCGCATATTGAGTGCAATTTTTGTTCCTTGTTACATTCATTGTCTTCATTTGTTGCTGTGGTCATTGTTTTGATGTGTCGCTATTGTAATTATGTTGATATGTCATGCATTGATTGTCATACGTAAACAATTTTAAAAAAAAATATGTAAAATAGGAAAGATGAGATGTAGTAATCGCAAAGGTTTGCATGGGTTTTCTCCTAGCTTCAGCCTTCCATTTAACAAGCCTCAGAGTAAAAGGAATCTCCCTGTCTCTACAAGCTTGCAGTGCACCCTCAACACCAGCAGGGGCTGGACTCATAGCCTAAGGGCTTAATGGACGCTAGCCATGTGCTCCCCGCAGACAACAGCTGTCTCTTCCTGCCTGCCACAGGATGTGACATAAGAAGGACATCTGACCTGCTCAGCTGATGTACTCCACCTATCAGCTCCCAGGATTTTCTCCTGAGGTCACTTCCTTCCCCGCCCCTCTGTGGCGGGTTATTTAAAGCCCTGCACAGCAATAAACTCTCTCTCTTCCAGCTGATCTCTGCGTCCTGCCTCTTCTCTCTCCCTCCCCATTTTCTAGCTCTCAGGGTCAGGCCAAACAAAAGGGGCCTGACCCCTGGTTACCTGGGCCAGTAAGGTAACTGGAATACTTTCGTAACATCTGGCGTTCAGGAGCTGCAGCAAGCTGCTGTTGTTCCCCATTCCCCGGAGCCCTCGCATTTCGTGGCGTAAGCCGGATACGCCACAGCTCTTAGTGACATTTCTGCACGTGATGATTTCAGGCTTCTGTCTCCAATCCATTACCCTGGGTTGTTTCCTAAGGAGAGTTGGCTGCCTTCCGGCCCTCCTGCATCTGCCACTGACAGCCAGCTAGAGCCCTGTTGCTTATTCTAAGCAGTAACATCGGTTTCGGAGAGCCCACTGTGGTAGAAGCGTAGTTCACACTATGCCTTAGTGGAGCCAACCTGGTGCAATGTCATTCCGCAATGGCCTGGGAAGGATGGCGGCGGATTGAGTTCTTATGGCCTGGCAGCTGTCAGCTAGCACCTAGTCAATTGTCAAGGCCTCATTCGGAACTTGTACTACATTGGCCCTTAGTGACATTTCTGCACGTGATGATTTCAGGCTTCTGTCTCCAATCCATTACCCTGGGTTGTTTCCTGTGGAGAGTTGGCTGCCTTCCGGCCCTCCTGCATCTGCCACTGACAGCCAGCTAGAGCCCTGTTGCTTATTCTAAGCAGTAACATCGGTTTCGGAGAGCCCACTGTGGTAGAAGCATAGTTCACACTATGCCTTAGTGGAGCCAACCTGGGGCAATGTCTTTCCGCAATGGCCTGGGAAGGATGGCGGCGGATTGAGTTCTTCTGGCCTGGCAGGGGTGAGCTAGCACCTAGTCAATTGTCAGGGCCTCTTTCGGAACTTGTACTACATTAGCCCTTAGTGACATTTCTGTACGTGATGATTTCAGGCTTCTGTCTCCAATCCATTACCCTGGGTTGTTTCCTAAGGAGAGTTGGCAGCCTTCCGGCCCTCCTGCATCTGCCACTGACAGCCAGATAGAGCCCTGTTGCTTATTCTAACCAGTAACATCGGTTTCGGAGAGCCCACTGTGGTAGAAGCATAGTTCACACTATGCCTTAGTGGAGCCAACCAGGTGCAATGTCATTCCGCAATGGCCTGGGAAGGATGGCGGCGGATTGAGTTCTTATGGCCTGGCAGGTGTCAGCTAGCACCTAGTCAATTGTCAAGGCCTCTTTCGGAACTTGTACTACATTGGCCCTTAGTGACATTTCTGCACGTGATGATTTCAGGCTTCTGTCTCCAATCCATTACCCTGGGTTGTTTCCTAAGGAGAGATGGCTGCCTACCCGCCCTCCTGCATCTGCCACTGACAGCCAGCTAGAGCCCTGTTGCTTATTCTAACGAGTAACATCGGTTTCGGAGAGCCCACTGTGATAGAAGCATAGTTCACACTATGCCTTAGTGGAGCCAACCTGGTGCAATGTCATTCCGCAATGGCCTGGAAAGGATGGAGGCGGATTGCGTTCTTCTGGCCAGGCAGCGGTGAACTAGCACCTAGTCAATTGTCAGGGCCTCTTTCAGAACTTGTACTACATTGGCCCTTAGTGACATTTCTGCACGTGATGATTTCAGGCTTCTGTCTCCAATCCATTACCCTGGGTTGTTTCCTAAGGAGAGTTGGCTGCCTTCCGGCCCTCCTGCATCTGCCACTGACAGCCAGCTAGAGCCCTGTTGCTTATTCTAAGCAGTAACATCGGTTTCGGAGAGCCCACTGTGGTAGAAGCGTAGTTCACACTATGCCTTAGTGGAGCCAACCTGGTGCAATGTCATTCCGCAATGGCCTGGGAAGGATGGCGGCGGATTGAGTTCTTATGGCCTGGCAGCTGTCAGCTAGCACCTAGTCAATTGTCAAGGCCTCTTTCGGAACTTGTACTACATTGGCCCTTAGTGACATTTCTGCACGTGATGATTTCAGGCTTCTGTCTCCAATCCATTACCCTGGGTTGTTTCCTGTGGAGAGTTGGCTGCCTTCCCGCCCTCCTGCATCTGCCACTGACAGCCAGCTAGAGCCCTGTTGCTTATTCTATCCAGTAACATCGGTTTCGGATAGCCCACTGTGGTAGAAGCATAGTAACATCGGTTTCGGAGAGCCCACTGTGGTAGAAGCATAGTTCACACTATGCCTTAGTGGAGCCAACCAGGTGCAATGTCATTCCGCAATGGCCTGGGAAGGATGGCGGCGGATTGAGTTCTTATGGCCTGGCAGGTGTCAGCTAGCACCTAGTCAATTGTCAAGGCCTCTTTCGGAACTTGTACTACATTGGCCCTTAGTGACATTTCTGCACGTGATGATTTCAGGCTTCTGTCTCCAATCCATTAGCCTGGGTTGTTTCCTAAGGAGAGTTGGCTGCCTTCCGGCCCTCCTGCATCTGCCACTGACAGCCAGCTAGAGCCCTGTTGCTTATTCTAAGCAGTAACATCGGTTTCGGAGAGCCCACTGTGGTAGAAGCGTAGTTCACACTATGCCTTAGTGGAGCCAACCTGGTGCAATGTCATTCCGCAATGGCCTGGGAAGGATGGCGGCGGATTGAGTTCTTATGGCCTGGCAGCTGTCAGCTAGCACCTAGTCAATTGTCAAGGCCTCTTTCGGAACTTGTACTACATTGGCCCTTAGTGACATTTCTGCACGTGATGATTTCAGGCTTCTGTCTCCAATCCATTACCCTGGGTTGTTTCCTGTGGAGAGTTGGCTGCCTTCCCGCCCTCCTGCATCTGCCACTGACAGCCAGCTAGAGCCCTGTTGCTTATTCTATCCAGTAACATCGGTTTCGGATAGCCCACTGTGGTAGAAGCATAGTTCACACTATGCCTTAGTGGAGCCAACCTGGGGCAATGTCTTTCCGCAATGGCCTGGGAAGTATGGCGGCGGATTGAGTTCTTCTGGCCTGGCAGGGGTGAGCTAGCACCTAGTCAATTGTCAGGGCCTCTTTCGGAACTTGTACTACATTGGCCCTGAAATCATCACGTGCAGAAATGTCACTAAGGGCCAATGTAGTAAAAGTTCTGAAAGAGGCCCTGACAATTGACTAGGTGCTAGCTCAGCGCTGCCAGGCCAGAAGAACGCAATCCGCCTCCATCCTTTCCAGGCCATTGCGGAATGACATTGCACCAGGTTGGCTCCACTAAGGCACAGTGTGAACTATGCTTCTTCCACAGTGGGCTCTCCGAAACCGATGTTACTGGTTAGAATAAGCAACAGGGCTCTAGCTGGCTGTCAGTGGCAGATGCAGGAGGGCCGGAAGGCAGCCAACTCTCCTTAGGAAACAACCCAGGGTAATGGATTGGAGACAGAAGCCTGAAATCATCACGTGCAGAAATGTCACTAAGGGCCAATGTAGTACAAGTTCTGAAAGAGGCCCTGACAATTGACTAGGTGCTAGCTCACCGCTGCCAGGCCAGAAGAACGCAATCCGCCTCCATCCTTTCCAGGCCATTGCGGAATGACATTGCACCAGGTTGGCTCCACTAAGGCATAGTGTGAACTATGCTTCTACCACGGTGGGCTCTCCGAAACCGATGTTACTGGTTAGAATAAGCAACAGGGCTCTAGCTGGCTGTCAGTGGCAGATGCAGGAGGGCCGGAAGGCAGCCAACTCTCCATAGGAAACAACCCAGGGTAATGGATTGGAGACAGAAGCCTAAAATCATCCCGTGCAGAAATGTCACTAAGGGCCTATGTAGTACAAGTTCCGAAAGAGGCCCTGACAATTGACTAGGTGCTAGCTCACCCCTGCCAGGCCAGAAGAACTCAATCCGCCGCCATACTTCCCAGGCCATTGCGGAAAGACATTGCCCCAGGTTGGCTCCACTAAGGCATAGTGTGAACTATGCTTCTACCACAGTGGGCTATCCGAAACCGATGTTACTGGATAGAATAAGCAACAGGGCTCTAGCTGGCTGTCAGTGGCAGGTGCAGGAGGGCGGGAAGGCAGCCAACTCTCCACAGGAAACAACCCAGGGTAATGGATTGGAGACAGAAGCCTGAAATCATCACGTGCAGAAATGTCACTAAGGGCCAATGTAGTACAAGTTCCGAAAGAGGCCTTGACAATTGACTAGGTGCTAGCTGACAGCTGCCAGGCCATAAGAACTCAATCCGCCGCCATCCTTCCCAGGCCATTGCGGAATGACATTTCTCCAGGTTGGCTCCACTAAGGCATAGTGTGAACTACGCTTCTACCACAGTGGGCTCTCCGAAACCGATGTTACTGGTTAGAATAAGAAACAGGGCTCTAGCTGGCTGTCAGTGGCAGATGCAGGAGGGCCGGAAGGCAGCCAACTCTCCTTAGGAAACAACCCAGGGTAATGGATTGGAGACAGAAGCCTGAAATCATCACGTGCAGAAATGTCACTAAGGGCCAATGTAGTACAAGTTCTGAAAGTGGCCCTGACAATTGACTAGGTGCTAGCTCACCCCTGCCAGGCCATAAGAACTCAATCCGCCGACATCCTTCCCAGGCCATTGCGGAAAGACATTGCCCCAGGTTGGCTCCACTAAGGCATAGTGTGAACTATGCTTCTGCCATAGTGGGCTATCCGAAACCGATGTTAGTGGTTAGAATAAGCAACAGGGCTCTAGCTGGCTGTCAGTGGCAGATGAAGGAGGGCCGGAATGCAGCCAACTCTCCATAGGAAACAACCCAGGGTAATGGATTGGAGACAAAAGCCTAAAATCATCCCGTGCAGAAATGTCACTAAGGGCCTATGTAGTACAAGTTCCGAAAGAGGCCCTGACAATTGACTAGGTGCTAGCTCACCCCTGCCAGGCCAGAAGAACTCAATCCGCAACCATACTTCCCAGGCCATTGCGGAAAGACATTGCCCCAGGTTGGCTCCACTAAGGCATAGTGTGAACTACGCTTCTACCACAGTGGGCTCTCCGAAACCGATGTTACTGGTTAGAATAAGCAACAGGGCTCTAGCTGGCTGTCAGTGGCAGATGCAGGAGGGCCGGATGGCAGCCAACTCTCCTTAGGAAACAACCCAGGGTAATGGATTGGAGACAGAAGCCTGAAATCATCACGTGCAGAAATATCACTAAGGCCCAATGTAGTACAAGTTCCGAAGAAGGCCTTGACAATTGACTAGGTGCTATCTGACACCTGCCAGGCCATAAGAACTCAATCCGCCGCCATCCTTCCCAGGCCATTGCGGAATGACATTGCACCAGGTTGGCTCCACTAAGGCATAGTGTGAACTATGCTTCTACCACAGTGGGCTCTCCGAAACCGATATTACTGGTTAGAATAAGCAACAGGGCTCTAGCTGGCTGTCAGTGGCAGATGCAGGAGGGCCGGAAGGCAGCCAACTCTCCTTAGGAAACAACCCAGGGTAATGGATTGGAGACAGAAGCCTGAAATCATCACGTGCAGAAATGTCACTAAGGGCCAATGTAGTATAAGTTCTGAAAGAGGCCCTGACAATTGACTAGGTGCTAGCTCACCGCTGCCAGGCCAGAAGAACGCAATCCGCCTCCATCCTTTCCAGGCCATTGCGGAATGACATTGCACCAGGTTGGCTCCACTAAGGCATAGTGTGAACTATGCTTCTACCACAGTGGGCTCTCCGAAACCGATGTTACTGGTTAGAATAAGCAACAGGGCTCTAGCTGGCTGTCAGTGGCAGATGCAGGAGGGCCGGAAGGCAGCCAACTCTCCTTAGGAAACAACCCAGGGTAATGGATTGGAGACAGAAGCCTGAAATCATCACGTGCAGAAATGTCACTAAGGGCCAATGTAGTACAAGTTCTGAAAGAGGCCCTGACAATTGACTAGGTGCTAGCTCACTGCTGCCAGGCCAGAAGAACGCAATCCGCCTCCATCCTTTCCAGGCCATTGCGGAATGACATTGCACCAGGTTGGCTCCACTAAGGCATAGTGTGAACTATGCTTCTACCACGGTGGGCTCTCCGAAACTGATGTTACTGGTTAGAATAAGCAACAGGGCTCTAGCTGGCTGTCAGTGGCAGATGCAGGAGGGCCGGAAGGCAGCCAACTCTCCATAGGAAACAACCCAGGGTAATGGATTGGAGACAGAAGCCTAAAATCATCCCGTGCAGAAATGTCACTAAGGGCCTATGTAGTACAAGTTCCGAAAGAGGCCCTGACAATTGACTAGGTGCTAGCTCACCCCTGCCAGGCCAGAAGAACTCAATCCGCCGCCATACTTCCCAGGCCATTGCGGAAAGACATTGCCCCAGGTTGGCTCCACTAAGGCATAGTGTGAAGTATGCTTCTACCACAGTGGGCTATCCGAAACCGATGTTACTGGATAGAATAAGCAACAGGGCTCTAGCTGGCTGTCAGTGGCAGGTGCAGGAGGGCGGGAAGGCAGCCAACTCTCCACAGGAAACAACCGAGGGTAATGGATTGGAGACAGAAGCCTGAAATCATCACGTGCAGAAATGTCACTAAGGGCCAATGTAGTACAAGTTCCGAAAGAGGCCTTGACAATTGACTAGGTGCTAGCTGACAGCTGCCAGGCCATAAGAACTCAATCCGCCGCCATCCTTCCCAGGCCATTGCGGAATGACATTGCTCCAGGTTGGCTCCACTAAGGCATAGTGTGAACTACGCTTCTACCACAGTGGGCTCTCCGAAACCGATGTTACTGGTTAGAATAAGCAACAGGGCTCTAGCTGGCTGTCAGTGGCAGATGCAGGAGGGCCGGAAGGCAGCCAACTCTCCTTAGGAAACAACCCAGGGTAATGGATTGGAGACAGAAGCCTGAAATCATCACGTGCAGAAATGTCACTAAGGGCCAATGTAGTACAAGTTCTGAAAGAGGCCCTGACAATTGACTAGGTGCTAGCTCACCGCTGCCAGGCCAGAAGAACGCAATCCGCCTCCATCCTTTCCAGGCCATTGCGGAATGACATTGCACCAGGTTGGCTCCACTAAGCCATATTGTGAACTATGCTTCTACCACAGTGGGCTCTCCGAAACCGATGTTACTGGTTAGAATAAGCAACAGGGCTCTAGCTGGCTGTCAGTGGCAGATGCAGGAGGGCCGGAAGGCAGCCAACTCTCCTTAGGAAACAACCCAGGGTAATGGATTGGAGACAGAAGCCTGAAATCATCACGTGCAGAAATGTCACTAAGGGCCAATGTAGTACAAGTTCTGAAAGAGGCCCTGACAATTGACTAGGTGCTAGCTCACCGCTGCCAGGCCAGAAGAACGCAATCCGCCTCCATCCTTTCCAGGCCATTGCGGAATGACATTGCACCAGGTTGGCTCCACTAAGGCATAGTGTGAACTATGCTTCTACCACGGTGGGCTCTCCGAAACTGATGTTACTGGTTAGAATAAGCAACAGGGCTCTAGCTGGCTGTCAGTGGCAGATGCAGGAGGGCCGGAAGGCAGCCAACTCTCCATAGGAAAGAACCCAGGGTAATGGATTGGAGACAGAAGCCTAAAATCATCCCGTGCAGAAATGTCACTAAGGGCCTATGTAGTACAAGTTCCGAAAGAGGCCCTGACAATTGACTAGGTGCTAGCTCACCCCTGCCAGGCCAGAAGAACTCAATCCGCCGCCATACTTCCCAGGCCATTGCGGAAAGACATTGCCCCAGGTTGGCTCCACTAAGGCATAGTGTGAACTATGCTTCTACCACAGTGGGCTATCCGAAACCGATGTTACTGGATAGAATAAGCAACAGGGCTCTAGCTGGCTGTCAGTGGCAGGTGCAGGAGGGCGGGAAGGCAGCCAACTCTCCACAGGAAACAACCCAGGGTAATGGATTGGAGACAGAAGCCTGAAATCATCACGTGCAGAAATGTCACTAAGGGCCAATGTAGTACAAGTTCCGAAAGAGGCCTTGACAATTGACTAGGTGCTAGCTGACAGCTGCCAGGCCATAAGAACTCAATCCGCCGCCATCCTTCCCAGGCCATTGCGGAATGACATTGCTCCAGGTTGGCTCCACTAAGGCATAGTGTGAACTACGCTTCTACCACAGTGGGCTCTCCGAAACCGATGTTACTGGTTAGAATAAGCAACAGGGCTCTAGCTGGCTGTCAGTGGCAGATGCAGGAGGGCCGGAAGGCAGCCAACTCTCCTTAGGAAACAACCCAGGGTAATGGATTGGAGACAGAAGCCTGAAATCATCACGTGCAGAAATGTCACTAAGGGCCAATGTAGTACAAGTTCTGAAAGAGGCCCTGACAATTGACTAGGTGCTAGCTCACCGCTGCCAGGCCAGAAGAACGCAATCCGCCTCCATCCTTTCCAGGCCATTGCGGAATGACATTGCACCAGGTTGGCTCCACTAAGCCATATTGTGAACTATGCTTCTACCACAGTGGGCTCTCCGAAACCGATGTTACTGGTTAGAATAAGCAACAGGGCTCTAGCTGGCTGTCAGTGGCAGATGCAGGAGGGCCGGAAGGCAGCCAACTCTCCTTAGGAAACAACCCAGGGTAATGGATTGGAGACAGAAGCCTGAAATCATCACGTGCAGAAATGTCACTAAGGGCCAATGTAGTACAAGTTCCGAAAGAGGCCCTGACAATTGACTAGGTGCTAGCTCACCGCTGCCAGGCCAGAAGAACGCAATCCGCCTCCATCCTTTCCAGGCCATTGCGGAATGACATTGCACCAGGTTGGCTCCACTAAGGCATAGTGTGAACTATGCTTCTACCACAGTGGGCTCTCCGAAACCGATGTTACTGGTTAGAATAAGCAACAGGGCTCTAGCTGGCTGTCAGTGGCAGATGCAGGAGGGCCGGAAGGCAGCCAACTCTCCATAGGAAACAACCCAGGGTAATGGATTGGAGACAGAAGCCTAAAATCATCCCGTGCAGAAATGTCACTAAGGGCCTATGTAGTACAAGTTCCGAAAGAGGCCCTGACAATTGACTAGGTGCTAGCTCACCCCTGCCAGGCCAGAAGAACTCAATCCGCCTCCATCCTTTCCAGGCCATTGCGGAATGACATTGCACCAGGTTGGCTCCACTAAGGCATAGTGTGAACTATGCTTCTACCACAGTGGGCTCTCCGAAACCGATGTTACTGGTTAGAATAAGCAACAGGGCTCTAGCTGGCTGTCAGTGGCAGATGCAGGAGGGCCGGAAGGCAGCCAACTCTCCTTAGGAAACAACCCAGGGTAATGGATTGGAGACAGAAGCCTAAAATCATCCCGTGCAGAAATGTCACTAAGGGCCTATGTAGTACAAGTTCCGAAAGAGGCCCTGACAATTGACTAGGTGCTAGCTCACCCCTGCCAGGCCAGAAGAACTCAATCCGCCGCCATACTTCCCAGGCCATTGCGGAAAGACATTGCCCCAGGTTGGCTCCACTAAGGCATAGTGTGAACTATGCTTCTACCACAGTGGGCTATCCGAAACCGATGTTACTGGATAGAATAAGCAACAGGGCTCTAGCTGGCTGTCAGTGGCAGGTGCAGGAGGGCGGGAAGGCAGCCAACTCTCCACAGGAAACAACCCAGGGTAATGGATTGGAGACAGAAGCCTGAAATCATCACGTGCAGAAATGTCACTAAGGGCCAATGTAGTACAAGTTCCGAAAGAGGCCTTGACAATTGACTAGGTGCTAGCTGACAGCTGCGAGGCCATAAGAACTCAATCCGCCGCCATCCTTCCCAGGCCATTGCGGAATGACATTGCTCCAGGTTGGCTCCACTAAGGCATAGTGTGAACTACGCTTCTACCACAGTGGGCTCTCCGAAACCGATGTTACTGGTTAGAATAAGCAACAGGGCTCTAGCTGGCTGTCAGTGGCAGATGCAGGAGGGCCGGAAGGCAGCCAACTCTCCTTAGGAAACAACCCAGGGTAATGGATTGGAGACAGAAGCCTGAAATCATCACGTGCAGAAATGTCACTAAGGGCCAATGTAGTACAAGTTCTGAAAGAGGCCCTGACAATTGACTAGGTGCTAGCTCACCGCTGCCAGGCCAGAAGAACGCAATCCGCCTCCATCCTTTCCAGGCCATTGCGGAATGACATTGCACCAGGTTGGCTCCACTAAGGCATAGTGTGAACTATGCTTCTACCACAGTGGGCTCTCCGAAACCGATGTTACTGGTTAGAATAAGCAACAGGGCTCTAGCTGGCTGTCAGTGGCAGATGCAGGAGGGCCGGAAGGCAGCCAACTCTCCATAGGAAACAACCCAGGGTAATGGATTGGAGACAGAAGCCTGAAATCATCCCGTGCAGAAATGTCACTAAGGGCCTATGTAGTACAAGTTCCGAAAGAGGCCCTGACAATTGACTAGGTGCTAGCTCACCCCTGCCAGGCCAGAAGAACTCAATCCGCCGCCATACTTCCCAGGCCATTGCGGAAAGACATTGCCCCAGGTTGGCTCCACTAAGGCATAGTGTGAACTATGCTTCTACCACAGTGGGCTCTCCGAAACCGATGTTACTGGTTAGAATAAGCAACAGGGCTCTAGCTGGCTGTCAGTGGCAGATGCAGGAGGGCCGGAAGGCAGCCAACTCTCCTTAGGAAACAACCCAGGGTAATGGATTGGAGACAGAAGCCTGAAATCATCACGTGCAGAAATGTCACTAAGGGCCAATGTAGTACAAGTTCTGAAAGAGGCCCTGACAATTGACTAGGTGCTAGCTCACCGCTGCCAGGCCAGAAGAACGCAATCGGCCTCCATCCTTTCCAGGCCATTGCGGAATGACATTGCACCAGGTTGGCTCCACTAAGGCATAGTGTGAACTATGCTTCTACCACAGTGGGCTCTCCGAAACCGATGTTACTGGTTAGAATAAGCAACAGGGCTCTAGCTGGCTGTCAGTGGCAGATGCAGGAGGGCCGGAAGGCAGCCAACTCTCCTTAGGAAACAACCCAGGGTAATGGATTGGAGACAGAAGCCTAAAATCATCCCGTGCAGAAATGTCACTAAGGGCCTATGTAGTACAAGTTCCGAAAGAGGCCCTGACAATTGACTAGGTGCTAGCTCACCCCTGCCAGGCCAGAAGAACTCAATCCGCCGCCATACTTCCCAGGCCATTGCGGAAAGACATTGCCCCAGGTTGGCTCCACTAACGCATAGTGTGAACTATGCTTCTACCACAGTGGGCTATCCGAAACCGATGTTACTGGATAGAATAAGCAACAGGGCTCTAGCTGGCTGTCAGTGGCAGGTGCAGGAGGGCGGGAAGGCAGCCAACTCTCCACAGGAAACAACCCAGGGTAATGGATTGGAGACAGAAGCCTGAAATCATCACGTGCAGAAATGTCACTAAGGGCCAATGTAGTACAAGTTCCGAAAGAGGCCTTGACAATTGACTAGGTGCTAGCTGACAGCTGGCAGGCCATAAGAACTCAATCCGCCGCCATCCTTCCCAGGCCATTGCGGAATGACATTGCACCAGGTTGGCTCCACTAAGGCATAGTGTGAACTACGCTTCTACCACAGTGGGCTCTCCGAAACCGATATTACTGGTTAGAATAAGCAACAGGGCTCTAGCTGGCTGTCAGTGGCAGATGCAGGAGGGCCGGAAGGCAGCCAACTCTCCTTAGGAAACAACCCAGGGTAATGGATTGGAGACAGAAGCCTGAAATCATCACGTGCAGAAATGTCACTAAGGGCCAATGTAGTACAAGTTCTGAAAGAGGCCCTGACAATTGACTAGGTGCTAGCTCACCGCTGCCAGGCCAGAAGAACGCAATCCGCCTCCATCCTTTCCAGGCCATTGCGGAATGACATTGCACCAGGTTGGCTCCACTAAGGCATAGTGTGAACTATGCTTCTACCACAGTGGGCTCTCCGAAACCGATGTTACTGGTTAGAATAAGCAACAGGGCTCTAGCTGGCTGTCAGTGGCAGATGCAGGAGGGCGGGTAGGCAGCCATCTCTCCTTAGGAAACAACCCAGGGTAATGGATTGGAGACAGAAGCCTGAAATCATCACGTGCAGAAATGTCACTAAGGGCCAATGTAGTACAAGTTCCGAAAGAGGCCTTGACAATTGACTAGGTGCTAGCTGACAGCTGACAGGCCATAAGAACTCAATCCGCCGCCATCCTTCCCAGGCCATTGCGGAAAGACATTGCCCCAGGTTGGCTCCACTAAGGCATAGTGTGAACTATGCTTCTACCACAGTGGGCTATCCGAAACCGATGTTACTGGATAGAATAAGCAACAGGGCTCTAGCTGGCTGTCAGTGGCAGGTGCAGGAGGGCGGGAAGGCTGCCAACTCTCCACAGGAAACAACCCAGGGTAATGGATTGGAGACAGAAGCCTGAAATCATCACGTGCAGAAATGTCACTAAGGGCCAATGTAGTACAAGTTCCGAAAGAGGCCTTGACAATTGACTAGGTGCTAGCTGACAGCTGACAGGCCATAAGAACTCAATCCGCCGCCATCCTTCCCAGGCCATTGCGGAATGACATTGCTCCAGGTTGGCTCCACTAAGGCATAGTGTGAACTACGCTTCTACCACAGTGGGTTCTCCGAAACCGATGTTACTGGTTAGAATAAGCAACAGGGCTCTAGCTGGCTGTCAGTGGCAGATGCAGGAGGGCCGGAAGGCAGCCAACTCTCCTTAGGAAACAACCCAGGGTAATGGATTGGAGACAGAAGCCTGAAATCATCACGTGCAGAAATGTCACTAAGGGCCAATGTAGTACAAGTTCTGAAAGAGGCCCTGACAATTGACTAGGTGCTAGCTCACCGCTGCCAGGCCAGAAGAACGCAATCCGCCTCCATCCTTTCCAGGCCATTGCGGAATGACATTGCACCAGGTTGGATCCACTAAGGCATAGTGTGAACTATGCTTCTACCACAGTGGGCTCTCCGAAACCGATGTTACTGGTTAGAATAAGCAACAGGGCTCTAGCTGGCTGTCAGTGGCAGATGCAGGAGGGCCGGAAGGCAGCCAACTCTCCATAGGAAACAACCCAGGGTAATGGATTGGAGACAGAAGCCTAAAATCATCCCGTGCAGAAATGTCACTAAGGGCCTATGTAGTACAAGTTCCGAAAGAGGCCCTGACAATTGACTAGGTGCTAGCTCACCCCTGCCAGGCCAGAAGAACTCAATCCGCCGCCATACTTCCCAGGCCATTGCGGAAAGACATTGCCCCAGGTTGGCTCCACTAAGGCATAGTGTGAACTATGCTTCTACCACAGTGGGCTATCCGAAACCGATGTTACTGGATAGAATAAGCAACAGGGCTCTAGCTGGCTGTCAGTGGCAGGTGCAGGAGGGCGGGAAGGCAGCCAACTCTCCACAGGAAACAACCCAGGGTAATGGATTGGAGACAGAAGCCTGAAATCATCACGTGCAGAAATGTCACTAAGGGCCAATGTAGTACAAGTTCCGAAAGAGGCCTTGACAATTGACTAGGTGCTAGCTGACAGCTGCCAGGCCATAAGAACTCAATCCGCCGCCATCCTTCCCAGGCCATTGCGGAATGACATTGCACCAGGTTGGCTCCACTAAGGCATAGTGTGAACTACGCTTCTACCACAGTGGGCTCTCCGAAACCGATGTTACTGCTTAGAATAAGCAACAGGGCTCTAGCTGGCTGTCAGTGGCAGATGCAGGAGGGCCGGAAGGCAGCCAACTCTCCTTAGGAAACAACCCAGGGTAATGGATTGGAGACAGAAGCCTGAAATCATCACGTGCAGAAATGTCACTAAGGGCCAATGTAGTACAAGTTCCGAAGGAGGCCTTGACAATTGACTAGGTGCTAGCTGACACCTGCCAGGCCATAAGAACTCAATCCGCCGCCATCCTTCCCAGGCCATTGCGGAATGACATTGCACCAGGTTGGCTCCACTAAGGCATAGTGTGAACTATGCTTCTACCACAGTGGGCTCTCCGAAACCGATATTACTGGTTAGAATAAGCAACAGGGCTCTAGCTGGCTGTCAGTGGCAGATGCAGGAGGGCCGGAAGGCAGCCAACTCTCCTTAGGAAACAACCCAGGGTAATGGATTGGAGACAGAAGCCTGAAATCATCACGTGCAGAAATGTCACTAAGGGCCAATGTAGTACAAGTTCTGAAAGAGGCCCTGACAATTGACTAGGTGCTAGCTCACCGCTGCCAGGCCAGAAGAACGCAATCCGCCTCCATCCTTTCCAGGCCATTGCGGAATGACATTGCACCAGGTTGGCTCCACTAAGGCATAGTGTGAACTATGCTTCTACCACAGTGGGCTCTCCGAAACCGATGTTACTGGTTAGAATAAGCAACAGGGCTCTAGCTGGCTGTCAGTGGCAGATGCAGGAGGGCCGGAAGGCAGCCAACTCTCCTTAGGAAACAACCCAGGGTAATGGATTGGAGACAGAAGCCTGAAATCATCACGTGCAGAAATGTCACTAAGGGCCAATGTAGTACAAGTTCTGAAAGAGGCCCTGACAATTGACTAGGTGCTAGCTCACCGCTGCCAGGCCAGAAGAACGCAATCCGCCTCCATCCTTTCCAGGCCATTGCGGAATGACATTGCACCAGGTTGGCTCCACTAAGGCATAGTGTGAACTATGCTTCTACCACAGTGGGCTCTCCGAAACCGATGTTACTGGTTAGAATAAGCAACAGGGCTCTAGCTGGCTGTCAGTGGCAGATGCAGGAGGGCGGGTAGGCAGCCATCTCTCCTTAGGAAACAACCCAGGGTAATGGATTGGAGACAGAAGCCTGAAATCATCACGTGCAGAAATGTCACTAAGGGCCAATGTAGTACAAGTTCCGAAAGAGGCCTTGACAATTGACTAGGTGCTAGCTGACACCTGCCAGGCCATAAGAACTCAATCCGCCGCCATCCTTCCCAGGCCATTGCGGAATGACATTGCACCTGGTTGGCTCCACTAAGGCATAGTGTGAACTATGCTTCTACCACAGTGGGCTCTCCGAAACCGATGTTACTGGTTAGAATAAGCAACAGGGCTCTAGCTGGCTGTCAGTGGCAGATGCAGGAGGGCCGGAAGGCAGCCAACTCTCCTTAGGAAACAACCCAGGGTAATGGATTGGAGACAGAAGCCTGAAATCATCACGTACAGAAATGTCACTAAGGGTCAATGTAGTACAAGTTCCGAAAGAGGCCCTGACAATTGACTAGGTGCTAGCTCACCCCTGCCAGGCCAGAAGAACTCAATCCGCCGCCATCCTTCCCAGGCCATTGCGGAAAGACATTGCCCCAGGTTGGCTCCACTAAGGCATAGTGTGAACTATGCTTCTACCACAGTGGGCTCTCCGAAACCGATGTTACTGGTTAGAATAAGCAACAGGGCTCTAGCTGGCTGTCAGTGGCAGATGCAGGAGGGCCGGAAGGCAGCCAACTCTCCACAGGAAACAACCCAGGGTAATGGATTGGAGACAGAAGCCTGAAATCATCACGTGCAGAAATGTCACTAAGGGCCAATGTAGTACAAGTTCCGAAAGAGGCCTTGACAATTGACTAGGTGTTAGCTGACAGCTGCCAGGCCATAAGAACTCAATCCGCCGCCATCCTTCCCAGGCCATTGCGGAATGACATTGCACCAGGTTGGCTCCACTAAGGCATAGTGTGAACTACGCTTCTACCACAGTGGGCTCTCTGAAACCGATGTTACTGCTTAGAATAAGCAACAGGGCTCTAGCTGGCTGTCAGTGGCAGATGCAGGAGGGCCGGAAGGCAGCCAACTCTCCTTAGGAAACAACCCAGGGTAATGGATTGGAGACAGAAGCCTGAAATCATCACGTGCAGAAATGTCACTAAGGGCCAATGTAGTACAAGTTCCGAAGGAGGCCTTGACAATTGACTAGGTGCTAGCTGACACCTGCCAGGCCATAAGAACTCAATCCGCCGCCATCCTTCCCAGGCCATTGCGGAATGACATTGCACCAGGTTGGCTCCACTAAGGCATAGTGTGAACTATGCTTCTACCACAGTGGGCTCTCCGAAACCGATATTACTGGTTAGAGTAAGCAACAGGGCTCTAGCTGGCTGTCAGTGGCAGATGCAGGAGGGCCGGAAGGCAGCCAACTCTCCTTAGGAAACAACCCAGGGTAATGGATTGGAGACAGAAGCCTGAAATCATCACGTGCAGAAATGTCACTAAGGGCCAATGTAGTACAAGTTCCGAAAGAGGCCTTGACAATTGACTACGTGCTAGCTCACCGCTGCCAGGCCAGAAGAACGCAATCCGCCTCCATCCTTTCCAGGCCATTGCGGAATGACATTGCACTAGGTTGGCTCCACTAAGGCATAGTGTGAACTATGCTTCTACCACAGTGGGCTCTCCGAAACCGATGTTACTGGTTAGAATAAGCAACAGGGCTCTAGCTGGCTGTCAGTGGCAGATGCAGGAGGGCCGGAAGGCAGCCAACTCTCCTTAGGAAACAACCCAGGGTAATGGATTGGAGACAGAAGCCTGAAATCATCACGTGCAGAAATGTCACTAAGGGCCAATGTAGTACAAGTTCCGAAGAGGCCCTGACAATTGACTAGGTGCTAGCTCACCCCTGCCAGGCCAGAAGAACTCAATCCGCCGACATCCTTTCCAGGCCATTGCGGAAAGACATTGCCCCAGGTTGGCTACACTAAGGCATAGTGTGAACTATGTTCCTACCACAGTGGGCTCTCCGAAACCGATGTTACTGGTTAGAATAAGCAACAGGGCTCTAGCTGGCTGTCAGTGGGAGATGCAGGAGGGCCGGAAGGCAGCCAACTCTCCTTAGGAAACAACCCAGGGTAATGGATTGGAGACAGAAGCCTGAAATCATCACGTGCAGAAATGTCACTAAGGGCCAATGTAGTACAAGTTCCGAAGGAGGCCTTGACAATTGACTAGGTGCTAGCTGACACCTGCCAGGCCATAAGAACTCAATCCGCCGCCATCCTTCCCAGGCCATTGCGGAATGACATTGCACCAGGTTGGCTCCACTAAGGCATAGTGTGAACTATGCTTCTACCACAGTGGGCTCTCCGAAACCGATATTACTGGTTAGAGTAAGCAACAGGGCTCTAGCTGGCTGTCAGTGGCAGATGCAGGAGGGCCGGAAGGCAGCCAACTCTCCTTAGGAAACAACCCAGGGTAATGGATTGGAGACAGAAGCCTGAAATCATCACGTGCAGAAATGTCACTAAGGGCCAATGTAGTACAAGTTCCGAAAGAGGCCTTGACAATTGACTACGTGCTAGCTCACCGCTGCCAGGCCAGAAGAACGCAATCCGCCTCCATCCTTTCCAGGCCATTGCGGAATGACATTGCACTAGGTTGGCTCCACTAAGGCATAGTGTGAACTATGCTTCTACCACAGTGGGCTCTCCGAAACCGATGTTACTGGTTAGAATAAACAACAGGGCTCTAGCTGGCTGTCAGTGGCAGATGCAGGAGGGCCGGAAGGCAGCCAACTCTCCTTAGGAAACAACCCAGGGTAATGGATTGGAGACAGAAGCCTGAAATCATCACGTGCAGAAATGTCACTAAGGGCCAATGTAGTACAAGTTCCGAAGAGGCCCTGACAATTGACTAGGTGCTAGCTCACCCCTGCCAGGCCAGAAGAACTCAATCCGCCGACATCCTTTCCAGGCCATTGCGGAAAGACATTGCCCCAGGTTGGCTACACTAAGGCATAGTGTGAACTATGTTCCTACCACAGTGGGCTCTCCGAAACCGATGTTACTGGTTAGAATAAGCAACAGGGCTCTAGCTGGCTGTCAGTGGGAGATGCAGGAGGGCCGGAAGGCAGCCAACTCTCCTTAGGAAACAACCCAGGGTAATGGATTGGAGACAGAAGCCTGAAATCATCACGTGCAGAAATGTCACTAAGGGCCAATGTAGTACAAGTTTTGAAAGAGGCCCTGACAATTGACTAGGTGCTAGCTCACCCATGCCAGGCCATAAGAACTCAATCCGCCGACATCCTTCCCAGGCCATTGCGGAAAGACATTGCCCCAGGTTGGCTCCACTAAGGGATAGTGTAAACTATGCTTCTGCCACAGTGGGCTCTCCGAAACTGATGTTACTGGTTAGAATAAGCAACAGGGCTCTAGCTGGCTGTCAGTGGAAGATGCAGGAGGGCGGGTAGGCAGCCATCTCTCCATAGGAAACAACCCAGGGTAATGGATTGGAGACAGAAGCCTGAAATCATCACGTGCAGAAATGTCACTAAGGGCCAATGTAGTACAAGTTCCGAAAGAGGCCTTGACAATTGACTACGTGCTAGCTCACCGCTGCCATGCCAGAGGAACGCAATCCGCCTCCATCCTTTCCAGGCCATTGCGGAATGACATTGCCCCAGGTTGGCTCCACTAAGGCATAGTTTGAACTATGCTTCTACCACAGTGGGCTCTCCGAAACCGATGTTAAAGGTTAGAATAAGCAACAGGGCTCTAGCTGGCTGTCAGTGGCAGATGCAGGAGGGCGGGAAGGCAGCCAACTCTCCTTAGGAAACAACCCAGGGTAATGGATTGGAGACAGAAGCCTGAAATCATCACGTGCAGAAATGTCACTAAGGGCCAATGTAGTACAAGTTCCGAAAGAGGCCTTGACAATTGACTAGGTGCTAGCTGACACCTGCCAGGCCATAAGAACTCAATCCGCCGCCATCCTTCCCAGGCCATTGCGGAATGACATTGCACCAGGTTGGCTCCACTAAGGCATAGTGTGAACTATGCTTCTACCACAGTGGGCTCTCCGAAACCGATGTTACTGGTTAGAATAAGCAACAGGGCTCTAGCTGGCTGTCAGTGGCAGATGCTGGAGGGCCGGAAGGCAGCCAACTCTCCTTAGGAAACAACCCAGGGTAATGGATTGGAGACAGAAGCCTGAAATCATCACGTGCAGAAATGTCACTAAGGGCCAATGTAGTACAAGTTCTGAAAGAGGCCCTGACAATTGACTAGGTGCTAGATCACCGCTGCCAGGCCAGAAGAACGCAATCCGCCGCCATCCTTCCCAGGCCATTGCGGAATGACATTGCACCAGGTTGGCTCCACTAAGGCATAGTGTGAACTATGCTTCTACCACAGTGGGCTCTCCGAAACCGATGTTACTGGTTAGAATAAGCAACAGGGCTCTAGCTGGCTGTCAGTGGCAGATGCAGGAGGGCCGGAAGCCAGCCAACTCTCCTTAGGAAACAACCCAGGGTAATGGATTGGAGACAGAAGCCTGAAATCATCACGTGCAGAAATGTCACTAAGGGCCAATGTAGTACAAGTTCCGAAAGAGGCCTTGACAATTGACTAGGTGCTAGCTGACACCTGCCAGGCCATAAGAACTCAATCCGCCGCCATCCTTCCCAGGCCATTGCGGAATGACATTGCACCAGGTTGGCTCCACTAAGGCATAGTGTGAACTATGCTTCTACCACAGTGGGCTCTCCGAAACCGATGTTACTGGTTAGAATAAGCAACAGGGCTCTAGCTGGCTGTCAGTGGCAGATGCTGGAGGGCCGGAAGGCAGCCAACTCTCCTTAGGAAACAACCCAGGGTAATGGATTGGAGACAGAAGCCTGAAATCATCACGTGCAGAAATGTCACTAAGGGCCAATGTAGTACAAGTTCTGAAAGAGGCCCTGACGACTAGGTGCTAGATCACCGCTGCCAGGCCAGAAGAACGCAATCCGCCGCCATCCTTCCCAGGCCATTGCGGAATGACATTGCACCAGGTTGGCTCCACTAAGGCATAGTGTGAACTATGCTTCTACCACAGTGGGCTCTCCGAAACCGATGTTACTGGTTAGAATAAGCAACAGGGCTCTAGCTGGCTGTCAGTGGCAGATGCAGGAGAGCCGGAAGGCAGCCAACTCTCCATAGGAAACAACCCAGGGTAATGGATTGGAGACAGAAGCCTGAAATCATCACGTGAAGAAATGTCACTAAGGGCCAATGTAGTACAAGTTCCGAAAGAGGCCCTGACAATTGACTAGGTGCTAGCTCACCCCTGCCAGGCCAGAAGAACTCAATCCGCCGCCATCCTTCCCAGGCCATTGCGTAAAGACATTGCCCCAGGTTGGCTACCTTAAGGCATAGTGTGAACTATGCTTCAAGAACAGTGGGCTCTCCGAAACCGATGTTACTGGTTAGAATAAGCAACAGGGCTCTAGCTGGCTGTCAGTGGCAGATGCAGGAGGGCCGGAAGGCAGCCAACTCTCCTTCGGAAACAACCCAGGGTAATGGATTGGAGACAGAAGCCTGAAATCATCACGTGCAGAAATGTCACTAAGGGGCAGCGTAGTACAAGTTCCGAAAGAGGCCTTGACAATTGACTACGTGCTACCTCACCGCTGCCAGGCCAGAAGAACGCAATCCGCCTCCATCCTTTCCAGGCCATTGCGGAAAGACATTGCCCCAGGTTGGCTACCTTAAGGCATAGTGTGAACTATGCTTCTACCACAGTGGGCTCTCCGAAACCGATGTTACTGGTTAGAATAAGCAACAGGGCTCTAGCTGGCTGTCAGTGGCAGATGCAGGAGGGCCGGAAGCCAGCCAACTCTCCTTAGGAAACAACCCAGGGTAATGGATTGGAGACAGAAGCCTGAAATCATCACGTGCAGAAATGTCACTAAGGGCCAATGTAGTACAAGTTCCGAAAGAGGCCTTGACAATTGACTAGGTGCTAGCTGACACCTGCCAGGCCATAAGAACTCAATCCGCCGCCATCCTTCCCAGGCCATTGCGGAATGACATTGCACCAGGTTGGCTCCACTAAGGCATAGTGTGAACTATGCTTCTACCACAGTGGGCTCTCCGAAACCGATGTTACTGGTTAGAATAAGCAACAGGGCTCTAGCTGGCTGTCAGTGGCAGATGCTGGAGGGCCGGAAGGCAGCCAACTCTCCTTAGGAAACAACCCAGGGTAATGGATTGGAGACAGAAGCCTGAAATCATCACGTGCAGAAATGTCACTAAGGGCCAATGTAGTACAAGTTCTGAAAGAGGCCCTGACGACTAGGTGCTAGATCACCGCTGCCAGGCCAGAAGAACGCAATCCGCCGCCATCCTTCCCAGGCCATTGCGGAATGACATTGCACCAGGTTGGCTCCACTAAGGCATAGTGTGAACTATGCTTCTACCACAGTGGGCTCTCCGAAACCGATGTTACTGGTTAGAATAAGCAACAGGGCTCTAGCTGGCTGTCAGTGGCAGATGCAGGAGAGCCGGAAGGCAGCCAACTCTCCATAGGAAACAACCCAGGGTAATGGATTGGAGACAGAAGCCTGAAATCATCACGTGAAGAAATGTCACTAAGGGCCAATGTAGTACAAGTTCCGAAAGAGGCCCTGACAATTGACTAGGTGCTAGCTCACCCCTGCCAGGCCAGAAGAACTCAATCCGCCGCCATCCTTCCCAGGCCATTGCGTAAAGACATTGCCCCAGGTTGGCTACCTTAAGGCATAGTGTGAACTATGCTTCAAGAACAGTGGGCTCTCCGAAACCGATGTTACTGGTTAGAATAAGCAACAGGGCTCTAGCTGGCTGTCAGTGGCAGATGCAGGAGGGCCGGAAGGCAGCCAACTCTCCTTAGGAAACAACCCAGGGTAATGGATTGGAGACAGAAGCCTGAAATCATCACGTGCAGAAATGTCACTAAGGGGCAGCGTAGTACAAGTTCCGAAAGAGGCCTTGACAATTGACTACGTGCTACCTCACCGCTGCCAGGCCAGAAGAACGCAATCCGCCTCCATCCTTTCCAGGCCATTGCAGAAAGACATTGCCCCAGGTTGGTTACACTAAGGCATAGTGTGAACTATGCTTCTACCACAGTGGGCTCTCCGAAACCGATGTTACTGGTTAGAATAAGCAACAGGGCTCTAGCTGGCTGTCAGTGGCAGATGCAGGAGAGCCGGAAGGCAGCCAACTGTCCATAGGAAACAACCCAGGGTAATGGATTGGAGACAGAAGCCTGAAATCATCACGTGCAGAAATGTCACTAAGGGCCAATGTAGTACAAGTTCCGAAAGAGGCCCTGACAATTGACTAGGTGCTAGCTCACTCCTGCCAGGCCAGAAGAACACAATCCGCAGCCATCCTTCCCAGTCCATTGCGGAAAGACATTGTCCCAGGTTGGCTCCACTAAGGCATAGTGTGAACTATGCTTCTACCACAGTGGGCTCTCCGAAACCGATGTTACTGGTTAGAATAAGCAACAGGGCTCTAGCTGGCTGTCAGAAGCAGATGCAGGAGGGCGGGAAGGCAGCCAACTCTCCATAGGAAACAACCCAGGGTAATGGATTGGAGACAGAAGCCTGAAATCATCACGTGCAGAAATGTCACTAAGGGCCAATGTAGTACAAATTCCGAAAGAGGCCCTGACAATTGATTAGGTGATAGCTCACCCCTGCCAGGCCAGAAGAACTCAATCCGCCGCCATCCTTCCCAGGCCATTGCGGAATGACATTGCACCAGGTTGGCTCCACTAAGGCATAGTGTGAACTATGCTTCTACCACAGTGGGCTCTCCGAAACCGATGTTACTGGTTAGAATAAGCAACAGGGCTCTAGCTGGCTGTCAGTGGCAGATGCTGGAGGGCCGGAAGGCAGCCAACTCTCGTTAGGAAACAACCCAGGGTAATGGATTGGAGACAGAAGCCTGAAATCATCACGTGCAGAAATGTCACTAAGGGCCAATGTAGTACAAGTTCCGAAAGAGGCCCTGACAATTGACTAGGTGCTAGCTCACTCCTGCCAGGCCAGAAGATCACAATCCGCAGCCATCCTTCCCAGTCCATTGCGGAAAGACATTGTCCCAGGTTGGCTCCACTAAGGCATAGTGTGAACTATGCTTCTACCACAGTGGGCTCTCCGAAACCGATGTTACTGGTTAGAATAAGCAACAGGGCTCTAGCTGGCTGTCAGAAGCAGATGCAGGAGGGCGGGAAGGCAGCCAACTCTCCATAGGAAACAACCCAGGGTAATGGATTGGAGACAGAAGCCTGAAATCATCACGTGCAGAAATGTCACTAAGGGCCAATGTAGTACAAATTCCGAAAGAGGCCCTGACAATTGATTAGGTGATAGCTCACCCCTGCCAGGCCAGAAGAACTCAATCCGCCGCCATCCTTCCCAGGCCATTGCAGAAAGACATTGCCCCAGGTTGGTTACACTAAGGCATTATGTGAACTATGCTTCTATCACAGTGGGCTATCCGAAACCGATGTTACTGGTTAGAATAAGCAACAGGGCTCTAGCTGGCTGTCAGTGGCAGATGCAGGAGGGCCGGAAGGCAGCCAACTCTCCATAGGAAACAACCCAGGGTAATGGATTGGAGACAGAAGCCTGAAATCATCACGTGCAGAAATGTCACTAAGGGACAATGTAGTACAAGTTCCGAAAGAGGCCCTGACAATTGACTAGGTGCTAGCTGACTCCTGCCAGGCCCGAACAACACAATCCGCAGCCATCCTTCCCAGTCCATTGCGGAAAGACATTGTCCCAGGTTGGCTCCACTAAGGCATAGTGTGAACTATGCTTCTACCACAGTGGGCTCTCCGAAACCGATGTTACTGGTTAGAATAAGCAACAGGGCTCTAGCTGGCTGTCAGTAGCAGATGCAGGAGGGCGGGAAGGCAGCCAACTCTCCATAGGAAACAACCCAGGGTAATGGATTGGAGACAGAAGCCTGAAATCATCACGTGCAGAAATGTCACTAAGGGCCAATGTAGTACAAAAACCGAAAGAGGCCCTGACAATTGATTAGGTGATAGCTCACCCCTGCCAGGCCAGAAGAATTCAATCCGCCGCCATCCTTCCCAGGCCATTGCAGAAAGACATTGCCCCAGGTTGGTTACACTAAGGCATAGTGTGAACTATGCTTCTACCACAGTGGGCTCTCCGAAACCGATGTTACTGGTTAGAATAAGCAACAGGGCTCTAGCTGGCTGTCAGTGGCAGATGCAGGAGAGCCGGAAGGCAGCCAACTGTCCATAGGAAACAACCCAGGGTAATGGATTGGAGACAGAAGCCTGAAATCATCACGTGAAGAAATGTCACTAAGGGCCAAGGTAGTACAAGTTCCGAAAGAGGCCCTGACAATTGACTAGGTGCTAGCTCACTCCTGCCAGGCCAGAAGAACACAATCCGCAGCCATCCTTCCCAGTCCATTGCGGAAAGACATTGTCCCAGGTTGGCTCCACTAAGGCATAGTGTGAACTATGCTTCTACCACAGAGGGCTCTCCGAAACCGATGTTACTGGTTAGAATAAGCAACAGGGCTCTAGCTGGCTGTCAGTGGCAGATGCAGGATGGCGGGAAGGCAGCCAACTCTCCATAGGAAACAACCCAGGGTAATGGATTGGAGACAGAAGACTGAAATCATCACGTGCAGAAATGTCACTAAGGGGCAGCGTAGTACAAATTCCGAAAGAGGCCTTGACAATTGACTACGTGCTACCTCACCGCTGCCAGGCCAGAAGAACTCAATCCGCCGCCATCCTTCCCAGGCCATTGCAGAAAGACATTGCCCCAGGTTGGTTACACTAAGGCATTATGTGAACTATGCTTCTATCACAGTGGGCTATCCGAAACCGATGTTACTGGTTAGAATAAGCAACAGGGCTCTAGCTGGCTGTCAGTGGCAGATGCAGGAGGGCGGGAAGGCAGCCAACTCTCCATAGGAAACAACCCAGGGTAATGGATTGGAGACAGAAGCCTGAAATCATCACGTGCAGAAATGTCACTAAGGGACAATGTAGTACAAGTTCCGAAAGAGGCCCTGACAATTGACTAGGTGCTAGCTCACTCCTGCCAGGCCAGAAGAACACAATCCGCAGCCATCCTTCCCAGTCCATTGCGGAAAGACATTGTCCCAGGTTGGCTCCACTAAGGCATAGTGTGAACTATGCTTCTACCACAGTGGGCTCTCCGAAACCGATGTTACTGGTTAGAATAAGCAACAGGGCTCTAGTTGGCTGTCAGTGGCAGATGCAGGAGAGCCGGAAGGCAGCCAACTGTCCATAGGAAACAACCCAGGGTAATGGATTGGAGACAGAAGCCTGAAATCATCACGTGAAGAAATGTCACTAAGGGCCAATGTAGTACAAGTTCCGAAAGAGGCCCTGACAATTGACTAGGTGCTAGCTCACCCCTGCCAGGCCAGAAGAACTCAATCCGCCGCCATCCTTCCCAGGCCATTGCGGAAAGACATTGCCCCAGGTTGGTTACACTAAGGCATAGTGTGAACTATGCTTCTACCACAGTGGGCTATCCGAAACCGATGTTACTGGTTAGAATAAGCAACAGGGCTCTAGCTGGCTGTCAGTGGCAGATGCAGGAGAGCCGGAAGGCAGCCAACTGTCCATAGGAAACAACCCAGGGTAATGGATTGGAGACAGAAGCCTGAAATCATCACGTGAAGAAATGTCACTAAGGGACAATGTAGTACAAGTTCCGAAAGAGGCCCTGACAATTGATTAGGTGATAGCTCACCCCTGCCAGGCCAGAAGAATTCAATCCGCCGCCATCCTTCCCAGGCCATTGCAGAAAGACATTGCCCCAGGTTGGTTACACTAAGGCATAGTGTGAACTATGCTTCTACCACAGTGGGCTCTCCGAAACCGATGTTACTGGTTAGAATAAGCAACAGGGCTCTAGCTGGCTGTCAGTGGCAGATGCAGGAGAGCCGGAAGGCAGCCAACTGTCCATAGGAAACAACCCAGGGTAATGGATTGGAGACAGAAGCCTGAAATCATCACGTGAAGAAATGTCACTAAGGGCCAATGTAGTACAAGTTCCGAAAGAGGCCCTGACAATTGACTAGGTGCTAGCTCACCCCTGCCAGGTCAGAAGAACTCAATCCGCCGCCATACTTCCCAGGCCATTGCAGAAAGACATTGCCCCAGGTTGGTTACACTAAGGCATTATGTGAACTATGCTTCTATCACAGTGGGCTATCCGAAACCGATGTTACTGGTTAGAATAAGCAACAGGGCTCTAGCTGGCTGTCAGTGGCAGATGCAGGAGGGCCGGAAGGCAGCCAACTCTCCATAGGAAACAACCCAGGGTAATGGATTGGAGACAGAAGCCTGAAATCATCACGTGCAGAAATGTCACTAAGGGACAATGTAGTACAAGTTCCGAAAGAGGCCCTGACAATAGACTAGGTGCTAGCTGACTCCTGCCAGGCCAGAAGAACACAATCCGCAGCCATCCTTCCCAGTCCATTGCGGAAAGACATTGTCCCAGGTTGGCTCCACTAAGGCATAGTGTGAACTATGCTTCTACCACAGTGGGCTCTCCGAAACCGATGTTACTGGTTAGAATAAGCAACAGGGCTCTAGCTGGCTGTCAGTAGCAGATGCAGGACGGCGGGAAGGCAGCCAACTCTCCATAGGAAACAACCCAGGGTAATGGATTGGAGACAGAAGCCTGAAATCATCACGTGAAGAAATGTCACTAAGGGCCAATGTAGTACAAGTTCCGAAAGAGGCCCTGACAATTGACTAGGTGCTAGCTCACCCCTGCCAGGCCAGAAGAACTCAATCCGCCGCCATCCTTCCCAGGCCATTGCGTAAAGACATTGCCCCAGGTTGGCTACCTTAAGGCATAGTGTGAACTATGCTTCAAGAACAGTGGGCTCTCCGAAACCGATGTTACTGGTTAGAATAAGCAACAGGGCTCTAGCTGGCTGTCAGTGGCAGATGCAGGAGGGCCGGAAGGCAGCCAACTCTCCTTAGGAAACAACCCAGGGTAATGGATTGGAGACAGAAGCCTGAAATCATCACGTGCAGAAATGTCACTAAGGGGCAGCGTAGTACAAGTTCCGAAAGAGGCCTTGACAATTGACTACGTGCTACCTCACCGCTGCCAGGCCAAAGAACGCAATCCGCCTCCATCCTTTCCAGGCCATTGCGGAAAGACATTGCCCCAGGTTGGCTACCTTAAGGCATAGTGTGAACTATGCTTCTACCACAGTGGGCTCTCCGAAACCGATGTTACTGGTTAGAATAAGCAACAGGGCTCTAGCTGGCTGTCAGTGGCAGATGCAGGAGGCCCGGAAGCCAGCCAACTCTCCTTAGGAAACAACCCAGGGTAATGGATTGGAGACAGAAGCCTGAAATCATCACGTGCAGAAATGTCACTAAGGGCCAATGTAGTACAAGTTCCGAAAGAGGCCTTGACAATTGACTAGGTGCTAGCTGACACCTGCCAGGCCATAAGAACTCAATCCGCCGCCATCCTTCCCAGGCCATTGCGGAATGACATTGCACCAGGTTGGCTCCACTAAGGCATAGTGTGAACTATGCTTCTACCACAGTGGGCTCTCCGAAACCGATGTTACTGGTTAGAATAAGCAACAGGGCTCTAGCTGGCTGTCAGTGGCAGATGCTGGAGGGCCGGAAGGCAGCCAACTCTCCTTAGGAAACAACCCAGGGTAATGGATTGGAGACAGAAGCCTGAAATCATCACGTGCAGAAATGTCACTAAGGGCCAATGTAGTACAAGTTCTGAAAGAGGCCCTGACGACTAGGTGCTAGATCACCGCTGCCAGGCCAGAAGAACGCAATCCGCCGCCATCCTTCCCAGGCCATTGCGGAATGACATTGCACCAGGTTGGCTCCACTAAGGCATAGTGTGAACTATGCTTCTACCACAGTGGGCTCTCCGAAACCGATGTTACTGGTTAGAATAAGCAACAGGGCTCTAGCTGGCTGTCAGTGGCAGATGCAGGAGAGCCGGAAGGCAGCCAACTCTCCATAGGAAACAACCCAGGGTAATGGATTGGAGACAGAAGCCTGAAATCATCACGTGAAGAAATGTCACTAAGGGCCAATGTAGTACAAGTTCCGAAAGAGGCCCTGACAATTGACTAGGTGCTAGCTCACCCCTGCCAGGCCAGAAGAACTCAATCCGCCGCCATCCTTCCCAGGCCATTGCGTAAAGACATTGCCCCAGGTTGGCTACCTTAAGGCATAGTGTGAACTATGCTTCAAGAACAGTGGGCTCTCCGAAACCGATGTTACTGGTTAGAATAAGCAACAGGGCTCTAGCTGGCTGTCAGTGGCAGATGCAGGAGGGCCGGAAGGCAGCCAACTCTCCTTAGGAAACAACCCAGGGTAATGGATTGGAGACAGAAGCCTGAAATCATCACGTGCAGAAATGTCACTAAGGGGCAGCGTAGTACAAGTTCCGAAAGAGGCCTTGACAATTGACTACGTGCTACCTCACCGCTGCCAGGCCAGAAGAACGCAATCCGCCTCCATCCTTTCCAGGCCATTGCGGAAAGACATTGCCCCAGGTTGGCTACCTTAAGGCATAGTGTGAACTATGCTTCAACCACAGTGGGCTCTCCGAAACCGATGTTACTGGTTAGAATAAGCAACAGGGCTCTAGCTGGCTGTCAGTGGCAGATGCAGGAGGGCGGGAAGGCAGCCAACTCTCCATAGGAAACATCCCAGGGTAATGGATTGGAGACAGAAGCCTGAAATCATCACGTGCAGAAATGTCACTAACGGCCAATGTAGTACAAATTCCGAAAGAGGCCCTGACAATTGATTAGGTGATAGCTCACCCCTGCCAGGCCAGAAGAACTCAATCCGCCGCCATCCTTCCCAGGCCATTGCAGAAAGACATTGCCCCAGGTTGGTTACACTAAGGCATAATGTGAACTATGCTTCTACCACAGTGGGCTCTCCGAAACCGATGTTACTGGTTAGAATAAGCAACAGGGCTCTAGCTGGCTGTCAGTGGCAGATGCAGGAGAGCCGGAAGGCAGCCAACTCTCCATAGGAAACAACCCAGGGTAATGGATTGGGGACAGAAGCCTGAAATCATCACGTGCAGAAATGTCACTAAGGGCCAATGTAGTACAAATTCCGAAAGAGGCCCTGACAATTGATTAGGTGATAGCTCACCCCTGCCAGGCCAGAAGAACTCAATCCGCCGCCATCCTTCCCAGGCCATTGCAGAAAGACATTGCCCCAGGTTGGTTACACTAAGGCATAGTGTGAACTATGCTTCTACCACAGTGGGCTCTCCGAAACCTATGTTACTGGTTAGAATAAGCAACAGGGCTCTAGCTGGCTGTCAGTGGCAGATGCAGGAGAGCCGGAAGGCAGCCAACTGTCCATAGGAAACAACCCAGGGTAATGGATTGGAGACAGAAGCCTGAAATCATCACGTGCAGAAATGTCACTAAGGGCCAATGTAGTACAAGTTCCGAAAGAGGCCCTGACAATTGACTAGGTGCTAGCTCACTCCTGCCAGGCCAGAAGAACACAATCCGCAGCCATCCTTCCCAGTCCATTGCGGAAAGACATTGTCCCAGGTTGGCTCCACTAAGGCATAGTGTGAACTATGCTTCTACCACAGTGGGCTCTCCGAAACCGATGTTACTGGTTAGAATAAGCAACAGGGCTCTAGCTGGCTGTCAGAAGCAGATGCAGGAGGGCGGGAAGGCAGCCAACTCTCCATAGGAAACAACCCAGGGTAATGGATTGGAGACAGAAGCCTGAAATCATCACGTGCAGAAATGTCACTAAGGGCCAATGTAGTACAAATTCCGAAAGAGGCCCTGACAATTGATTAGGTGATAGCTCACCCCTGCCAGGCCAGAAGAACTCAATCCGCCGCCATCCTTCCCAGGCCATTGCGGAATGACATTGCACCAGGTTGGCTCCACTAAGGCATAGTGTGAACTATGCTTCTACCACAGTGGGCTCTCCGAAACCGATGTTACTGGTTAGAATAAGCAACAGGGCTCTAGCTGGCTGTCAGTGGCAGATGCTGGAGGGCCGGAAGGCAGCCAACTCTCCTTAGGAAACAACCCAGGGTAATGGATTGGAGACAGAAGCCTGAAATCATCACGTGCAGAAATGTCACTAAGGGCCAATGTAGTACAAGTTCCGAAAGAGGCCCTGACAATTGACTAGGTGCTAGCTCACTCCTGCCAGGCCAGAAGATCACAATCCGCAGCCATCCTTCCCAGTCCATTGCGGAAAGACATTGTCCCAGGTTGGCTCCACTAAGGCATAGTGTGAACTATGCTTCTACCACAGTGGGCTCTCCGAAACCGATGTTACTGGTTAGAATAAGCAACAGGGCTCTAGCTGGCTGTCAGAAGCAGATGCAGGAGGGCGGGAAGGCAGCCAACTCTCCATAGGAAACAACCCAGGGTAATGGATTGGAGACAGAAGCCTGAAATCATCACGTGCAGAAATGTCACTAAGGGCCAATGTAGTACAAATTCCGAAAGAGGCCCTGACAATTGATTAGGTGATAGCTCACCCCTGCCAGGCCAGAAGAACTCAATCCGCCGCCATCCTTCCCAGGCCATTGCAGAAAGACATTGCCCCAGGTTGGTTCCACTAAGGCATTATGTGAACTATGCTTCTATCACAGTGGGCTATCCGAAACCGATGTTACTGGTTAGAATAAGCAACAGGGCTCTAGCTGGCTGTCAGTGGCAGATGCAGGAGGGCCGGAAGGCAGCCAACTCTCCATAGGAAACAACCCAGGGTAATGGATTGGAGACAGAAGCCTGAAATCATCACGTGCAGAAATGTCACTAAGGGACAATGTAGTACAAGTTCCGAAAGAGGCCCTGACAATTGACTAGGTGCTAGCTGACTCCTGCCAGGCCCGAAGAACACAATCCGCAGCCATCCTTCCCAGTCCATTGCGGAAAGACATTGTCCCAGGTTGGCTCCACTAAGGCATAGTGTGAACTATGCTTCTACCACAGTGGGCTCTCCGAAACCGATGTTACTGGTTAGAATAAGCAACAGGGCTCTAGCTGGCTGTCAGTAGCAGATGCAGGAGGGCGGGAAGGCAGCCAACTCTCCATAGGAAACAACCCAGGGTAATGGATTGGAGACAGAAGCCTGAAATCATCACGTGCAGAAATGTCACTAAGGGCCAATGTAGTACAAATTCCGAAAGAGGCCCTGACAATTGATTAGGTGATAGCTCACCCCTGCCAGGCCAGAAGAACTCAATCCGCCGCCATACTTCCCAGGCCATTGCAGAAAGACATTGCCCCAGGTTGGTTACACTAAGGCATTATGTGAACTATGCTTCTATCACAGTGGGCTATCCGAAACTGATGTTACTGGTTAGAATAAGCAACAGGGCTCTAGCTGGCTGTCAGTGGCAGATGCAGGAGGGCCGGAAGGCAGCCAACTCTCCATAGGAAACAACCCAGGGTAATGGATTGGAGACAGAAGCCTGAAATCATCACGTGCAGAAATGTCACTAAGGGACAATGTAGTACAAGTTCCGAAAGAGGCCCTGACAATAGACTAGGTGCTAGCTGACTCCTGCCAGGCCAGAAGAACACAATCCGCAGCCATCCTTCCCAGTCCATTGCGGAAAGACATTGTCCCAGGTTGGCTCCACTAAGGCATAGTGTGAACTATGCTTCTACCACAGTGGGCTCTCCGAAACCGATGTTACTGGTTAGAATAAGCAACAGGGCTCTAGCTGGCTGTCAGTAGCAGATGCAGGAGGGCGGGAAGGCAGCCAACTCTTCATAGGAAACAACCCAGGGTAATGGATTGGAGACAGAAGCCTGAAATCATCACGTGCAGAAATGTCACTAAGGGCCAATGTAGTACAAATTCCGAAAGAGGCCCTGACAATTGATTAGGTGATAGCTCACCCCTGCCAGGCCAGAAGAATTCAATCCGCCGCCATCCTTCCCAGGCCATTGCAGAAAGACATTGCCCCAGGTTGGTTACACTAAGGCATAGTGTGAACTATGCTTCTACCACAGTGGGCTCTCCGAAACCGATGTTACTGGTTAGAATAAGCAACAGGGCTCTAGCTGGCTGTCAGTGGCAGATGCAGGAGAGCCGGAAGGCAGCCAACTGTCCATAGGAAACAACCCTCTTCATCTCCCTCTTCATCTCCCTCTCCTTCACCCCAACCCCAACCCTAACCTTAGCCCAGCCCTAGCCCTAACCCTGGCCCTAAAACCTAACCCTAACCCTAACACTAACCTTAACCCTAACCCTAGTCCTAGCACTAGCACTAGCACTAGCCCAATCCTAACTTTAAGCTTAACCCTAGCCCTTGCCCTAGCCCTAGCCCTAGCCCTCGCCGTACCCCTACCCCTACCCCTAGCCCCAGCCCTAGACCTCGGCCTAGGCCTAGCATAGCCCTAGCCCTAGAAGTAGTCCTAGTCCTAGTCCTAGTCCTAGTCTTAGTCCTAGTCCTAACCTTAAACCTAACCGTAGCCCAGCCCTAGTGCAAAATCTAACCCTAACCCTAACCCTAACCCTAATCTTATCTCTAGCCCTAGCCCTAGCCCTAGCCCTAGCCCTAACCCTAACCCTCACCCTCACCCTAACCCAAACCCTAAACTTAGCCCAGCCCTAGCCCTAACCCTGGCCCTAAAACCTAACCCTAACCCTAACCCTAACCTTAACCCTAACCCTAGCCGTAGCACTAGCCCTCGAAATACCCCTACCCCTACCCCTAGCCCCAGCCCCAGCCCTCGCCCTCGGCCTAGGCCTAGCATAGCCTTAACCCTAGAAGTAGTACTAGTCCAATTCCTAGTCCTAGTCCTAGTCCTAGTCCTCACCATAACCGTAGCCCAGCCCTAGCCCTAGTGCAAACTCTAACCCTAACACTAACCCTAATCTTACCCCTAGCCCTAACCCTAACCCTAAACCTTGCCCTAGCCCAAGCCCAAGCCCTACCCTTAGCCCTAGCCCTAATCCTAAGCCTCACCTTCTCCCTCACCCTAAACCTAGGCCTGGCCTGGCCCTAGTCCTAGCAATAGCCCTAAGCCTAAACCTGGCCCTAAGCCTATTCCTAGTCCGAGCCCGAGCATTAGCCCGAACCGAGTTTTAGCCATAGCCATATTCATAGCACTAGGCCTAGGCCTAGGCTTAATCCTAGCCCTAGCCCTAGCCCTAGCCCTAGTACTAGTCCTCACCCTTACCCAAATCCTAACCTTACCCAGCCCTAGCCCTAACCCTTGCCCTAAAACCTAACACTAACTCTAACACTAACACTAACCCTAACGCTAACCCTAACCCTAACGCTAGCCCTAGCCCTAGCCCTAGCCCAATCCTAACTTTAACCTTAACCCTAGCCCTAGCCCTCGCCGTACCTCTAACCCTAATCCTACCCCAGCCGTAGCCCTCGGCCTAGGCCTAGCACAGCCCTAGCCCTAGAAGTAGTCCTAGTTCTAGTCCTAGTCCTACTAATAGTCCTAGTCCTAGTCCTAGTCCTAACCCTAACCCTAATCGTATCCCTAGAACTAACCCTAACCCTAACCCTTACCCTAACCCTAGCCGAAGCCCTAGCCCTAGCACTAGTCGTACCACTAGGCCTAAGCCTAAACCAAACCCTAACCCTAATCCTAGCCCAAGCCCTAGCCCTAGCCCTAGCCCTAGCCCAAGCCATAGACCTCACCCTCACCCTCACCTTCACCCTCACCCTCACGCTAGCTCAGCCCTGTATCGAGCCCTAGCCCAACCCGTCGCCTTGACCGTAACCCTAACATTAGCCCTCGCCCTCGCCCTCGCCCTAACCCTCACCCTAACCCAAACCCTAAACTTAGCCCAGCCCTACCCCTAACCCTAACCCTGGCCCTAAAACATAACCCTAACCCTAACACTAACCTTAACCCTTTCCCTAGCCGTAGCACTTGCCCTCGAAGTACCCCTAACCCTACCCCTAGCCCCAGCCCTAGCCCTCGGCCTCGGCCGTGCATAGCCCTAACCCTAGAAGTAGTCCTAGTCCTAGTCCAAGTCCTAGTCCTAGTCCTAGTCCTAACCCTTACCGTAGCCCAGCCGTAGCCCTAGTGCAAACTCTAACCCTAACCCTAACCCTAACCCTAATCTTATCTCTAGCCCTAACCCTAACCCTAACCTTAACCCTAACCCTGGCCCAAGCCCAAGTCCTAGCCCTAGCCCTAGCCCTAAGCCTAACCCGAGCCCTAGCCCTAGCCCTAATACTAACCCTCACCTTCACCCTCACCCTAACCCTAGCCCTGGCCTGGCCCTAGTCCTAGCAATAGCCCTAACCCTAACCCTGGCCCTACGCCTAATCCTAGCCCGAGCCCAAGCCCAAGTTCGAGCTTTAGCCATAGCCATAGTCGTAGCACTAGGCCTAGGCCTAGGCCTAGGCGTAGGCCTAATCCTAATCCTAACCCTGACCCTAGCGCTAGCCCTAGCCCTAGCCCTAGCCCTAGCCCTAGCCCTAGCCCTTGCCCTAGCCCTAGCCCTAGTCCTAGTCCTAGTCCTAGTCCTAGTCCTAGTCATAGCCCTAGCCCTAGCCCTAGCCCTAGCCCTAGCCCTACCCGCAGTCCTTCCCTAGTCCTAGCCCTGACCCTACCTTCAGCCCTAGCCCTAGCCGTAGCACTAGGCCTAACCCTAACCCTAAGCGTAAGCCTAAGCCTAAGCCTAAGCCTAGCCCTAACCCAAGACGGAACCCTAACACAAACCCTAACTCTAAACCTAGCGCTAGCCCTAGCCCTAACACTATTCCTCACCTTCACCCTCACCCTCAGCCTAGCCCTGCTCTGGCCGTAGATGTAGAAATAGCCCGAAACCTATCCCTAGACCTAAGCCTAATCCTAGCCCGAGCCCGAGCTTTAGCCATAGCCATAATCGTAGCACTAGGCCTAGGCCTAATCCTAACCCTAACCCTAACCCTAGCCCTAACCCTAACCCTAACCCTAAACCTAAACCTAGCCCAAGCCCAAGCCCTAGCCCTAGCCCTAGCCCTAAGCCTAACCCTAACCTTAGCCCTAACCCTATCCTTATCCCTATCCCTAGTCTTAGCACTAGGCCTAGGCCGAAACCAAACCCTAGCCCTAGCCCTAGCCCTAGCCCTAGCCCTAGCCCTAGCCCTAGCCCAAGCCCTTGCCCTACCCTAACCCTAGCCCTAGCCCAAACCCTAACCTTTGCCCAGTCATAGCCCTAGCCCTAACCCTCACCCTAACCCTCTCCCTCTCCCTCTCCCTCACACTCACCCTCACCCTAACTCTAACCCAAACCCTACCCTTACCCAGCCCTAGCCCTAACCCTTGCCCTAAAACCTAACCCTAACCCTAACACTAACCCTAGCACTAGCACTAGCACTAGCCATAGCCCAATCCTAACCTTACCCTTAATCCTAGCCCTCTCCGTACCCATAACCCTAATCCTACCCCAGCCCTAGCCCTCGGCGTAGGCCTAGCACAGCCCTAGTCCTAGAACTAGTCCTAGTCCTAGTCCTAGTCCTAGTCCTACTAATAGTCCTAGCCCTAGCCCTAGCCCTAGCCCTAGCCCTAGCCCTAGCCCTAACCCTAACCCTCACCCTCACCCAAACCCTAACCTTAGCCCAGCCCTAGCCCTAACCCTGGCCCTAAAACCTAACCCTAACCTTAACACTAACACTAACCTTAACCCTAACCCTAGCCGTAGCACTAGCCCTCGAAATACCCCTACCCCTACCCCTAGCCCCAGCCCCAGCCCTCGCCCTCGGCCTAGGCCTAGCATAGCCTTAACCCTAGAAGTAGTACTAGTCCAATTCCTAGTCCTAGTCCTAGTCCTAGTCCTCACCCTAACCGTAGCCCAGCCCTAGCCCTAGTGCAAACTCTAACCCTAACACTAACCCTAACCTTATCCCTAGCCCTAGCCCTAACCCTAACCCTGGCCCAAGCCCAAGCCCTAGCCCTAGCCCTAGCCCTAGCCCTAGCCCTAGCCCTAGCCCTAGCCCTAGCCCTAGCCCTAATCCTAAGCCTCACCTTCTCCCTCACCCTAAACCTAGGCCTGGCCTGGCCCTAGTCCTAGCAATAGCCCTAACCCTAAACCTGGCTTTAATCCACCTTCAGTCCACTTTCACATGAGCCAAGCTTGCTAGGTGGCCATGGGCTAGTCACAGCTCTCTTCTGAGCTCTCACAGCCCCACCTACCTCACAGTGTGTCTGTTGTGGGGGGAAGAACAGAAAGTTTGTCAGCCGCTTTGAGTCCCCTTAAATGGGTGAGAAAAGCGGGGTAGAAAAGCCAACGCTGCTTCTTCTAGAGATTAATCTAGCTTTAGTCCACTTTCATAGGCACAGAAGATATCAGCCATGTGACCAATAATTTTCTCTTCACTTTGGCTGCAGTCACACCAGAGCTTTAATCCAGCTTCCATCCACTTTCACATGAGCCAAGGTTGCTAGGTGGCCATGGGCTAGTCACAGCTCTCTTCTGAGCTCTCACAGCCCCACCTACCTCACAGGGTGTCTGTTGTGGGGGGAAGAATAGAAAGTTTGTCAGCCGCTTTGAGTCCCCTTAAATGGGAGAGAAAAGCGGGATAGAAAAGCCAACGCTGCTTCTTCTAGGGATTAATCTAGCTTTAGTCCACTTTCATAGGCACAGAAGATATCAGCCATGTGACCAATAATTTTCTCTTCACTTTGGCTGCAGTCACACCAGAGCTTTAATCCAGCTTCCGTCCACTTTCACATGAGCCAAGGTTGCTAGGTGGCCGTGGGCTAGTCACAGCTCTCTTCTGAGCTCTCACAGCCCCACCTACCTCACAGGGTGTCTGTTGTGGGGGGAAGAACAGAAAGTTTGTCAGCTGCTTTGAGTCCCCTTAAATGGGAGAGAAAACCGGGGTAGAAAAGCCATTGCTGCTTCTGCTTCTTCTAGGGATTAATCCAGCTTCAGTCCACTTTCACATGAGCCAAGCTTGCTAGGTGGCTATGGGATAGTCACAGCTCTCTTCTGAGCTCTCACAGCCCCACCTACCTCACAGGGTGTCTGTTGTGCGGGGAAGAACAGAAAGTTTGTCAGCCGCCTTGAGTCCCCTTAAATGGGTGAGAAAAGCGGGGTAGAAAAGCCAACTCTTCTTCTTCTTCCTCATCCTCTTCTTTTTCTTCCTCTTCTAGGGATTAATCTAGCTTAAGTCCACTTTCATAGGCACAGAAGACATCAGCCATGTGACCAGTAATTTTCTTTTCACATTGGCTCCAGTCACACCTCAGGTTTAATCCGGCTTCATTGCACTTTAAGACTCAGCCAGGGAACACATCAGATTGGCTGTGGTCCCACCTATCTGGTTCTGAGACTTTCTGAAACGGGGCTCCGCCTAGTGACCTCTTAGGCTCCACCCAGCGACCTCTTAAGCTCCACCCAGTGACCTCTTAAGCTCCACTCAGTGACCTCTTAAGCTCCACCCAGCACCTTCCGCAGCCCCGCCTCCCTGGGACTTAGGGCTCTGAACACCCAGCCCTGAAGCCCACCAGCCACCACTGGGGCCAGGGTTAGGATTAGGGTTAGGGCTAGGGATAAGATTAGGGTTAGGGTTAGGGTTAGAGTTTGCACTAGGGCTAGGGCTGGGCTACGGTTAGGGTTACGGTTAGGACTAGGACTAAGACTAGAACTAGGACTAGGACTACTTCTAGGGCTAGGGCTAGGGCTAGGGCTAGGGCTAGGGCTAGGGCTAGGGCTAGGGCAAGGGCAAGGGCTAGGGCTAGGGATAAGATTAGGGTTAGTGTTAGGGTTAGAGTTTGCACTAGGGCTAGGGCTGGGCTAAGGTTAGGGTTTGGGTTGGGGTGAGGGAGAGGGAGAGGGAGAGGGAGAGGAAGAGGGTTAGGGCTAGGTCTAGGGCGATGACTGGGCTAAGGTTAGGGTTTGGGTTAGGGTTTGGGTTAGGTTTTCGGTGAGGGTTAGGGCTAGGGCTAGGGCTAGGACTAGGGCTAGGGCTAGGCTTAGGGCTAGGGCTAGGCGTAGGGTTACGGTCAGGGCGACTCGTTGGGCTAGGGCTAGATACAGGGCTTAGCTAGCGTGAGGGTGATGGTGATGGTGAAGGCTTGGGCTAGGGCTTGGGCTAGGACTAGGGCTAGGGCCAGGGCTAGGGCTAGGGCTAGGGCTAGGACTAGGGCTAGGGCTAGGGCTAGGGCTAGGGCTAGGGTTTGGTTTAGGCTTAGGCCTAGTGGTACGACTAGGGCTAGGGCTAGGGCTAGGGCTAGGGTTAGGGTTAGGGTTAGGGTTTGGAATAGCGTTTGCGTTAGCGCTAGCACTAGAGCTAGGGCTGGGCTAGGTTTAGGGTTAGGACTAGGACTAGGACTAGGACTAGGACTACTTCTAGGGCTGGGGCTATGATTGGGCAAAGGTTAGGGTTTGGGCTAGGGCTAGGGTTAGGGCTAGGGCTAGGGCTAGGGCTAGGGCTAGGGCTAGGGCTAGGGCTAGGGCTAGGGCTAGGGCTAGGACTAGGGCTAGGGCTAGGGCTAGGGCTAGGGCTAGGGCTAGGGCTAGGACTAGGGCTACGGCTAGGGCTAGGGTTTGGTTTATTCCTAGGCCTAGTGCTACGACTAGGGATAGGGATAGGGTTAGGGTTAGGGCTAGGGTTAGGCTTAGGCTTAGGGCTAGGGCTAGGGCTAGGGCTTGGGCTTGGGCTAGGTTTAGGTTTAGGGTTGGGGCTAGGGTTAGGGCTAGGGTTAGGGTTAGGATTAGGCCTAGGCCTAGTGCTACGATTATGGCTATGGCTAAAGCTCGGGCTCGGGCTCGGGCTCGGGCTAGGATTAGGCTTAGGTCTAGGGATAGGTTTCGGGCTATTTCTACATCTACGGGCAGAGCTGGGCTAGGCTGTGGGTGAGGGTGAAGGTGAGGGTTAGTGTTAGGGCTAGCGCTAGGGCTAGGCTTAGAGTTAGGGTTTGTGTTAGGGTTCCGGCTTGGGTTAGGCCTAGGGCTAGGGTTAGGCTTAGGCTTAGGCTTACGCTTAGGGTTAGGGTTAGGCCTAGTGCTACGGCTAGGGCTAGGGCTTAAGCTAGGGTCAGGGCTAGGCCTACGGAAGGGCTGCGGCTAGGGTTAGCGCTAGGGCTAGGGTTAGGGCTAGGGCTAGTCCTAGGGCTAGGAATAGGACTAGGACTGGGATTAGGACTAGGACTAGGAATAGCGCTAGGGCTAGGGCTAGGGCTAGGGCTAGGGCTAGGGCTAGGACTAGGGCTAGGGATAGGTATAGGGCTAGGGCTAGGGTTAGGTTTAGGATTAGGATTAGGCCTAGGCCTAGCGCTACGATTATGTCTATGGCTGAAGGTCGGGTTAGGATTCGGCTAGTGCTAGTGCTAGTGCAAGTGCTAGGGTTAGGGTTAAGGTTAGTGTTAGGGTTAGGGCTAGGTTTTAGGGACAGGAATAGGGCTAGGGGTGAGCTAAGGTTAGGGCTAGGATTAGGGCTAGGGTTAGAGCTAGGCCGAGGGCTAGGACTAGGGCTAGGGCTAGGGCTAGGGCTAGGGCTAGATCTAGGGATAAGATTAGGGTTAGGGTTAGATTTTGCACTAGGGCTAGGGCTGGGCTCCGGTTAGGGTTAGGGTTAGGACTAGGACTAAGACTAGGACTAGGACTACTTCTAGGGCTAGGGCTATGCTAGGCGTAGGCCAAGGGCTAGGGCTAAGGCTAGGTGTAGGTGTAGGGGTAGGGGTACGGCGAGGGCTAGGGCTAGGGCTAGAGCTAGGGCTAGATCTAGGGATAAGATTAGGGTTAGGGTTAGGTTTAGATTTTGCACTAGGGCTAGGGCTGGGCTACGGTTAGGGTTAGGTTTAGGACTAGGACTAAGACTAGGACTAGGAGTACTTCTAGGGCTAGGGCTATGCTAGGCCTAGGCCGAGGGCTAGGGCTAGGGCTAGGGCTAGGGCTAGGGCTAGGGCTAGGGCTAGGGCTAGGGCTAGGGCTATGGCTAGGGCTAGGGCTAGGGCTAGGGCTAGGGCTAGGGATAAGATTAGGGTTAGGGTTAGGGTTAGATTTTGCAGTAGGGCTAGGGCTGGGCTACGGTTAGGGTTAGGACTAGGACTAAGACTAGGACTAGGACTAGGACTGCTTCTAGGGCTAGGGCTATGCTACGCCTAGGCCGAGGGCTAGGGCTGGGGCTAGGTATAGGGGTAGGGGTACGGCGAGGGTTAGGGCTAGGGCTAGGGCTAGGGCTACGTCTAGGGTTAAGCTTAAAGTTAGGATTGGGCTAGTGCTAGTGCTAGGACTAGGGTTAGGGTTAAGTTTAGTGTTAGTGTTAGGGTTAGGGTTAGGTTTTAGGGTCAGGTTTAGGGCTAGGGCTGGGCTAAGGTTAGGGTTGGGGTTGGGGTCAGGGAGAGGGAGAGGAAGAGGGTTAGGGCTAGGGCTAGGGCGATGACTGGGCTAAGGTTAGGGTTTGGGTTAGGGTTAGGGTTAGGTTTAGGGTGAGGGTTAGGGCTAGGGCTACGGCTAGGGCTAGGGCTAGGGCTAGGGCTAGGGCTAGGGCTAGATCTAGGGATAAGATTAGGGTTAGGGTTAGATTTTGCACTAGGGCTAGGGCTGGGCTCCGGTTAGGGTTAGGGTTAGGACTAGGACTAAGACTAGGACTAGGACTACTTCTAGGGCTAGGGCTATGCTAGGCGTAGGCCAAGGGCTAGGGCTAAGGCTAGGTGTAGGTGTAGGGGTAGGGGTACGGCGAGGGCTAGGGCTAGGGCTAGAGCTAGGGCTAGATCTAGGGATAAGATTAGGGTTAGGGTTAGGTTTAGATTTTGCACTAGGGCTAGGGCTGGGCTACGGTTAGGGTTAGGTTTAGGACTAGGACTAAGACTAGGACTAGGAGTACTTCTAGGGCTAGGGCTATGCTAGGCCTAGGCCGAGGGCTAGGGCTAGGGCTAGGGCTAGGGCTAGGGCTAGGGCTAGGGCTAGGGCTAGGGCTAGGGCTATGGCTAGGGCTAGGGCTAGGGCTAGGGCTAGGGCTAGGGATAAGATTAGGGTTAGGGTTAGGGTTAGATTTTGCAGTAGGGCTAGGGCTGGGCTACGGTTAGGGTTAGGACTAGGACTAAGACTAGGACTAGGACTAGGACTGCTTCTAGGGCTAGGGCTATGCTACTCCTAGGCCGAGGGCTAGGGCTGGGGCTAGGTATAGGGGTAGGGGTACGGCGAGGGTTAGGGCTAGGGCTAGGGCTAGGGCTACGTCTAGGGTTAAGCTTAAAGTTAGGATTGGGCTAGTGCTAGTGCTAGGACTAGGGTTAGGGTTAAGTTTAGTGTTAGTGTTAGGGTTAGGGTTAGGTTTTAGGGTCAGGTTTAGGGCTAGGGCTGGGCTAAGGTTAGGGTTGGGGTTGGGGTCAGGGAGAGGGAGAGGAAGAGGGTTAGGGCTAGGGCTAGGGCGATGACTGGGCTAAGGTTAGGGTTTGGGTTAGGGTTAGGGTTAGGTTTAGGGTGAGGGTTAGGGCTAGGGCTACGGCTAGGGCTAGGGCTAGGGCTAGGGCTAGGGCTAGGCTTAGGGCGAGGGCTAGGCTTAGGGTTACGGTCAGGGCGACACGTTGGTCTAGGGCTAGATACAGGGTGGAGCTAGCGTGAGGGTGATGGTGATGGTGAGGGCTTGGGCTAGGGCTTGGGCTAGGGCTAGGGCTAGGGCTAGGGCTAGTTCTACGGTATGGTTTAGGCTTAGGCCTAGTGGTACGACTAGGGCTAGGGCTAGGGTTAGGGTTAGGGTTTGGATTAGCGTTTGTTTTAGCGCTAGCACTAGAGCTAGGGCTGGGCTAGGTTTAGGGTTAGGACTAGGACTAGGACTACTTCTAGGGCTAGGGCTATGCTAGGCCTAGGCCGAGGGCTAGGGCTGGGGTAGGATTACGTTTAGGGGTACGGCGAGGGCTAGGGCTAGGGCTAGGGCTAGGGTTAAGCTTAAGGTTAGGATTGGGCTAGGGCTAGTGCTAGTGCTAGGGTTAGTGTTAGTGTTAGGGTTAGTGTTAGTGTTAGTGTTAGTGTTAGGGTTAGTGTTAGGGTGAGGGTGAGGGTGAGGGTCAGGGTCAGGGTGAGGGTGAGGGTGAGGGTGAGGGTTAGGGAGAGGGGGAGGGAGAGGTTGAGGGTGAGTGTTAGGGCTAGGGCTACGACTGGGCGAAGGTTAGGGCTAGGGTTAGGGTTAGGATTAGGCCTAGGTCTAGTGCTACGATTATGGCTATGGCTAAAGCTCGCGCTCGGGCTCGCGCTCGGGCTAGGATTAGGCTTAGGTCTAGGGATAGGGTTCGGGCTACGTTTTAGGGCCAGGGTTAGGGCTAGGGGAGGGCTAAGGTTAGGGCTAGGATTAGGGCTAGGGCTAGGGTTAGGGCTAGGCCGAGGGCTAGGGCTAGGACTAGGGCTAGGGCTAGGGCTAGGGCTAGGGCTAGGGCTAGGGCTAGGGCAAGGGCTAGGGATAAGATTAGGGTTAGGGTTAGGGTTAGATTTTGCACTAGGGCTAGGGCTGGGTTACGGTTATGGTTAGGGTTAGGGTTAGGGTTAGGGTTGGGACTAGGACTAAGACTAGGACTAGGACTAGGACTAGGACTAGGACTAGGACTAGGACTAGGACTAGGACTAGGACTACTTCTAGGGCTCGGGCTATGCTACGCCTAGGCCGAGGTCTAGGGCTGGGGCTAGGGGTAGGGGTAGGGGTACAGCAAGGGCTAGGGCTAGGGATAGGGATAGGGATAGGGATAGGGATAGGGATAGGGATAGGGATAGATCTAGGGATAAGATTAGGGTTAGGGTTAGGGTTAGATTTTGCACTAGGGCTAGGGCTGGGCTACGGTTAGGGTTAGGGTTAGGGTTAGGACTAGGACTAAGACTAGGACTAGGACTAGGACTAGGACTAGGACTAGGACTACTTCTAGGGCTAGGGCTATGCTAGGCCTAGGCCGAGGTCTAGGGCTGGGGCTAGGTGTAGGGGTAGGGGTACGGCGAGGGCTAGGGCTAGGGCTAGGGCTAGGGTTAAGCTTATAGTTAGGATTGGGCTAGTGCTAGGACTAGGGTTAGGGTTAAGTTTAGTGTAGGGTTATGGTTAGGGTTAGGTTTTAGGGACAGGTTTAGGGCTAGGGCTGGGCTAAGATTAGGGTTTGGGTTGGTGTGAGGGAGAGGGGGAGGGAGAGGGAGATGAAGAGGGTTAGGGCTAGGGCTAGGGCGATGACTGGGCTAAGGTTAGGGTTTGGGTTAGGGTTAGGGTTAGGTTTAGGGTGAGGGTTAGGGCTAGGGCTAGGGCTAGGGCTAGGGCTAGGCTTAGGGCTAGGGCTAGGCTTAGGGTTACGGTCAGGGCGACTCGTTGGGCTAGGGCTAGATACAGTGCTGGGCTAGCGTGAGGGTGATGGTGATGGTGAGGGCTTGGGCTAGGGCTTGGGCTAGGGCTAGGACTAGGGCTAGGGCTAGGGCTAGGGCTAGTGCTAGGGCTAGGGCTAGGACTAGGGCTAGTGCTAGTGCTAGTGCTAGTGCTAGTGCTAGTGCTAGTGCTAGGGCTAGGGCTAGGGCTAGGGCTAGGGCTAGGGTTTGGTTCAGGCTTAGGCCTAGTGGTACGACTAGGGCTAGGACTAGGGCTAGGGTTAGTGTTAGTGTTTGGAATAGTGTTTGCTTTAGCGCTAGCACTAGAGCTAGGGCTGGGCTAGGTTTAGGGTTAGGAGTAGGACTAGGACTAGGACTACTTCTAGGGCTAGGGCTATGCTAGGCCTAGGACGAGGGCTAGGGCTGGGGTAGGATTACGTTTAGGGGTACGGCGATGGCTAGGGCTAGGGCTAGGGCTAGGGTTAAGCTTAAGGTTAGGATTGGGCTAGGGCTAGGGCTAGGGCTAGGGTTAGTGTTAGTTTTAGTGTTAGGGTTAGTGTTACAGTGAGGGTGAGGGTGAGGGTTAGGGAGAGGGGGAGGAAGAGGGTGAGGGTGAGGGTTAGGGCTAGGGCGACGACTGGGCAAAGGTTAGGGTTTGGGTTAGGGTTAGGGTTAGGGTTAGGGTTAGGGTTAGGGTTAGGGTTAGGGTTAGGGTTAGGTTTAGGGTTAGGATTAGGGCTAGGGCTAGGCCTAGCCCTCGGCCTAGGCCTAGCATAGCCCTAGCCCTAGAAGTAGTCCTAGTCCTAGTCCTAGTCCTCAACATAACCGTAGCCCAGCCCTAGCCCTAGTGCAAACTCTAACCCTAACACTAACCCTAATCTTATCCCTAGCCCTAACCCTAACCCTAACCCTGGCTCAAGACCTAGCCCTAGCCCTAGCCTTAGCCCTAGCCCTAATCATAACCCTCACCTTCTCCCTCAACCTAAACCTAGCCTTGGCCTGGCCCTAGTCCTACCAATAGCCCTAACCCTAACCCTAACCCTGGCCCAAGCCCTAGCCCTAGCCCTAGCCCTAGCCCTAGCCCTAGCCCTACCCCTAGCCCTAGAACTAGCCATAGCCCTAGCCTTAGCCCTAGCCCTAATCCTAACCCTCACCTTCTCCCTCAACCTAAACCTAGCCCTGGCCTGGCCCTAGTCCTAGCAATAGCCCTAACCCTAACCCTGGCCCAAGCCCTAGCCCTAGCCCTAGCCCTAGCACTCGCCGTACACCTACCCCTACCCCTAGCCCCAGCCCTAGCCCTCGGCCTAGGCCTAGCATATCCCTAGCCCTAGAAGTAGTCCTAGTCCTAGTCCTAGTCTTAGTCCTAGTCCTAACCCGAACCCTAACCGTAGCCCAGCCCTAGCCCTAATGCAAAATCTAAACCTAACCCTAACACTAACCCTAATCTTATCCCTAGATCTAGCCCTAGCCCTAGCCCTAGCCCTAGCCCTAGCCCAAGCCCTAGCCCAAGCCCTCACCATCACCCTCACGCTAGCTCAGCCCTGTATCTAGCCCTAGCCCAACGTGTCGCCCTGACCGTAACCCTAAGCCTAGCCCTAGCCCTAAGCCTAGCCCTAGCCCTAGCCCTAGCCCTAGCCCTAGCCCTAGCCCTAGCCCTAGCCCTAGCCCTAGCCCTAGCCCTAGCCCTAGCCCTAGCCCTAACCCTCACCCTAAACCTAACCCTCACCCTCACCCTAACCCAAACACTAACCTTAGCCCAGTCATCGCCCTAGACCTCGCCCTAACCCTCTTCCTCTCCCTCTCCCTCTCCCTCACCCCAACCCCAACCCTAACCTTAGCCCAGCCCGAGCCCTAACCCTGGCCCTAAAACCTAACCCTAACCCTAACCCTAACACTAAACTTAACCCTAACCCTAGTCCTAGCACTAGCACTAGCACTAGCCCAATCCTAACTTTAAGCTTAACCCTAGCCCTAGCCCTAGCCCTAGCCCTCGCCGTACCCCTACGCTTACCCCTAGCCCCAGCCCTAGCTCTCAACCTAGGCCTAGCATAGCCCTAGCCCTAAAAGTAGTCCTAGTCCTAGTCCTAGTCTTAGTCCTAGTCCTAACCCTAACCCTAACCATAGCACAGCCCTAGCCCTAGTGCAAAATCTAACCCTAACCCTAACCCTATTCTTATCCCTAGATCTAGCCCTAGCCCTAGCCCTAGCCCTAGCCCTAGCCCTCGGCCTAGGCCTAGCATAGCCCTAGCCCTTGAAGTAGTCCTAGTCCTAGTCTTACTCCTAGTCCTAACCCTAACCCTAACCGTAGCCCAGCCCTAGCCCTAGTGCAAAATCTAAACCTAACCCTAACCCTAATCTTATCCCTAGATCTAGCCCTAGCTCTAGCCCTAGCCCTAGCCCTCGCCGTACCCCTACCCCTACCCCTACCCCTAGCCTTAACCCTAGCCCTTGGCCTACGCCTAGCATAGCCCTAGCCCTAGAAGTAGTCCTAGTCCTAGTCCTAGTCTTAGTCCTAGTCCTAACCCTAACCCTAACCGGAGCCCAGCCCTAGCCCTAGTGCAAAATCTAACCCTAACTCTAATCTTATCCCTAGATCTAGCCCTAGCCCTAGCCCTAGCCCTAGCCCTAGCCCTAGCCCTCGGCCTAGCTCTAACCCTAGCCCTAATCCTAGCCCTAACCTTAGCCCACCCCTAGCCCTATCCCTGTCCCTAAAACCTAGCCCTAACCCTAACACTAACCTTAACCCTAACCCTAGCACTTGCACTAGCACTAGCACTAGCCGAATCCTAACCCGACCTTCAGCCATAGACATAATCGTAGCGCTAGGCCTAGGCCTAATCCTAATCCTAAACCTAACCCTAGCCCTATCCCTATCCCTATACCTAGCGCTAGTCCTAGCCCTAGCCCTAGCCCTAGCCCTATTCCTAGTCCTAGTCCTAGTCCTAATCCCAGTCCTAGTCCTATTCCTAGCCCTAGGACTAGCCCTAGCCCTAACCCTAGCCCTAGCGCTAACCCTAGCCGCAGCCCTTCCGTAGGCCTAGCCCTGACCCTAGCTTAAGCCCTAGCCCTAGCCGTAGCACTAGGCCTAACCCTAACCCTAAGCGTAAGCCTAAGCCTAAGCCTAACCCTAGCCCTAGCCCTAACCCAAGCCGGAACCCTAACACAAACCCTAACTCTAAGCCTAGCCCTAGCGCTAGCCCTAACACTAACCCTCACCTTCACCCTCACCCACAGCCTAGCCCAGCTCTGCCCGTAGATGTAGAAATAGCCCGAAACCTATCCCTAGACCTAAGCCTAATCCGAGCCCGAGCCCGAGCCCGAGCCCGAGCTTTAGCCATAGGCATAATCGTAGCACTAGGCCTAGGCCTAATCCTAACCCTAACCCTAGCCCTAACCCTAGCCCTAACCCTAACCCTAAACCTATCCCAAGCCCAAGCCCAAGCCCTAGCCCTAGCCCTAAGCCTAAGACTAACCCTAGCCCTAACCCTATCCCTATCCCTATCCCTAGTCGTAGCACTAGGCCTAGGAATAAACCAAACCCTTGCCCTAGCCCTAGCCCTAGTCCTAGTCCTAGCCCTAGCCCTAGCCCTAGCCCTAGCCCTAGCCCTAGTCCTAGCACTAGCCCTAGCCCTAGCCCTAGCCCTAGTCCTAGCCCTAGCCCTAGCCCTAGCCCTAGCCCTAGTCCTAGCCCTAGCACTAGCCCTAGCCCTAGCCCTAGCCCTAGCCCTAGCCGAAGCCCTAGCCCTAGCCCTAGCCCTAGCCCTAGCCCTAACCCTAGCCCTAGCCCAAACCCTAACCTTTGCCCAATCATAGCCCCAGCCCTAGAAGTAGTCCTAGTCCTAGTCCTAGTCCTAGTCCTAGTCCTAGTCCTAGTCCTAGTCCAAGTCCTAGTCCTAGTCCTAACCCTAAACCTAGCCCAGCCCTAGCTCTAGTGCTAGCGCTAACGCAAACGCTATTCCAAACCCTAACCCTAACCCTAACCCTAGCCCTAGCCCTAGCACTAGTCGTACCACTAGGCCTAAGCCTAAACCAAACCCTAGCCCTAGCCCTAGCCCTAGCCCTAGCCCTAGCCCTAGTCCTAGCCCTAGCCCTGGCCCTAGCCCTAGTCCTAGCCCAAGCCCTAGCCCAAGCCTTCACCATCACCATCACTCTCACGCTAGCTCAGCCCTGTATCTAGCCCTAGCCCAACGAGTCGCCCTGACCGTAACCCTAAGCCTAGCCCTAGCCCTAAGCCTAGCCCTAGCCCTAGTCCTAGCCCTAGCCCTAGCCCTAACCCTCACCGAAAACCTAACCCAAACCCTAACCCAAACCCTAACCTTAGCCCAGTCATCGCCCTAGCCCTAGCCCTAACCCTCTTCCTCTCCCTCTCCCTCTCCCTCTCCCTCACCCCAACCCAAACCCTAACCTTAACCCAGCCCTAGCCCTAGTGCAAACTCTAACCCTAACACTAACCCTAATCTTATCCCTAGCCCTAGCCCTTGCCCTTGCCCTAGCCCTAGCCCTAGCCCTAGCCCTAGCCCTAGAACTAGAAGTAGTCCTAGTCCTAGTTCTAGTCTTAGTCCTAGTCCTAACCGTAACCCTAACCGTAGCCCAGCCCTAGCCCTAGTGCAAACTCTAACCCTAACCCTAACCCTAATCTTATCCCTAGCCCTAACCCTAATCCTAACCCTGGCCCCAGTGGTGGCTGGTGGGCTTCAGGGCTGGGTGTTCAGAGCCCTAAATCCCAGGGAGGCGGGGCTGCGGAAGGTGCTGGGTGGATCTTAAGAGGTCACTGAGTGGAGCTTAAGAGGTCACTGGGTGGAGCTTAAGAGGTCGCTGGGTGGAGCCTAAGAGGTCACTAGGCGGAGCCCCGGTTCAGAAAGTCTCAGAACCAGATAGGTGGGACCACAGCCAATCTGATGTGTTCCCTGGCTGAGTCTTAAAGTGCAATGAAGCCGGATTAAACCTGAGGTGTGACTGGAGCCAATGTGAAAAGAAAATTACTGGTCACATGGCTGATGTCTTCTGTGCCTATGAAAGTGGACTTAAGCTAGATTAATCCCTAGAAGAGGAAGAAAAAGAAGAAGAGGATGAGGAAGAAGAAGAAGAGTTGGCTTTTCTACCCCGCTTTTCTCACCCATTTAAGGGGACTCAAGGCGGCTGACAAACTTTCTGTTCTTCCCCGCACAACAGACACCCTGTGAGGTAGGTGGGGCTGTGAGAGCTCAGAAGAGAGCTGTGACTAGCCCATAGCCACCTAGCAAGCTTGGCTCATGTGAAAGTGGACTGAAGCTGGATTAATCCCTAGAAGAAGCAGAAGCAGCAATGGCTTTTCTACCCCGGTTTTCTCTCCCATTTAAGGGGACTCAAAGCAGCTGACAAACTTTCTGTTCTTCCCCCCACAACAGACACCCTGTGAGGTAGGTGGGGCTGTGAGAGCTCAGAAGAGAGCTGTGACTAGCCCACGGCCACCTAGCAACCTTGGCTCATGTGAAAGTGGACGGAAGCTGGATTAAAGCTCTGGTGTGACTGCAGCCAAAGTGAAGAGAAAATTATTGGTCACATGGCTGATATCTTCTGTGCCTATGAAAGTGGACTAAAGCTAGATTAATCCCTAGAAGAAGCAGCGTTGGCTTTTCTATCCCGCTTTTCTCTCCCATTTAAGGGGACTCAAAGCGGCTGACAAACTTTCTATTCTTCCCCCCACAACAGACACCCTGTGAGGTAGGTGGGGCTGTGAGAGCTCAGAAGAGAGCTGTGACTAGCCCATGGCCACCTAGCAAGCTTGGCTCATGTGAAAGTGGACTGAAGGTGGATTAAAGCTCTGGTGTGACTGCAGCCAAAGTGAAGAGAAAATTATTGGTCACATGGCTGATATCTTCTGTGCCTATGAAAGTGGACTAAAGCTAGATTAATCTCTAGAAGAAGCAGCGTTGGCTTTTCTACCCCGCTTTTCTCACCCATCTAAGGGGACTCAAAGCGGCTGACAAACTTTCTGTTTTTCCCCCCACAAAAGACACACTGTGAGGTAGGTGGGGCTGTGAGAGCTCAGAAGAGAGCTGTGACTAGCCCATGGCCACCTAGCAAGCTTGGCTCATGTGAAAGTGGACTGAAGGTGGATTAAAGCCAGGTTTAGGGTTAGGGCTATTGCTAGGACTAGGGCCAGGCCAGGCCTAGGTTTAGGGTGAGGGAGAAGGTGAGGCTTAGGATTAGGGCTAGGGCTAAGGCTAGGGCTAGGGCTAGGGCTAGGGCTAGGGCTAGGGCTAGGGCTAGGGCTAGGGCTAGGGCTAGGGCTAGGGCTAGGGCTTGGGCTTGGGCCAGGGTTAGGGTTAGGGCTAGGGCTAGGGATAAGATTAGGGTTAGTGTTAGGGTTAGAGTTTGTACTAGGGCTAGGGCTGGGCTACGGTTAGGGTGAGGACTAGGACTAGGACTAGGACTAGGAATTGGACTAGTACTACTTCTAGGGTTAAGGCTATGCTAGGCCTAGGCCGAGGGCGAGGGCTGGGGCTGGGGCTAGGGGTAGGGGTAGGGGTATTTCGAGGGCTAGTGCTACGGCTAGGGTTAGGGTTAAGGTTAGTGTTAGGGTTAGGGTTAGGGTTAGGTTTTAGGGCCAGGGTTAGGGCTAGGGCTGGGCTAAGGTTAGGGTTTGGGTTAGGGTGACGGTGAGGGTTAGGGCTAGGGCTAGGGCTAGGGCTAGGGCTAGGGATAAGATTAGGGTTAGGGTTAGGGTTAGATTTTCCACTAGGGCTGGGCTACGGTTAGGTTTAAGGTTAGGACTAGGACTAAGACTAGGACTAGGACTAGGACTAGGACTACTTCTAGGGCTAGGGCTATGCTAGGCCTAGGCCCAGGTCTAGGGCTGGGGCTAGGGGTAGGGGTAGGGGTACGGCGAGGGCTAGGGCTAGGGCTAGGGCTAGGGCTAGGGCAAGGGCTAGGGTTAAGCTTAAAGTTAGGATTGGGCTAGTGCTAGTGCTAGGACTAGGGTTAGGGTTAAGGTTAGTGTTAGGGTTAGGGTTAGGTTTTAGGGCCAGGGTTAGGGCTAGGGCTGGGCTAAGGTTAGGGTTGGGGTGAGGGAGAGGGAGAGCGAGATGAAGAGGGTTAGGGCTAGGGCTAGGGCGATGACTGGGTTAAGGTTAGGGTTTGGGTTAGGGTTAGGGTGAGGGTTAGGGCTAGGGCTAGGGCTAGGGCTAGGGCTAGGGTTAGGGCTAGGGTTAGGGCTAGGGCTAGGGCTAGGGCTAGGGCTAGGGCTAGGGCTAGGGCTAATGTTAGGGTTACGGTCAGGGCGACGAGTTGGGCTAGGGCTAGATACAGGGCTGAGCTAGCGTGAGGGTGAGGGTGAGGGCTAGGGCTTGGGCTAGGGCTAGGGCTAGGGCTAGGATTAGGGTTAGGGTTTGGTTTAGGCTTAGGCCTAGTGGTACAACTAGGGCTAGGGCTAGGGCTAGGGCTAGGGTTAGCCTTAGGGCTAGGGCTTGGGTTTGGGCTAGGGTTATGGTAAGGGTTAGGGTTAGGGCTAGGGATAAGATTAGGGTTATTGTTTGGGTTAGCGTTTGCGTTAGCGCTAGCACTAGAGCTAGGCCTCGGCTAGGTTTAGGGTTAGGGTTAGGACTAGGACTTGGACTAGGACTAGGACTAGGACTAGGACTAGGACTATTAGTAGGACTAGGACTAGGACTAGGACTAGGACTAGGACTACTTCTAGGACTAGGGCTGTGCTAGGCCTACGCCGAGGGCTAGGGCTGGGGTAGGATTAGGGTTATGGGTACGGCGAGGGCTAGGGTTAAGGGTAAGGTTAGGATTGGGCTATGGCTAGTGCTAGTGCTAGGGTTAGGGTTAGGGTTACGGTTAGCGTTAGTGTTAGGGTTAGGGTTAGGGTTAGGTTTTAGGGCAAGGGTTAGGGCTAGGGCTGGGTAAGGTTAGGATTTGGGTTAGAGTTAGGGTGAGGGTGAGTGTGAGGGAGAGTGAGAGGGTTAGGGTGAGGGTTAGGGCTAGGGCTATGACCTGGCAAAGGTTAGGGTTTGGGCTAGGGCTAGGGTTAGGGTAGGGCAAGGGCTTGGGCTAGGGCTAGGGCTAGGGCTAGGGCTAGGGCTACGGCTAGGGTTTGGTTTAGGCCTAGGCCTAGTGCTAAGACTAGGGATAGGGATAAGGATAGGGTTAGGGTTAGGGCTAGGTTTAGGGTTAGGGTTAGGCTTAGGCTTAGGGCTAGGGCTAGGGCTTGGGCTTGGGCTAGGTTTAGGTTTAGGGTTATGGTTAGGGCTAGGGTTAGGGCTAGGGTTAGGGTTAGGATTAGGCCTAGGCCTAGTGCTACTATTATGGCTATGGCTAAAGCTCGGGCTCGGGCTAGGATTAGGTTTAGGTCTAGGGATAGGTTTCGGGCTATTTCTACATCTACGGCCAGAGCAGGGCTAGGCTGAGGGTGAGGGTGAAGGTGAGGATTAGTGTTAGGGCTAGGGCTAGCGCTGGGCTTAGAGTTAGGGTTTGTATTAGGGTTCCGTCTTGGGTTAGGGCTAGGCTTAGGCTTAGGCTTAGGCTTAGGCTTAGGCTTACTCTTAGGGTTAGGGTTAGGCCTAGTGCTACGGCTAGGGCTAGGGCTGAATGTAGGGTCAGGGCTAGGACTAGGGAAGGACTGCGGGTAGGGCTAGGGCTAGGGCTAGGGCTAGGCCTAGGGCTAGGACTAGGACTAGGACTAGGACTAGGACTAGGGCTAGGGCAAGGGCAAGGGCTAGGGCTAGGGCTAGGGCTAGGGCTAGGGCTAGGGCTAGGGCTAGGGCTAGGGCTAGGGCTAGGGCTAGGGCTAGCGCTAGGGTCAGGGTTAGGATTAGGATTAGGCCTAGGCCTCGGCCTAGGCCTAGGCCTAGGCCTAGTGCTACGACTATGGCTATGGCTAAAGCTCGGGCTTGGGCTCGGGCTCGGGCTAGGATTAGACGTAGGGCCAGGGTTAGGGTTAGGGCTATTGCTAGGACTAGGGCCAGGCCAGGGCTAGGGTTAGGGTTAGGGTGAAGGTGAGGGTTAGTATTAGGGCTAGGGCTAGGGCTCGGGTTAGGCTTAGGGCTAGGGCTAGGGCTAGGACTTGGGCTTGGGCTTGGGCCAGGGTTAGGGTTAAGGTTAGGGTTAGGGTTAGGGCTAGGGATAAGATTAGGGTTAGGGTTAGGGTTAGGGTTAGGGTTAGAGTTTGCACTAGGGCTAGGGCTGGGCTACGGTTAGGGTTAGGACTAGGACTAGGACTAGGACTTGGACTAGGACTAGGACTACTTCTAGGGTTAGGGCTATGCAAGGCCGAGGCCGAGGGCTAGGGCTGGGGCTAGGGGTAGGGTTAGGGGTACTTCGAGGGCAAGTGCTACGGCTAGGGAAAGGGTTAAGGTTAGGGTTAGGGTTAGGGTTAGGTTTTAGGGCCAGGGTTACGGCTAGGGCTGGGCTAAGTTTAGGGTTTGGGTTAGGGTGAGGGTGAGGGTTAGGGCGAGGGCGAGGGCGAGGGCGAGGGCGAGGGCAAGGGTGAGAGTGAGGGCGAGGGCGAGGGCGAGGGTGAGGGGTAATGTTAGGGTTACGGTCAAGGCGACGGGTTGGGCTAGGGCTCGATACAGTGCTGAGCTAGCGTGAGTGTGAGGGTGAAGGTGAGGGTGAGGGTGAGGTCTATGGCTTGGGCTAAAGATAGGGCTAGGGCTAGGGCTAGGGCTTGGGCTAGGATTAGGGTTAGGGTTTGGTTTAGGCTTAGGCCTAGTGGTACGACTAGGGCTAGGGCTAGGGCTAGGGTTAGCCTTAGGGCTAGGGCTTGGGCTTGGGCTAGGGTTAGGGTATGAGTTAGGGTTAGTTCTAGGGATACGATTAGGGTTAGGGTTAGGACTAGGACTAGGACTAGGACTATTAGTAGGACCTAAGCGTAAGCCCAAGCCTAAGCCTAACCCTAGCCCTAGCCCTAACCCAAGCCGGAACCCTAACACAAACCCTAACTCTAAGCCTAGCCCTAGCGCTAGCCCTAACACTAACGCTCACCTTCACCCTCACCCACAGCCTAGCCCAGCTCTGCCCGTAGATGTAGAAATAGCCCGAAACCTATCCCTAGACCTAAGCCTAATCCTAGCCCGAGCCCGAGCCCGAGCCCGAGCTTTAGCCATAGCCATAATCGTAGCACTAGGCCTAGGCCTAATCCTAACCCTAACCCTAGCCCTAACCCTAGCCCTAACCCTAAACCTAAACCTAGCCCAAGCCCAAGCCCTAGCCCTAGCCCTAAGCCTAACCCTAACCCTAACCCTAGCCCTAACCCTAGCCCTAACCCTATCCCTAGTCGTAGCACTAGGCCTAGGAATAAACCAAACCCTAGCCGTAGCCGTAGCCCTAGCCCTAGCCCTAGCCCTAGCCCTAGCCCTAGCCCTAGCCCTAGCCCTAGCCCTAGCCCAAACCCTAACCTTTGCCCAATCATAGCCCCAGCCCTAGAAGTAGTCCTAGTCCTAGTCCTAGTCCTAGTCCTAGTCCTAGTCCTAGTCCTAGTCCTAGTCCTAGTCCTAGTCCTAGTCCTAGTCCTAGTCCTAACCCTAAACCTAGCCCAGCCCTAGCTCTAGTGCTAGCGCTAACGCAAACGCTATTCCAAACCCTAACCCTAACCCTAACCCTAGCCCTAGCCCTAGCCCTAGTCGTAACACTAGGCCTAAGCCTAAACCAAACCCTAGCCCTAGCCCTAGCCCTAGCCCTAGCCCTAGCCCTAGCCCTAGCCCTAGCCCTAGCCCTAGTCCTAGCCCTAGCCCTGGCCCTAGCCCTAGCCCTAGTCCTAGCCCAAGCCCTAGCCCAAGCCTTCACCATCACCATCACCCTCACGCTAGCTCAGCCCTGTATCTAGCCCTAGCCCAACGAGTCGCCCTGACCGTAACCCTAAGCCTAGCCCTAGCCCTAAGCCTAGCCCTAGCCCTAGTCCTAGCCCTAGCCCTAGCCCTAGCCCTAACCCTCACCGAAAACCTAACCCAAACCCTAACCCAAACCCTAACCTTAGCCCAGTCATCGCCCTAGCCCTAGCCCTAACCCTCTTCCTCTCCCTCTCCCTCTCCCTCACCCCAACCCAAACCCTAACCTTAGCCCAGCCCTAGCCCTAGTGCAAACTCTAACCCTAACACTAACCCTAATCTTATCCCTAGCCCTAGCCCTAGCCCTAGCCCTAGCCCTAGAAGTAGTCCTAGTCCTTGTCCTAGTCCTAGTCTTAGTCCTAGTCCTAACCGTAACCCTAACCGTAGCCCAGCCCTAGCCCTAGTGCAAACTCTAACCCTAACCCTAACCCTAATCTTATCCCTAGCCCTAACCCTAATCCTAACCCTGGCCCCAGTGGTGGCTGGTGGGCTTCAGGGCTGGGTGTTCAGAGCCCTAAGTCCCAGGGAGGCGGGGCTGCTGAAGGTGCTGGGTGGAGCTTAAGAGGTCACTGGGTGGAGCTTAAGAGGTCACTGGGTGGAGCTTAAGAGGTCGCTGGGTGGAGCCTAAGAGGTCACTAGGCGGAGCCCCGGTTCAGAAAGTCTCAGAACCAGATAGGTGGGACCACAGCCAATCTGATGTGTTCCCTGGCTGAGTCTTAAAGTGCAATGAAGCCGGATTAAACCTGAGGTGTGACTGGAGCCAATGTGAAAAGAAAATTACTGGTCACATGGCTGATGTCTTCTGTGCCTATGAAAGTGGACTTAAGCTAGATTAATCCCTAGAAGAGGAAGAAAAAGAAGAAGAGGATGAGGAAGAAGAAGAAGAGTTGGCTTTTCTACCCCGCTTTTCTCACCCATTTAAGGGGACTCAAGGCGGCTGACAAACTTTCTGTTCTTCCCCGCACAACAGACACCCTGTGAGGTAGGTGGGGCTGTGAGAGCTCAGAAGAGAGCTGTGACTAGCCCATAGCCACCTAGCAAGCTTGGCTCATGTGAAAGTGGACTGAAGCTGGATTAATCCCTAGAAGAAGCAGAAGCAGCAATGGCTTTTCTACCCCGGTTTTCTCTCCCATTTAAGGGGACTCAAAGCAGCTGACAAACTTTCTGTTCTTCCCCCCACAACAGACACCCTGTGAGGTAGGTGGGGCTGTGAGAGCTCAGAAGAGAGCTGTGACTAGCCCATGGCCACCTAGCAACCTTGGCTCATGTGAAAGTGGACGGAAGCTGGATTAAAGCTCTGGTGTGACTGCAGCCAAAGTGAAGAGAAAATTATTGGTCACATGGCTGATATCTTCTGTGCCTATGAAAGTGGACTAAAGCTAGATTAATCCCTAGAAGAAGCAGCGTTGGCTTTTCTATCCCGCTTTTCTCTCCCATTTAAGGGGACTCAAAGCGGCTGACAAACTTTCTATTCTTCCCCCCACAACAGACACCCTGTGAGGTAGGTGGGGCTGTGAGAGCTCAGAAGAGAGCTGTGACTAGCCCATGGCCACCTAGCAAGCTTGGCTCATGTGAAAGTGGACTGAAGGTGGATTAAAGCTCTGGTGTGACTGCAGCCAAAGTGAAGAGAAAATTATTGGTCACATGGCTGATATCTTCTGTGCCTATGAAAGTGGACTAAAGCTAGATTAATCTCTAGAAGAAGCAGAGTTGGCTTTTCTACCCCGCTTTTCTCACCCATTTAAGGGGACTCAAAGCGGCTGACAAACTTTCTGTTCTTCCCCCCACAACAGACACACTGTGAGGTAGGTGGGGCTGTGAGAGCTCAGAAGAGAGCTGTGACTAGCCCATGGCCACCTAGCAAGCTTGGCTCATGTGAAAGTGGACTGAAGGTGGATTAAAGCCAGGTTTAGGGTTAGGGCTATTGCTAGGACTAGAGCCAGGCCAGGCCTAGGTTTAGGGTGAGGGAGAAGGTGAGGCTTAGGATTAGGGCTAGGGCTAAGGGTAGGGCTAGGGCTAGGGCTAGGGCTAGGGCTAGGGCTAGGGCTAGGGCTAGGGCTAGGGCTAGGGCTAGGGCTAGGGCTAGGGCTAGGGCTAGGGCTTGGGCTTGGGCCAGGGTTAGGGTTAGGGCTAGGGCTAGGGATAAGATTAGGGTTAGTGTTAGAGTTAGAGTTTGCACTAGGGCTAGGGCTGGGCTACAGTTAGGGTGAGGACTAGGACTAGGACTAGGACTAGGAATTGGACTAGTACTACTTCTAGGGTTAAGGCTATGCTAGGCCTAGGCCGAGGGCGAGGGCTGGGGCTGGGGCTAGGGGTAGGGGTAGGGGTATTTCGAGGGCTAGTGCTACGGCTAGGGCTAGGGTTAAGGTTAGGGTTAGGGTTAGGGTTAGGGTTAGGTTTTAGGGCCAGGGTTAGGGCTAGGGCTGGGCTAAGGTTAGGGTTTGGGTTAGTGTGAGGGTGAGGGTTAGGGCTAGGGCTAGGGCTAGGGCTAGGGCTAGGGCTAGGGATAAGATTAGGGTTAGGGTTAGGGTTAGGGTTAGATTTTCCACTAGGGCTGGGCTACGGTTAGGTTTAAGGTTAGGACTAGGACTAAGACTAGGAATAGGACTAGGACTAGGACTACTTCTAGGGCTAGGGCTATGCTAGGCCTAGGCCGAGGTCTAGGGCTGGGGCTAGGGGTATGGGTAGGGGTACGGCGAGGGCTAGGGCTAGGGCTAGGGCTAGGGCAAGGGCTAGGGTTAAGCTTAAAGTTAGGATTGGGCTAGTGCTAGTGCTAGGACTAGGGTTAGGGTTAAGGTTAGTGTTAGGGTTAGGGTTAGGTTTTAGGGCCAGGGTTAGGGCTAGGGCTGGGCTAAGGTTAGGGTTGGGGTTGGGGTGAGGGAGAGGGAGAGGGAGATGAAGAGGGTTAGGGCTAGGGCTAGGGCGATGACTGGGTTAAGGTTAGGGTTTGGGTTAGGGTTAGGGTGAGGGTTAGGGCTAGGGCTAGGGCTAGGGTTAGGGCTAGGGCTAGGGCTAGGGCTAGGGCTAGGGCTAGGGCTAGGGCTAATGTTAGGGTTACGGTCAGGGCGACGAGTTGGACTAGGGCTAGATACAGGGCTGAGCTAGCGTGAGGGTGAGGGTGAGGGCTAGGGCTTGGGCTAGGGCTAGGGCTAGGGCTAGGATTAGGGTTAGGGTTTGGTTTAGGCTTAGGCCTAGTGGTACAACTAGGGCTAGGGCTAGGGCTAGGGCTAGGGTTAGCCTTAGGGCTAGGGCTTGGGTTTGGGCTAGGGTTATGGTAAGGGTTAGGGTTAGGGCTAGGGATAAGATTAGGGTTAGTGTTTGGGTTAGCGTTTGCGTTAGCGCTAGCACTAGAGCTAGGCCTGGGCTAGGTTTAGGTTTAGGGTTAGGGTTAGGGTTAGGACTAGGACTTGGACTAGGACTAGGACTAGGACTAGGACTAGGACTAGGACTATTAGTAGGACTAGGACTAGGACTAGGACTAGGACTACTTCTAGGACTAGGGCTGTGCTAGGCCTACGCCGAGGGCTAGGGTTGGGGTAGGATTAGGGTTATGGGTACGGCGAGGGCTAGGGTTAAGGGTAAGGTTAGGATTGGGATATGGCTAGTGCTAGTGCTAGTGCTAGGGTTAGGGTTAGGGTTAGGGTTACGGTTAGCGTTAGGGTTAGTGTTAGGGTTAGGGTTAGGTTTTAGGGCAAGGGTTAGGGCTAGGGCTGGGTAAGGTTCGGGTTTGGGTTAGAGTTAGGGTGAGTGTGAGTGTGAGGGAGAGGGAGAGGGTTAGGGTGAGGGTTAGGGCTAGGGCTATGACTGGGCAAAGGTTAGGGTTTGGGCTAGGGCTAGGGTTAGGGTAGGGCAAGGGCTTGGACTAGGGCTAGGGCTAGGGCTAGGGCTAGGGCTAGGGCTAGGGCTAGGGCTAGGGCTAGGGCTAGGGCTAGGGTTTGGTTTAGGCCTAGGCCTAGTGCTAAGACTAGGGATAGGGATAAGGATAGGGTTAGGGCTAGGGTTAGGGTTAGGCTTAGGGCTAGGGCTAGGGGTAGGGCTAGGGCTTGGGCTTGGGCTAGGTTTAGGTTTAGGGTTAGGGTTAGGGCTAGGGTTAGGGCTAGGGTTAGGGTTAGGATTAGGCCTAGGCCTAGTGCTACGATTATAGCTATGGCTAAAGCTCGGGCTCGGGCTAGGATTAGGCTTAGGTCTAGGGATAGGTTTCGGGCTATTTCTACATCTACGGCCAGAGCAGGGCTAGGCTGAGGGTGAGGGTGAAGGTGAGGATTAGTGTTAGGGCTAGGGCTAGCGCTAGGCTTAGAGTTAGGGTTTGTGTTAGGGTTCCGTCTTGGGTTAGGGCTAGGCTTAGGCTTAGGCTTAGGCTTAGGCTTAGGCTTACGCTTAGGGTTAGGGTTAGGCCTAGTGCTACGGCTAGGGCTAGGGCTGAAGGTAGGGTCAGGGCTAGGACTAGGGAAGGACTGCGGGTAGGGCTAGGGCTAGGGCTAGGGCTATGACTAGGACTAGGACTAGGACTAGGACTAGGACTAGGACTAGGACTAGGGCAAGGGCTAGGGCTAGGGCTAGGGCTAGGGCTAGGGCTAGGGCTAGGGCTAGGGCTAGGGCTAGGGTCAGGGTTAGGATTAGGATTAGTCCTAGGCCTAGGCCTAGGCCTAGTGCTACGACTATGGCTATGGCTAAAGCTCGGGCTTGGGCTCGGGCTCGGGCTAGGATTAGGCGTAGGGCCAGGGTTAGGGTTAGGGCTATTGCTAGGACTAGGGCCAGGCCAGGGCTAGGGTTAGGGTGAGGGTGAAGGTGAGGGTTAGTATTAGGGCTAGGGCTAGGGCTCGGGTTAGGCTTAGGGCTAGGGCTAGGGCTAGGACTTGGGCTTGGGCTTGGGCCAGGGTTAGGGTTAAGGTTAGGGTTAGGGTTAGGGCTAGGGATAAGATTAGGGTTAGGGTTAGGGTTAGGGTTAGGGTTAGGGTTAGAGTTTGCACTAGGGCTAGGGCTGGGCTACGGTTAGGGTTAGGACTAGGACTAGGACTAGGACTTGGACTAGGACTAGGACTAGGACTACTTCTAGGGTTAGGGCTATGCAAGGCCGAGGCCGAGGGCTAGGGCTGGGGCTAGGGGTAGGGTTAGGGGTACTTCGAGGGCAAGTGCTACGGCTAGGGAAAGGGTTAAGGTTAGTGTTAGGGTTAGGGTTAGGTTTTAGGGCCAGGGTTAGGGCTAGGGCTGGGCTAAGTTTAGGGATTGGGTTAGCGTGAGGGTGAGGGTTAGGGCGAGGGCGAGGGCGAGGGCGAGGGCTAGGGCTAATGTTAGGGTTACGGTCAAGGCAACGGGTTGGGCTAGGGCTCGATACAGGGCTGAGCTAGCGTGAGTGTGAGGGTGAAGGTGAGGGTGAGGGTGAGGTCTATGGCTTGGGCTAGGGCTAGGGCTAGGGCTAGGGCTTGGGCTAGGATTAGGGTTAGGGTTTGGTTTAGGCTTAGGCCTAGTGGTACGACTAGGGCTAGGGCTAGGGCTTGGGCTAGGGTTAGGGTAAGGGTTAGGGTTAGGGTTAGTTCTAGGGATACGATTAGGGTTAGGGTTAGGACTAGGACTAGGACTAGGACTATTAGTAGGACTAGGACTAGAACTAGGACTACTTCTAGGGCTAGGGCTGTGCTAGGCCTAGGCCGAGGGCTACGGCTGGGGTAGGATTAGGGTTAGAGGTACGGCGAGGGCTAGGGCTAGGGTTAAGGTTAAAGTTAGGATTGGGCTAGGGCTAGGGCTAGGGCTAGGGTTAGGGTTAGGGTTAGGGCTAGGGCTAGGGCTAATGTTAGGGTTACGGTCAGGGCGACGAGTTGGACGAGGGCTAGATACAGGGCTGAGCTAGCGTGAGGGTGAGGGTGAGGGCTAGGGCTTGGGCTAGGGCTAGGGCTAGGGCTAGGATTAGGGTTAGGGTTAGGGTTAGGGTTTGGTTTAGGCTTAGGCCTAGTGGTACAACTAGGGCTAGGGCTAGGGCTAGGGCTAGGGTTAGCCTTAGGGCTAGGGCTTGGGTTTGGGCTAGGGTTATGGTAAGGGTTAGGGTTAGGGCTAGGGATAAGATTAGGGTTAGTGTTTGGGTTAGCGTTTGCGTTAGCGCTAGCACTAGAGCTAGGCCTGGGCTAGGTTTAGGGTTAGGGTTAGGGTTAGGGTTAGGACTAGGACTTGGACTAGGACTAGGACTAGGACTAGGACTAGGACTATTAGTAGGACTAGGACTAGGACTAGGACTAGGACTACTTCTAGGACTAGGGCTGTGCTAGGCCTACGCCGAGGGCTAGGGTTGGGGTAGGATTAGGGTTATGGGTACGGCGAGGGCTAGGGTTAAGGGTAAGGTTAGGATTGGGATATGGCTAGTGCTAGTGCTAGTGCTAGGGTTAGGGTTAGGGTTAGGGTTACGGTTAGCGTTAGGGTTAGTGTTAGGGTTAGGGTTAGGTTTTAGGGCAAGGGTTAGGGCTAGGGCTGGGTAAGGTTCGGGTTTGGGTTAGAGTTAGGGTGAGTGTGAGTGTGAGGGAGAGGGAGAGGGTTAGGGTGAGGGTTAGGGCTAGGGCTATGACTGGGCAAAGGTTAGGGTTTGGGCTAGGGCTAGGGTTAGGGTAGGGCAAGGGCTTGAACTAGGGCTAGGGCTAGGGCTAGGGCTAGGGCTAGGGCTAGGGCTAGGGTTTGGTTTAGGCCTAGGCCTAGTGCTAAGACTAGGGATAGGGATAAGGATAGGGTTAGGGCTAGGGTTAGGGTTAGGCTTAGGGCTAGGGCTAGGGCTAGGGCTAGGGCTTGGGCTTGGGCTAGGTTTAGGTTTAGGTTTAGGGTTAGGGCTAGGGTTAGGGCTAGGGTTAGGGTTAGGATTAGGCCTAGGCCTAGTGCTACGATTATAGCTATGGCTAAAGCTCGGGCTCGGGCTAGGATTAGGCTTAGGTCTAGGGATAGGTTTTGGGCTATTTCTACATCTACGGCCAGAGCAGGGCTAGGCTGAGGGTGAGGGTGAAGGTGAGGATTAGTGTTAGGGCTAGGGCTAGCGCTAGGCTTAGAGTTAGGGTTTGTGTTAGGGTTCCGTCTTGGGTTAGGGCTAGGCTTAGGCTTAGGCTTAGGCTTAGGCTTAGGCTTACGCTTAGGGTTAGGGTTAGGCCTAGTGCTACGGCTAGGGCTAGGGCTGAAGGTAGGGTCAGGGCTAGGACTAGGGAAGGACTGCGGGTAGGGCTAGGTCTAGGGCTATGACTAGGACTAGGACTAGGACTAGGACTAGGACTAGGGCTAGGGCAAGGGCTAGGGCTAGGGCTAGGGCTAGGGCTAGGGCTAGGGCTAGGGCTAGGGCTAGGGCTAGGGTCAGGGTTAGGATTAGGATTAGTCCTAGGCCTAGGCCTAGGCCTAGTGCTACGACTATGGCTATGGCTAAAGCTCGGGCTTGGGCTCGGGCTCGGGCTAGGATTAGACGTAGGGCCAGGGTTAGGGTTAGGGCTATTGCTAGGACTAGGGCCAGGCCAGGGCTAGGGTTAGGGTTAGGGTGAAGGTGAGGGTTAGTATTAGGGCTAGGGCTAGGGCTCGGGTTAGGCTTAGGGCTAGGGCTAGGGCTAGGACTTGGGCTTGGGCTTGGGCCAGGGTTAGGGTTAAGGTTAGGGTTAGGGTTAGGGCTAGGGATAAGATTAGGGTTAGGGTTAGGGTTAGGGTTAGGGTTAGAGTTTGCACTAGGGCTAGGGCTGGGCTACGGTTAGGGTTAGGACTAGGACTAGGACTAGGACTAGGACTTGGACTAGGACTAGGACTAGGACTACTTCTAGGGTTAGGGCTATGCAAGGCCGAGGCCGAGGGCTAGGGCTGGGGCTAGGGGTAGGGTTAGGGGTACTTCGAGGGCAAGTGCTACGGCTAGGGAAAGGGTTAAGGTTAGTGTTAGGGTTAGGGTTAGGTTTTAGGGCCAGGGTTAGGGCTAGGGCTGGGCTAAGTTTAGGGATTGGGTTAGGGTGAGGGTGAGGGTTAGGGCGAGGGCGAGGGCGAGGGCGAGGGCTAGGGCTAATGTTAGGGTTACGGTCAAGGCGACGCGTTGGGCTAGGGCTCGATACAGGGCTGAGCTAGCGTGAGTGTGAGGGTGAAGGTGAGGGTGAGGGTGAGGTCTATGGCTTGGGCTAGGGCTAGGGCTAGGGCTAGGGCTTGGGCTAGGATTAGGGTTAGGGTTTGGTTTAGGCTTAGGCCTAGTGGTACGACTAGGGCTAGGGCTAGGGCTTGGGCTAGGGTTAGGGTAAGGGTTAGGGTTAGGTTTAGTTCTAGGGATACGATTAGGGTTAGGGTTAGGACTAGGACTAGGACTAGGACTATTAGTAGGACTAGGACTAGAACTAGGACTACTTCTAGGGCTAGGGCTGTGCTAGGCCTAGGCCGAGGGCTACGGCTGGGGTAGGATTAGGGTTAGAGGTACGGCGAGGGCTAGGGCTAGGGTTAAGGTTAAAGTTAGGATTGGGCTAGGGCTAGGGCTAGGGTTAGGGTTAGGGTTAGCGTTAGGGTTAGGGTTAGTGTTAGGGTTAGTGTTAGGTTTTTGGGCAAGGGTTAGGGCTAGGGCTGGGTAAGGTTAGGATTTGGGTTAGGGTGAGGACTAGGGCTAGGGCTAGGGCTAGGGCTAGGGCTAGGGCTAGGGCTAGGATTAAGCCTAGGCCTAGGCCTAGTGCTATGAATATGGCTATGGCTAAAACTCGGTTCGGGCTAATGCTCGGGCTCGGACTAGGAATAGGCTTAGGGCCAGGTTTAGAGTTAGGGCTATTGCTAGGACTAGGGCCAGGCCAGGCCTAGGTTTAGGGTGAGGGAGAAGGTGAGGCTTAGGTTTAGGGCTAGGGCTAAGGGTAGGGCTAGGGCTAGGGCTAGGGCTAGGGTTAGGGCTAGGGCTAGGGCTAGGGCTAGGGCTAGGGCTTGGGCTTGGGCTTGGGCTTGGGCCAGGTTTAGGGTTAGGGTTAGGGCTAGGGGTAATATTAGGGTTAGTGTTAGGGTTACCCCTAATCCTACCCCAGCCCTAGCCCTCGGCCTAGGCCTAGCACAGCCCTAGCCCTAGAAGTAGTCCTAGTCCTAGTCCTAGTCCTACTAATAGTCCTAGACCTAGTCCTAGTCGTAGCACTAGTCCTAATCGTAGCACTAGGCCTAGGCCTAATCCTAACCCTAACCCTAGCCCTAACCCTAACCCTAACGCTAGACGTAGCCCTAGCCCTAGCCCTAGCCCTAGCCCTCGCCGTACCCCTACCCCTACACCTAGCCCCAGCTCTAGCCCTCGGCCTAGGCGTAGCATAGCCCTAGCCCTAGAAGCAGTCCTAGTCCTAGTCCTAGTCCTAGTCCTAGTCTTAGTCCTAGTCCTAACCCTAACCGTAGCCCAGCCCTAGCCCTACTGCAAAATCTAACCCTAACCCTAACCCTAATCTTATCCCTAGATCTAGCCCTAGCCCTAGCCCTAGCCCTAGCCCTAGCCCTAGCCCTCGGCCTAGGCCTAGCATAGCCCTAGCCCTAGAAGTACTCCTAGTCCTAGTCTTAGTCCTAGTCCTAACCCTAACCCTAACCGTAGCCCAGCCCTAGCCCTAGTGCAAAATCTAACCCTAACCCTAACCCTAATCTTATCCCTAGATCTAGCCCTAGCTCTAGCCCTAGCCCTAGCCCTAGCCCTAGTCCTCGCCGTACCCCTACCCATACCCCTAGCCCCAGCCCTAGCCCTCGGCCTAGGCCTAGCATAGCCCTAGCCCTAGAAGTAGTCCTAGTCCTAGTCCTAGTATTAGTCCTAGTCCTAACCCTAACCGTAGCCCAGCCCTAGCCCTAGTGCAAAATCTAACCCTAACCCTAACCCTAATCTTATCCCTAGATCTAGCCCTAGCCCTAGCCCTAGCCCTAGCCCTAGCCCTCGGCCTAGCCCTAACCCTAGCCCTTATCCTAGCCCTAACCTTAGCCCACCCCTAGCCCTAACCCTGGTCCTAAAACCTAGCCCTAACCCTAACACTAACACTAACCTTAACCCTAACCCTAGCCCTAGCACTAGCGCTAGCACTAGCCCTAACCGAATCCTAACCCGAGCTTTAGCCATAGCCATAATCGAAGCACTAGGCCTAGGCCTAATCCTAATCCTAACCCTAACCCTAGCCCTAGCCCTAGCCCTAGCCCTAGCCCTAGCCCTAGCCCTAGCCCTAGCCCTAGCCCTAGCCCTAGCCCTAGCCCTAATCCCAGTCCTAGTCCTAGTCCTAGTCATAGTCCTAGCCCTAGGCCTAGCCCTAGCCCTTACCCTTGCCCTAGCCCTAGCCCCAGCCCTAGCCGCAGCCCTTCCCTAGGCCTAGCCCTGACCCTAGCTTAAGCCCTAGCGCTAGCCGTAGCACTAGGCCTAACCCTAACCCTAAGCGTAAGCCTAAGCCTAAGCCTAAGCCTAAGCCTAGCCCTAACCCTAGTCCTAGCCCTCGCCCTCGCCCTAGCCCAAGTCCTAGCCCAAGCCCTCACCATCACCATAACCCTCACGCTAGCTCAGCCCTGTATCTAGCCCTAGCCCAACGACTCGCCCTTACCGTAACCCTAAGCCTAGCCCTAGCCCTAGCCCTAGCCCTAGCCCTAGCCCTAACCCTAATCCTAAACCTAAACCTAACCCTAACCCAAACCCTAACCCAAACCCTAACCTTAGCCCAGTCATCGCCCTAGCCCTAGCCCTAACCCTCTTCATCTCCCTCTCCCTCTCCCTCTCCCTCTCCCTCACCCAACCCAAACCCTAACCTTAGCCCAGCCCTAGCCCTAACCCTGGCCCCAAAACCTAACACTAACCCTAACCCTAACACTAACCTTAACCCTAACCCTAGTCCTAGCATTACCACTATCCCAATCCTAAATTTAAGCTTAACCCTAGCCCTAGCCCTACCCCTAGCACTCGCCGTACCCCTACCCCTACCCCTAGCCCCAGCCCTAGGCCTCCGCCTAGGCCTAGCATAGCCCTACCCCTAGAAGTAGTCCTAGTCCTAGTCCTAGTCCTAGTCCTAACCCTAAACCTAGCCCAGCCCTAGCTCTAGTGCTAGTGCTAACGCAAACGCTAATCCAAACCCTAACCCTAACCCTAGCCCTAGCCCTAGTCGTACCACTAGGCCTAAGCCTAAAACATACCCTATCCCTATCCCTATCCCTATCCCTATCCCTATCCCTATCCCTATCCCTATCCCTATCTTCGTAGCACTAGGCCAAGGCCTAGGCTTAATCCTAGCCCTAGCCCTAGCCCTAGCCCAAGCCCTAGCCCAAGCCCTCACCATCACCATCACCCTCACGCTAGCTCAGCCCTGTATCTAACCCTAGCCCAACGTGTCGCCCTGACCGAAACCCTAAGCCTAGCCCTAGCCCTAAGCCTAGCCCTAGCCCTAGCCCTAGCCCTAGCCGTAGCCCTAGCCCTAGCCCTAGCCCTAGCCCTAGCCCTAGCCCTAACCCTCACCCTAAACCTAACCCTAACCCTAACCCTAACCGTAACCCAAACCCTAACCTTAGCCCAGTCATCGCCCTAGCCCTAGCCCTAACCCTCTTCCTCTCCCTCTCCCTCTCCCTCTCCCTCACCCCAACCCAAACCCTAACCTTAGCCCAGCCCGAGCCCTAACCCTGGCCCTAAAACCTAACCCTAACCCTAACCCTAACCCTAACACTAAACTTAACCCTAACCCTAGTCCTAGCAGTAGCACTAGCCCAATCCTAACTTTAAGCTTAACCCTAGCCCTAGCCCTATCCCTATCCCTATCCCTATCCCTAGCTCTCGGCCTAGGCCAAGCATAGCCCTAGCCCTAGAAGTATTCCTAGTCCTAGTCTTAGTCCTAGTCCTAACCCTAACCCTAGACCTCGCCGTACCCCTACCCCTAGCCCCAGCCCTAGCTCTCGGCCTAGGCCAAGCATAGCCCTAGCCCTAGAAGTATTCCTAGTCCTAGTCCTAGTCTTAGTCCTAGTCCTAACCCTAACCCTAACCGTAGCCCAGCCCTTGCCCTGGTGCAAAATCTAACCCTAACCCCAACCCTAATCTTATCCCTAGATCTAGCCCTAGCTCTAGCCCTAGCCCTAGCCCTAGCCCTCGCCGTACCCCTACCCCTACCCCTAGCCCCAGCCCTAGGCCTCGGCCTAGGCCTAGCATAGCCCTAGCCCTAGAAGTAGTCCTAGTCCTAGTCCTAGTCTTAGTCCTAGTCCTAACCCTTACCGTAGGCCAGCCCTAGCCCTAGTGCAAAATCTAACCCTAACCCTAACCCTAATCTTATCCCTAGATCTAGCCCTAGCCCTAGCCCTATCCCTAGCCCTAATCCTAGCCCTAACCTTAGCCCACCCCTAGCCCTTACCCTCGCCCTAAAACCTAGCCCTAACCCTAACACTAACCTTAACCCAAACCCTAGCCCTAGCACTAGCACTAGCACTAGCCGAATCCTAACCCGAGCTTTAGCCATAGCCATAATCGTAGCGCTAGGCCTAGGCCTAATCCAAATCCTAACCCTAGCCCTAGCCCTAGCCCTAGCCCTAGCCCTTGTCGTAGTCCTAGTCCTAGTCCTAATCCCATTCCTAGTCCTATTCCTAGCGCTAGGACTAGCCCTAACCCTAACCCTAGCCCTAGCGCTAGCCCTAGCCGCAGCCCTTCCCTAGGCCTAGCCCTGACCCTAGCTTAAGCCCTAGCCCTAGCCGTAGCACTAGGCCTATCCCTAACCCTAAGCGTAAGCCTAAGCCTAAGCCTAACCCTAGCCCTAGCCCTAACCCAAGCCGGAACCCTAACACAAACCCTAACTCTAAGCCTAGACCTAGCGCTAGCCCTAACACTAACCCTCACCTTCACCCTCACCCACAGCCTAGCCCAGCTCTGCCCGTAGATGTAGAAATAGCCCGAAACCTATCCCTAGACCTAAGACTAATCCTAGCCCGAGCCCGAGCCCGAGCCCGAGCTTTAGCCATAGCCATAATCGTAGCACTAGGCCTAGGCCTAATCCGAACCCTAACCCTAGCCCTAACCCTAGCCCTAACCCTAACCCTAAACCTAGCCCAAGCCTAAGCCCTAGCCCTAGCCCTAGCCCTAGCCCTAAGCCTAACCCTAGCCCTATCCCTATCCCTATCCCTAGTTGTAGCACTAGGCCTAGGCCTAAACCAAACCCTAGCCCTAGCCCTAGCCGTAGCCCTAGCCCTAGCCCTAGCCCTAGCCCTAGCCCTAGCCCTAGCCCTAGCCCTAACCCTAGCCCTAGCCCAAACCCTAACCTTTGCCCAATCATAGCCCTAGCCCTAGCCCTAAACCTCTCCCTCTCCCTCTCCCTCTCCCTCTCCCTCTCCCTCTCCCTCTCCCTCTCCCTCTCCCTCTCCCTCACCCAACCCAAACCCTAACCTTAGCCCAGCCCTAGCCCTAACCCTGGCCCCAAAACCTAACACTAACCCTAACCCTAACACTAACCTTAACCCTAACCCTAGTCCTAGTCCTAGCATTACCACTAGCCCAATCCTAACTTTAAGCTTAACCCTAGCCCTAGCCCTAGCACTCGCCGTACCCCTACCACTACCCCTAGCCCCAGCCCTAGGCCTCGGCCTAGGCCTAGCATAGCCCTACCCCTAGAAGTAGTCCTAGTCCTAGTCCTAGTCCTAGTCCTAACCCTAAACCTAGCCCAGCCCTAGCTCTAGTGCTAGTGCTAACGCAAACGCTAATCCAAACCCTAACCCTAACCCTAGCCCTAGCCCTAGTCGTACCACTAGGCCTAAGCCTAAACCATACCCTATCCCTATCCCTATCCCTATCCCTATCCCTATCCCTATCCCTATCCCTATCCCTATCCCTATCTTCGTAGCACTAGGCCAAGGCCTAGGCTTAATCCTAGCCCTAGCCCTAGCCCTAGCCCAAGCCCTAGCCCAAGCCCTCACCATCACCATCACCCTCACGCTAGCTCAGCCCTGTATCTAACCCTAGCCCAACGTGTCGCCCTGACCGAAACCCTAAGCCTAGCCCTAGCCCTAAGCCTAGCCATAGCCATAGCCATAGCCCTAGCCGTAGCCCTAGCCCTAGCCCTAGCCCTAGCCCTAGCCCTAGCCCTAGCCCTAACCCTCACCCTCACCCTAAACCTAACCCTAACCCTAACCCTAACCCTAACCCAAACACTAACCTTAGCCCAGTCATCGCCCTAGCCCTAGCCCTAACCCTCTTCCTCTCCCTCTCCCTCTCCCTCACCCCAACCCCAACCCTAACCTTAGCCCAGCCCGAGCCCTAACCCTGGCCCTAAAACCTAACCCTAACCCTAACCCTAACACTAAACTTAACCCTAACCCTAGTCCTAGCAGTAGCACTAGCCCAATCCTAACTTTAAGCTTAACCCTAGCCCTATCCCTATCCCTATCCCTAGCCCTATCCCTAGCTCTCGGCCTAGGCCAAGCATAGCCCTAGCCCTAGAAGTATTCCTAGTCCTAGTCTTAGTCCTAGTCCTAACCCTAACCCTAGACCTCGCCGTACCCCTACCCCTAGCCCCAGCCCTAGCTCTCGGCCTAGGCCAAGCATAGCCCTAGCCCTAGAAGTATTCCTAGTCCTAGTCCTAGTCTTAGTCCTAGTCCTAACCCTAACCCTAACCGTAGCCCAGCCCTAGCCCTACTGCAAAATCTAACCCTAACCCTAATCTTATGCCTAGATTTAGATCTAGCCCTAGCCCTAGTCCTAGCCCTAGCCCTAGCCCTAGCTCTAGCCCTAGCCCTCGGCCTAGGCCTAGCATAGCCCTAGCCCTAGAAGTAGTCCTAGTCCTAGTCCTAGTCTTAGTCCTAGTCCTAACCCTAACCCTAACCGTAGCCCAGCCCTTGCCCTGGTGCAAAATCTAACCCTAACCCTAACCCTAATCTTATCCCTAGATCTAGCCCTAGCTCTAGCCCTAGCCCTAGCCCTAGCCCTCGCCGTACCCCTACCCCTACCCCTAGCCCCAGCCCTACGCCTCGGCCTAGGCCTAGCATAGCCCTAGCCCTAGAAGTAGTCCTAGTCCTAGTCCTAGTCTTAGTCCTAGTCCTAACCCTTACCGTAGGCCAGCCCTAGCCCTAGTGCAAAATCTAACCCTAACCCTAACCCTAATCTTATCCCTAGATCTAGCCCTAGCCCTAGCCCTAGCCCTCGGCCTAGCCCTAACCCTAGCCCTAACCCTAGCCCTAACCTTAGCCCACCCCTAGCCCTTACCCTCGCCCTAAAACCTAGCCCTAACCCTAACACTAACCTTAACCCTAACCCTAGCACTAGCACTAGCACTAGCACTAGCCGAATCCTAACCCGAGCTTTAGCCATAGCCATAATCGTAGCGCTAGGCCTAGGCCTAATCCAAATCCTAACCCTAGCCCTAGCCCTAGCCCTAGCCCTAGCCCTAGCCCTAGCCCTTGTCGTAGTCCTAGTCCTAGTCCTAATCCCATTCCTAGTCCTAGTCCTAGTCCTAGCCCTAGGACTAGCCCTAACCCTAACCCTAGCCCTAGCACTAGCACTAGCCGCAGCCCTTCGCTAGGCCTAGCCCTGACCCTAGCTTAAGCCCTAGCCCTAGCCGTAGCACTAGGCCTAACCCTAACCCTAAGCGTAAGCCTAAGCCTAAGCCTAACCCTAGCCCTAGCCCTAACCCAAGCCGGAACCCTAACACAAACCCTAACTCTAAGCCTAGCCCTAGCGCTAGCCCTAACACTAACCCTCACCTTCACCCTCACCCACAGCCTAGCCCAGCTCTGCCCGTAGATGTAGAAATAGCCCGAAACCTATCCCTAGACCTAAGACTAATCCTAGCCCGAGCCCGAGCCCGAGCCCGAGCTTTAGCCATAGCCATAATCGTAGCACTAGGCCTAGGCCTAATCCGAACCCTAACCCTAGCCCTAACCCTAGCCCTAACCCTAACCCTAAACCTAGCCCAAGCCCAAGCCCTAGCCCTAGCCCTAGCCCTAGCCCTAAGCCTAAGCCTAAGCCTAACCCTAGCCCTAGCCCTAGCCCTAACCGTAGCCCTAACCCTATCCCTATCCCTATCCCTAGTTGTAGCACTAGGCCTAGGCCTAAACCAAACCCTAGCCCTAGCCGTAGCCGTAGCCCTAGCCCTAGCCCTAGCCCTAGCCCTAAACCTCACCCTCTCCCTCTCCCTCACCCTCACCCTAACCCAAATCCTAACCTTACCCAGCCCTAGCCCTAACCCTTGCCCTAAAACCTAACACTAACCCTAACCCTAACACTAACCCTAACGATAACCCTAACCCTAAACCTAGCCCTAGCACTAGCCCTAGCCCAAACCTTAGCCCTCCCCTAGCCCTAACCCTGGCCCTAAAACATAGCTCTAACCCTATCCCTAGACCTAAGCCTAATCCTAGCGCGAGCCCGAGCCAAAGCTTTAGCCATAGCTATAATTGTAGCACTAGACCTAGGCCTAATCCTAACCCTAACCCTAGCCCTAACCTTCGCCCAGTCGTAGCCCTAGCCCTAACCCTCACCCTCAACCTCTCCCTCCCCCTCTCCCTAACCCTCACCCTCACCCTCACCCTCACCCTGACCCTGACCCTGACCCTGACCCTGACCCTCACCCTCACCCTAACACTAACCCTAACCCTAACACTAACACTAACACTAACACTAACACTAACCCTAGCCCTAGCACTAGCACTAGCCCTCGCCGTACCCCTAAACGTAATCCTACCCAAGCCCTAGCCCTCGGCCTAGGCTTAGCATAGCCCTAGCCCTAGAAGTAGTCCTAGTCCTAGTCCTAACCCTAAACCTAGCCCACCCCTAGCTCTAGTGCTAGCGCTAACACAAACGCTAATCCAAACCCTAACCCTAGCCCTAGCCCTAGTCGTACCACTAGGCCTAAGCCTAAACCATACCGTAGCCCTAGCCCTAGCCCTAGCCCTAGCCCTAGCCCTAGCCCTAGCCCTAGCCCTAGCCCTAGCTCTAGCCCAAGCCCAAGCCCTAGCCCAAGCCCTCACCATCACCCTCACGCTAGCTCCACCCTGTATCTAGCCCTAGACCAACGTGTCGCCCTGACCGTAACCCTAAGCCTAGCCCTCGCCCTAAGCCTAGCCCTAGCCCTAGCCCTAGCCCTAGCCCTAACCCTCTCCCTCTCCCTGACCCCAACCCAAACCCTAACCTTAGCCCAGCCCTAGCCCTAACCCTGGCCCTAAAACCTAACCCTAACCCTAACACTAACACTAAACTTAACCCTAACCCTAGTCCTAGCACTAGCACTAGCCCAATCCTAACTTTAAGCTTAACCCTAGACGTAGCCCTAGCCCTAGCCCTAGCCCTAGCCCTCGCCGTACCCCTACCCCTACCCCTAGCCCCAGCCCTAGCTCTCGGCCTAGGCGTAGCATAGCCCTAGCCCTAGATGTAGTCCTAGTCCTAGTCCTAGTCTTAGTCCTAGTCCTAACCCTAACCGTAGCCCAGCCCTAGCCCTACTGCAAAATCTAACCCTAACCCTAACCCTAATCTTATCCCTAGATCTAGCACTAGCCCTAGCCCTAGCCCTAGCCCTAGCCCTAGCCCTAGCCCTAGCCCTCGGCCTAGGCCTAGCATAGCCCTAGCCCTAGAAGTACTCCTAGTCCTAGTCCTAGTCTTAGTCCTAGTCCTAACCCTAACCCTAACCGTAGCCCAGCCCTAGCCCTAGTGCAAAATCTAACCCTAACCCTAACCCTAATCTTATCCCTAGATCTAGTCCTAGCTCTAGCCCTAGCCCTAGCCCTAGCCCTCGCCATACCCCTACCCCTACCCCTACCCCTAGCCCCAGCCCTAGCCCTCGGCCTAGGCCTAGCATAGCCCTAGCCCTAGAAGTAGTCCTAGTCCTAGTCCTAGTCTTAGTCCTAGTCCTAACCCTAACCGTAGCCCAGCCCTAGCCCTACTGCAAAATCTAACCCTAACCCTAACCCTAATCTTATCCCTAGATCTAGCCCTAGCCCTAGCCCTAGCCCTAGCCCTCGGCCTAGGCCTAGCCCTAGCCCTAGCCCTAGCCCTAGCCCTAGCCCTAGCCCTAGTCCTAATCCCAGTCCTAGTCCTAGTCCTAGCCCTAGTCCTAATCCCAGTCCTAGTCTTAGTCCTAGCCCTAGCCCTAGCCCTAGCCCTAGCCCTAGCCCTAGCCCTAGCCCTAGTCCTAATCCCAGTCCTAGTCCTAGTCCTAGCCCTAGCCCTAGCCCTAGCCCTAGCCCTAGCCCTAGCCCTAGCCCTAGCCCTAGCCCTAGCCCTAACCCTAGCCCTAGCCCTAGCCCTAGCCCTAGCCCTAGCCCTAGCCGCAGCCCTTCCCTAGGCCTAGCCCTGACCCTAGCTTAAGCCCTAGCCCTAGCCGTAGCACTAGGCCTAACCCTAACCCTAAGCGTAAGCCTAAGCCTAAGCCTAAGCCTAACCCTAGCCCTAACCCAAGCCGGAACCCTAACACAAACCCTAACTCTAAGCCTAGCCCTAGCCCTAGCCCTAACACTAACCCTCACCTTCACCCTCACCCACAGCCTAGCCCAGCTCTGGCCGTAGATGTAGAAATAGCCCTAGTGCTAGTGCAAGGGCTAGGGTTATCGTTAAGGTTAGTGTTAGTGTTAGGGTTAGGGTTAGGTTTTAGGGCCAGGGTTAGGGCTAGAGCTGGGCTTAGGTTAGGGCTAGGGTTAGGGCTAGGGCTAGGCCGATGGCTAGGCCGAGGGCTAGGACTAGGACTAGGACTAGGGCTAGGGCTAGGGCTAGGGCTAGGGCTAGGGCTAGGGCTAAGGCTAGGGCTAGGGCTAGGGCTAGGGCTAGGATTAAGCCTAGGCCTAGGCCTAGTGCTACGAATATGGCTATGGCTAAAGCTCGGTTCGGGCTAATGCTCGGGCTCGGACTAGGAATAGGCTTAGGGCCAGGGTTAGGGTTAGGGCTATTGCTAGGACTAGGGCCAGGCCAGGGCTATGTTTAGGGTGAGGGAGGAGGTGAGGGTTAGTATTAGGGCTAGGGGTAAGGGTAGGGCTAGGGCTAGGGCTAGGGCTAGGGCTAGGGCTAGGGATAAGATTAGGGTTAGGGTTAGGGTTAGGGTTAGGGTTAGATTTTGCACTAGGGCTGGGCTACGGTTAGGTTTAAGGTTAGGACTAGGACTAAGACTAGGACTAGGACTAGGACTAGGACTAGGACTACTTCTAGGGCTAGGGCTATGCTAGGCCTAGGCCATGGTCTAGGGCTGGGGCTAGGGGTAGGGGTAGGGGTACGGCGAGGGCTAGGGCTAGGGCTAGGGCTAGGGTTAAGCTTAAAGTTAGGAATGGGCTAGTGCTAGTGCTAGGACTAGGGTTAGGGTTAAGGTTAGTGTTAGGGTTAGGGTTAGGTTTTAGGGCCAGGGTTAGGGCTAGGGCTGGGCTAAGGTTAGGGTTTGGGTTGGGGTGAGGGAGAGGGAGATGGAGATGAAGAGGGTTAGGGCTAGGGCTAGGGCGATGACTGGGCTAAGGTTAGGGTTTGGGTTAGGGTGAGGGTTAGGGCTAGGGCTAGGGCTAGGCCTAGGGCTAGGGCTAGGGTTAGGGCTAGGGCTAGGGCTAGGGCTAGAGCTAGGGTTAGGGCTAATGTTAGGGTTACGGTCAGGGCGACGAGTTGGGCTAGGGCTAGATACAGGGCTGAGCTAGCGTGAGGGTGAGGGTGAGGGTGAGGGCTAGGGCTTGAGCTAGGGCTAGGGCTAGGGCTAGGGCTAGGATTAGGATTAGGGTTAGAGTTTGGTTTAGGCTTAGGCCTAGTGGTATGACTAGGGCTAGGGTTAGGGCAAGGGTTAGCCTTAGGGCTAGGGCTTGGGTTTGGGCTAGGGTTATGGTAAGGGTTAGGGTTAGGGCTAGGGATAAGATTAGGGTTAGGGTTTGGGTTAGCGTTTGCGTTAGCGCTGGCACTAGAGCTAGGCCTGGGCTAGGTTTAGGGTTAGGGTTAGGACTAGGACTCGGACTAGGACTAGGACTATTAGTAGGACTAGGACTAGGACTAGGACTACTTCTAGGGCTAGGGCTGTGCTAGGCCTATGCCGAGGGCTAGGACTGGGGTAGGATTAGGGTTATGGGTACGGCGAGGGCTAGGGTTAAGGGTAAGGTTAGGATTGGGCTAGGGCTAGGGCTAGGGCTAGGGCTAGCGTTAGGGTTAGGGTTAGCGTTAGTGTTAGTGTTAGTGTTAGTGTTAGAGTTAGTGTTAGGTTTTAGGGCAAGGGTTAGGGCTAGGGCTGGGTAAGGTTAGGATTTGGGTTAGGGTGAGGACTAGGACTAGGGCTAGGGCTAGGGCTAGGGCTAGGGCTAGGATTAAGCCTAGGCCTAGGCCTAGTGCTATGAATATGGCTATGGCTAAAACTCGGTTCGGGCTAATGCTCGGGCTCGGACTAGGAATAGGCTTAGGGCCAGGTTTAGGGTTAGGGCTATTGCTAGGACTAGGGCCAGGCCAGGCCTAGGTTTAGGGTGAGGGAGAAGGTGAGGCTTAGGATTAGGGCTAGGGCTAAGGGTAGGGCTAGGGCTAGGGCTAGGGTTAGGGCTAGGGCTAGGGCTAGGGCTAGGGCTTGGGCTTGGGCTAGGGCCAGGTTTAGGGTTAGGGTTAGGGCTAGGCGTAAGATTAGGGTTAGTGTTAGGGTTAGAGTTTGCACTAGGGCTAGGGCTGGGCTACGGTTAGGGTGAGGACTAGGACTAGGACTAGGAATTGGACTAGTACTACTTCTAGGGTTAAGGCTATGCTAGGCCTAGGCCGAGGGCGAGGGCTGGGGCTGGGGCTAAGGGTAGGGGTAGGGGTATTTCGAGGGCTAGTTCTACGGCTAGGGTTAGGGTTAAGGTTAGGGTTAGGGTTAGGGTTAGGGTTAGGTTTTAGGGCCAGGGTTAGGGCTAGGGCTGGGCTAAGGTTAGGGTTTGGGTTAGGGTGAGGGTGAGGGTGAGGGTTAGGGCTAGGTCTAGGGCTAGGTCTAGGGCTAGGGATAAGATTAGGGTTAGGGTTAGGGTTAGGGTTAGATTTTGCACTAGGGCTGGGCTACGGTTAGGTTTAAGGTTAGGACTAGGACTAAGACTAGGACTAGGACTAGGACTACTTCTAGGGCTAGGGCTATGCTAGGCCTAGGCCGAGGTCTAGGGCTGGGGCTAGGGGTAGGGCTAGGGGTACGGCGAGGGCTAGGGCTAGGGCTAGGGCAAGGGCTAGGGTTAAGCTTAAAGTTAGGATTGGGCTAGTGCTAGTGCTAGGACTAGGGTTACGGTTAAGGTTAGTGTTAGGGTTAGGGTTAGGTTTTAGGGCCAGGGTTAGGGCTAGGGCTGGGCTAAGGTTAGGGTTGGGGTTGGGGTGAGGGAGAGGGAGATGAAGATGAAGAGGGAGATGAAGAGGGTTAGGGCTAGGGCTAGGGCGATGACTGGGCTAAGGTTAGGGTTTGGGTTAGGGTGAGGGTGAGGGTTAGGGCTAGGGCTAGGGCTAGGGTTAGGGCTAGGGCTAGGGCTAGGGCTAGGGCTAGGGCTAGGGCTAGGGCTAGGGCTAGGGCTAGGGCTAATGTTAGGGTTACGGTCAGGGCGACGAGTTGGGCTAGGGCTAGATACAGGGCTGAGCTAGCGTGAGGGTGAGGGTGAGTGTGAGGGCATGGGCTTGGGCTAGGGCTAGGGCTAGGGCTAGGGCTAGGGCTAGGGCTAGGGCTAGGGCTAGGGCTAGGGCTAGGGCTAGGGCTAGGGCTAGGATTAGGTTTAGGGTTTGGTTTAGGCTTAGGCCTAGTTGTACAACTAGGGCTAGGGCTAGGGCTAGGGTTAGCCTTAGGGCTAGGGCTTGGGTTTGGGCTAGGGTTATGGTAAGGGTTAGGGTTAGGGCTAGGGATAAGATTAGGGTTAGGGTTTGGTTTAGCGTTTGCGTTAGCGCTAGCACTACAGCTAGGCCTGGGCTATGTTTAGGGTTAGGGTTAGGACTAGGACTTGGACTAGGACTAGGACTAGGACTAGGACTATTAGTAGGACTAGGACTAGGACTAGGACTAGGACTACTTCTAGGGCTAGGGCTGTGCTAGGCCTAGGCCGAGGGCTAGGGCTGGGGTAGGATTAGGTGTAGGGGTACGGCGAGGGCTAGGGCTAGGGTTAAGGTTAAGGTTAGGTTTGGGCTAGGGCTAGTGCTAGGGTTAGGGTTAGGGTTAGGGTTGGGGTTAGCGTTAGGGTTTGTGTTAGGGTTAGTGTTAGGTTTTAGGGCAAGGGTTAGGGCTAGGGCTGGGTAAGATTAGGGTTTGGGTTAGGGTTAGGGTGAGGGTGAGGGTGAGGGTGAGGGTGAGGGTGAGGGTGAGGGTGAGGGTGAGGGAGAGGGAGAGGGAGAGGGTTAGGGTGAGGGTTAGGGCTAGGGCTATGACTGGGCAAAGGTTAGGGTTTGGGCTAGGGCTAGGGTTAGGGCTAGGGCAAGGGCTTGGGCTAGGGCTAGGGCTAGGGCTAGGGCTAGGGTTTGGTTTAGGCCTAGGCCTAGTGCAAAGACTAGGGATAGGGATAGGGTTAAGGCTAGGGTTAGGGTTAGGCTTAGGGCTAGGGCTAGGGCTTGGGCTTGGGCTAGGTTTAGGTTTAGGGTTAGGGCTAGGGTTAGGGCTAGGGATAGGGTTAGGATTAGGCCTAGGCCTAGTGCTACGATTATGGCTATGGCTAAAGCTCTGGCTCGGGCTAGGATTAGGCTTAGGTCTAGGGATAGGTTTCGGGCTATTTCTACATCTACGGCCAGAGCAGGGCTAGGCTGAGGGTGAGGGTGAAGGTGAGGATTAGTGTTAGGGCTAGGGCTAGCGCTAGGCTTAGAGTTAGGGTTTGTGTTAGGGTTCCGGCTTGGGTTAGGGCTAGCCTTAGGCTTAGGCTTAGGCTTACGCTTAGGGATAGGGTTAGGCCTAGTGCTACGGCTAGGGCTAGGGCTGAAGGTAGGGTCAGGGCTAGGACTAGGGAAGGACTGCGGGTAGGGCTAGGGCTAGGGCTAGGGCTATGACTAGGATTAGGACTAGGACTAGGGCTAGGGCTAGGGGTAGGATTAGGATTAGGATTAGGATTAGGCCTAGGCCTAGGCCTAGGCCTAGGCCTAGGCCTAGTGCTACGACTATGGCTATGGCTAAAGCTCGGGCTTGGGCTTGGGCTCGGGCTAGGATTAGGCGTAGGGCCAGGGTAGGGTTAGGGCTATTGCTAGGACTAGGGCCAGGCCAGGGCCAGGGTTAGGGTGAGGGTGAAGGTGAGGGTTAGTATTAGTGCTAGGGCTAGGGCTCGGGTTAGGCGTAGGGCTAGGGCTAGGGCTAGGGCTAGGACTTGGGCTTGGGCCAGGGTTAGGGTTAGGGTTAGGGTTAGGGTTAGGGCTAGGGATAAGATTAGGATTAGGGTTAGGGTTAGGGTTAGGGTTAGAGTTTGCACTAGGGCTAGGGCTGGGCTACGGTTAGGGTTAGGACTAGGACTAGGACTAGGACTAGGACTAGGACTAGGACTAGGACTAGGACTAGGACTAGGACTAGGACTTGGACTTGGACTTGGACTTGGACTACTTCTAGGGTTAGGGCTATGCAAGGCCGAGGCCGAGGGCTAGGGCTGGGGCTAGGGGTAGGGTTAGGGATACTTCGAGGGCAAGTGCTACGGCTAGGGAAAGGGTTAAGGTTAGTGTTAGTGTTAGGGTTAGGTTTTAGGGCCAGGGTTAGGGTTTGGGCTGGGCTAAGTTTAGGGTTTGGGTTAGGGTGAAGGTGAGGGTTAGGGTTAGGGCGAGGGCGAGGGCGAGGGCTAGGGCTAGGGCTAGGGCTAGGGCTAGGGCTAATGTTAGGGTTACGGTCAAGGCGACGGGTTGGGCTAGGGCTCGATACAGGGCTGAGCTAGCGTGAGGGTGAGGGTGAGGGTGAGGGTGAGGTCTATGGCTTGGGCTAGGGCTAGGGATAGGGATAGGGATAGGGCTAGGGCTAGGATTAGGGTTAGGGTTTGGTTTAGGCTTAGGCCTAGTGGTACGACTAGGGCTAGGGCTAGGGCTAGGGTTAGCCTTAGGGCTAGGGCTTGGGCTTGGGCTAGGGTTAGGGTAAGGGTTAGGGTTAGTTCTAGGGATAAGATTAGGGTTAGGGTTAGGACTAGGACTAGGACTAGGACTATTAGTAGGACTAGGACTAGGACTAGGACTACTTCTAGGGCTAGGGCTGTGCTAGGCCTAGGCCGAGGGCTAGGGCTGGGGTAGGATTAGGGTTAGGGGTACGGCGAGGGCTAGGGCTAGGGTTAAGGTTAAAGTTAGGATTGGGCTAGGGCTAGTGCTAGGGCTAGGGTTAGGGTTAGGGTTAGCGTTAGGGTTAGTGTTAGTGTTAGGTTTTAGGGCCAGGGTTAGGGCTCGGGCTGGGCTAAGGTTAGGGTTGGGGTTGGGGTGAGGGAGAGGGAGAGGAAGAGGGTTAGGGCGAGGTCTAGGGTGATGACTGGGCTAAGGTTAGGGTTTGGGTTAGGGTTAGGTTTAGGGTGAGGGTTAGGGCTAGGGCTAGGGCTAGGGCTAGGGCTAGGGCTACGGCTACGGCTAGGTTTTAGGGCAAGGGTTAGGGCTAGGGCTGGGTAAGGTTAGGATTTGGGTTAGGGTGAGGGTGAGGGTGAGGGAGAGGGTGAGGGTTAGGGCTAGGGCTAGGGCTATGATTGGGCAAAGGTTAGGGTTTGGGCTAGGGCTAGGGTTAGGGCTAGGGCTAGGGCTAGGCCTAGGGCTAGGGCTAGGGCTAGGGTTAGGGCTAGGGCTAGGGCTAGGGCTAGGGCTAGGGCTACCGCTACGGCTAGGGCTAGGGCTAGGGCTACCGCTACGGCTAGGGCTAGGGCTAGGGCTAGGGTTTGGTTTATTCCTAGGCCTAGTGCTACGACTAGGGATAGGGATAGGGATAGGGTTAGGGCTAGGGTTAGGCTTAGGCTTTGGGCTAGGGCTAGGGCTAGGGCTTGGGCTAGGGCTAGGGCTAGGTTTAGGTTTAGGTTTAGGTTTAGGTTTAGTTTTAGGTTTAGGTTTAGGGTTAGGGCTAGGGTTAGGGTTAGGATTAGGCCTAGGCCTAGTGCTACGATTATGGCTATGGCTAAAGCTCGGGCTCGGGCTCGGGCTCGGGCTAGGATTAGGCTTAGGTCTAGGGATAGGTTTCGGGCTATTTCTACATCTACGGGCAGAGCTGGGATAGGCTGTGGGTGAGGGTGAAGGTGAGGGTTAGTGTTTTTTTTATTATTATTTTTTTATTTTTTAATATACACATAATTATAGTTTACAGACAGTATGATTGGTTACATATATGTCATCCCCTCCTTATTCCCCACCCTCCCCCCACCCCCTTTTCTACATATAATCTCTTGGGATACATCTGGGTCATATTTGCATAATTAATTGTAATTTCATTTTCCGGGCCTCTTCAATCCTTGTTTGTAAATATTCCTTAATTGGAAACCATTTTCGTTTGCAATTCCTCAGTCTATTAATATTTTCACACTTTATCTTCAAATTGGTCAGTTCTATCACCATTGCTTCCATAATATAATAATATACTTTTTGCATTTCCCATTTCGTTTTGTCTTTCCATCCTCCTGCCAAAGTTATTTGTGCACACATAATTATGATATGAATCAACTCCCTTACTTCTCTTGGTCTTATATCGTCTAAATCTCTATTCCAGATTGCCATCCTTTCTGTTATAACAATTTGGATTGGGAATATATCATTTATCATAGTTTCAATCCTTCCCCAAAATCTCTGTATCTCAACACAGTCCCATATCAAATGTTTAAATGTTAGGGTTCCGGCTTGGGTTAGGGTTAGGGCTAGGGTTAGGCTTTGGCTTAGGCTTATGCTTAGGGTTAGGGTTAGGCCTAGTGCTACGGCTAGGGCTAGGGCTTAAGCTAGGGTCAGGGCTAGGCCTAGGGAAGGGCTGCGGCTAGGGTTAGTGCTAGGGCTAGGGTTAGGGCTAGGGCTAGTCCTAGGGCTAGGAATAGGACTAGGACTGGGATTAGGACTAGGACTAGGACTAGGACTAGGACTAGGGCTAGGGCTAGGGCTAGGGCTAGGGCTAGGGCTAGGGCTAGGGCTAGGGTTAAGCTTAAAGTTAGGATTGGGCTTGTGCTAGTGCTAGGACTAGGGTTAGGGTTAAGTTTAGTGTTAGTGTTAGGGTTAGGGTTAGGTTTTAGGGCCAGGGTTAGGGCTCGGGCTGGGCTAAGGTTAGGGTTTGGGTTGGGGTGAGGGAGAGGGAGAGGAAGAGGGTTAGGGCAAGGTCTAGGGCGATGACTGGGCTAAGGTTAGGCTTTGCGTTAGGGTTAGGGTTAGGTTTAGGGTGAGGGTTAGGGCTAGGGCTAGGGCTAGGGCTAGGGCTAGGGCTACGGCTAGGGCTACGGCTAGGGCTAGGGCTAGGGCTAGGGCTAGGGCTAGGGCTAGGCTTAGGGCTAGGGCTAGGCTTAGGGTTACGGTCAGGGCGAAACGTTGGGCTAGGGCTAGATACAGGGCTGAGCTAGCGTGAGGGTGATGGTGATGGTGAGGGTGAGGGCTAGGGCTTGGGCTAGGGCTAGGGAGAGGGCTAGGGCTAGGGCTAGGGCTAGGGCTAGGGCTAGGGCTAGGGCTAGATCTAGGGATAAGATTAGGTTTAGGGTTAGGGTTACGTTTAGATTTTGCATTAGGGCTAGGGCTGGGCTACGGTTAGGTTTAGGGTTAGGACTAGGACTAGGACTAGGACTACTTCTAGGGCTCGGGCTATGCTACGCCTAGGCCGAGGGCTAGGGCTGGGGCTAGGTGTTCGGGTAGGGGTACGGCGAGGGCTAGGGCTAGGGCTAGGGCTAGGGCTAGGGTTAAGCTTAAAGTTAGGATTGGGCTAGTACTAGGACTAGGGTTAGGGTTAAGTTTAGTGTTAGGGTTATGGTTAGGGTTAGGTTTTAGGGACAGGGTTAGGGCTAGGGCTGGGCTAAGATTAGGGTTTGGGTTGGGGTGAGGGAGAGGGAGAGGGAGAGGAAGAGGAAGAGGGTTAGGGCTAGGGCTAGGGCTAGGGCTAGGGCGATGACTGGGCTAAGGTTAGGGTTTGGGTTAGGGTTAGGGTTAGGTTTAGGGTGAGGGTTAGGGCTAGGGCTAGGGCTAGGGCTAGGGCTAGGACTAGGGCTAGGCTTAGGGCTAGGGCTAGGCTTAGGGTTACGGTCAGGGCGACTCGATGGGCTAGGGCTAGATACAGTGCTGAGCTAGCTTGAGGGTGATGGTGATGGTGAGGGCTTGGGCTAGGGCTTGGGCTAGGACTAGGGCTAGGGCTAGGGCTAGGGCTAGGGCTAGGACTAGGGCTAGTGCTAGGGTAGGGCTAGGGCTAGGGCTAGGGCTAGGGTTTGGTTTAGGCTTAGGCCTAGTGGTACGACTAGGGCTAGGACTAGGGCTAGGGTTAGGGTTAGTGTTTGGAATAGTGTTTGCGTTAGCGCTAGCACTAGAGCTAGGGCTGGGCTAGGTTTAGGGTTAGGAGTAGGACTAGGACTAGGACTACTTCTAGGGCTAGGGCTATGCTAGGCCTAGGACGAGGGCTAGGGCTGGGGTAGGATTACGTTTAGGGGTACGGCGAGGGATAGGGCTAGGGCTAGGGCTAGGGTTAAGCTTAAGGTTAGGATTGGGCTAGTGCTAGTGTTAGGGCTAGGGTTATTGTTAGGGTTATTGTTAGGGTTAGTGTTACGGTGAGGGTGAGGGGGAGGGTTAGGGAGAGGGGGAGGGAGAGGGGGAGGGTGAGGGTTACGGGTAGGGCCACGACTGGGCAAAGGTTAGGGTTTGGGTTAGGGTTAGGTTTAGGGTTAGGTTTAGGGTTAGGATTAGGGCTAGGGCTAGGCCTAGCCCTCGGCCTAGGCCTAGCATAGCCCTAGCGCTAGAAGTAGTCCTAGTCCTAGTCCTAGTCCTAGTCCTCAACATAACCGTAGCCCAGCCCTAGCCCTAGTGCAAACTCTAACCCTAACACTAACCCTAATCTTATCCCTAGCCCTAACCCTAACCCTAACCCTAACCCTGGCTCAAGCCCTAGCCCTAGCCTTAGCCCTAGCCCTAATCATAACCCTCACCTTCTCCCTCAACCTAAACCTAGCCTTGGCCTGGCCCTAGTCCTACCAATAGCCCTAACCCTAACCCTAACCCTGGCCCAAGCTTTAGCCCTAGCCCTAGCCCTAGCCCTAGCCCTAGCCCTAGCCCTAGCCCTAGCACTCGCCGTACACCTACCTCTACCGCTAGCCCCAGCCCTAGCCCTCGGCCTAGGCTTAGCATATCCCTAGCCCTAGAAGTAGTCCTAGTCCTAGTCCTAGTCCTAGTCTTAGTCCTAGTCCTAACACGAACCCTAACCGTAGCCCAGCCCTAGCCCTAATGCAAAATCTAAACCTAAACCTAACCCTAACCCTAATCTTATCCTTAGATCTAGCCCTAGCCCTAGCCCTAGCCCTAGCCCTAGCCCTCGCCCTCGCCCTCGCCCTCGCCCTCGCCCTCGCCCTAGCCCTAGCCCTAGCCCTAGCCCAAGCCCTAGCCCAAGCCCTCACCATCACCATCACCCTCACGCTAGCTCAGCCCTGTATCTAGCCCTAGCCCAACGTGTCGCCCTGACCGTAACCCTAAGCCTAGCCCTAGCCCTAAGCCTAGCCCTAGCCCTAGCCCTAGCTCTAGCCCTAGCCCTAGCCCTAGCCCTAGCCCTAGCCCTAGCCCTAGCCCTAACCCTAACCCTAACCCTAACCCAAACCCTAACCTTAGCCCAGTCATCGCCCTAGACCTCGCCCAAACCCTCTCCCTCTCCCTCTCCCTCACCCCAACCCAAACCCTAACCTTAGCCCAGCCCGAGCCCTAACCCTGGCTCTAAAACCTAACCCTAACCCTAACACTAACACTAAACTTAACCCTAACCCTAGTCCTAGCACTAGCACTAGGCCAATCCTAACTTTAAGCTTAACCCTAGCCCTAGCCCTAGCCCTCGCCGTACCCCTACCCTTACCCCTAGCCCCAGCCCTAGCTCTCGGCCTAGGCCTAGCATAGCACTAGCCCTAAAAGTAGTCCTAGTCCTAGTCCTAGTCTTAGTCCTAGTCCTAACCCTAACCCTAACCGTAGCCCAGCCCAAGCCCTAGTGCAAAATCTAACCCTAACCCTAACCCTATTCTTATCCCAAGATCTAGCCCTAGCCCTAGCCCTAGCCCTAGCCCTAGCCCTAGCCCTAGCCCTAGCCCTAGCCCTAGCCCTAGCCCTCGGCCTAGGCCTAGCATAGCCCTAGCCCTTGAAGTAGTCCTAGTCCTAGTCCTAGTCTTAGTCCTAGTCCTAACCCTAACCCTAACCGTAGCCCAGCCCTAGCCCTAGTGCAAAATCTAAACCTAACCCTAACCCTAATCTTATCCCTAGATCTAGCCCTAGCTCTAGCCCTAGCCCTAGCCCTCGCCGTACCCCTACCCCTACCCCTAGCCCCAACCCTAGCCCTTGGCCTAGGCCTAGGATAGCCCTAGCCCTAGAAGTAGTCCTAGTCCTAGTCCTAGTCTTAGTCCTAGTCCTAACCCTAACCCTAACCGGAGCCCAGCCCTAGCCCTAGCCCTAGCCCTCGGCCTAGCCCTAACCCTAGCCCTCATCCTAGCCCTAACCTTAGCCCACCCCTAGCCCTATCGCTGTCCCTAAAACCTAGCCCTAACCCTAACACTAACCTTAACCCTAACCCTAGCCCTAGCACTAGCACTAGCCCTAGCCGAATCGTAACCCGACCTTCAGCCATAGACATAATCGTAGCGCTAGGCCTAGGCCTAATCGTAATCCTAAACCTAACCCTAGCCCTAGCCCTAGTCCTAGCCCTAGCCCTAGCCCTAGCCCTAGCCCTAGCCCTAGCCCTATTCCTAGTCCTAATCCCAGTCCTAGTCCTATTCCTAGCCCTAGGACTAGCCCTAGCCCTAACCCTAGCCCTAGTGCTAACTCTAGCCGCAGCCCTTCCGTAGGCCTAGCCCTGACCCTAGCTTAAGCCCTAGCCCTAGGCGTAGCACTAGGCCTAACCCTAACCCTAAGCGTAAGCCTAAGCCTAAGCCTAACCCTAGCCCTAGCACTAACCCAAGCCGGAACCCTAACACAAACCCTAACTCTAAGCCTAGCCCTAGCGCTAGCCCTAACACTAACCCTCACCTTCACCCTCACCCACAGCCTAGCCCAGCTCTGCCCGTAGATGTAGAAATAGCCCGAAACCTATCCCTAGACCTAAGCCTAATCCTAGCCCGAGCCCGAGCCCAAGCCCGAGCTTTAGCCATAGCCATAATCGTAGCACCAGGCCTAGGCCTAATCCTAACCATAACCCTAGCCCTAACCCAAGCCCTAACCCTAAACCTAAACCTAGCCCAAGCCCAAGCCCAAGCCCAAGCCCAAGCCCTAGCCCTAGCCCTAAGCCTAAGCCTAACCCTAGCCCTAACCCTAAACCTATCCCTATCCCTAGTCGTAGCACTAGGCCTAGGAATAAACCAAACCCTAGCCCTAGCCCTAGCCCAAGTCCTAGCCCTAGCCCTAGCCCTAGCCCTAGCCCTAGCCCTAGCCCTAGGCCTAGGCCTAGCCCTAGCCCTAGCCCTAGCCCTAGCCCTAGCCCTAGCCCTAGCCCTAGCCCTAGCCCTAGCCCTAGCCCTAACCCTAGCCCTAGCCCAAACCCTAACCTTTGCCCAATCATAGCCCCAGCCCTAGAAGTAGTCCTAGTCCTAGTCCTAGTCCTAGTCCTAGTCCTAGTCCTAACCCTAAACCTAGCCCAGCCCTAGCTCTAGTGCTAGCGCTAACGCAAACGCTATTCCAAACCCTAACCCTAACCCTAACCGGAGCCCAGCCCCATCCCTAGTGCAAAATCTAACCCTAACCCTAATCTTATCCCTAGATCTAGCCCTAGCCCTAGCCCTAGCCCTAGCCCTCGGCCTAGCCCTAACCCTAGACCTAATCCTAGCCCTAACATTAGCCCACCCCTAGCCCTATCGCTGTCCCTAAAACCTAGCCCTAACCCTAACCCTAACCTTAACCCTAACCCTAGCCCTAGCACTAGCACTAGCCCTAGCCGAATCGTAACCCGACCTTCAGCCATAGACATAATCGTAGCGCTAGGCCTAGGCCTAATCCTAACCCTAGCCCTAGCCCTAGCCCTAGCCCTAGCCCTAGCCCTAGCCCTAGCCCTAGCCCTAGCCCTAGCCCTAGCCCTAGCCCTAGCCCTAGCCCTAGCCCTAGCCCTAGCCCTATTCCTAGTCCTAATCCCAGTCCTAGTCCTATTCCTAGCCCTAACCCTAGCCCTAGCCCTAACCCTAGCCCTAGCGCTAACCCTAGCCGCAGCCCTTCCGTAGGCCTAGCCCTGACCCTAGCTTAAGCCCTAGCCCTAGCCGTAGCACTAGGCCTAACCCTAACCCTAAGCGTAAGCCTAAGCCTAAGCCTAACCCTAGCCCTAGCCCTAACCCAAGCCGGAACCCTAACACAAACCCTAACTCTAAGCCTAGCCCTAGCGCTAGCCCTAACACTAACCCTCACCTTCACCCTCACCCACAGCCTAGCCCAGCTCTGCCCGTAGATGTAGAAATAGCCCGAAACCTATCCCTAGACCTAAGCCTAATCCTAGCCCGAGCCCGAGCCCGAGCTTTAGCCATAGCCATAATCGTAGCACTAGTCCTAGGCCTAATCCTAACCCTAACCCTAGCCCTAACCCTAGCCCTAACCCTAAACCTAAACCTAGCCCAAGCCCAAGCCCAAGCCCAAGCCCTAGCCCTAGCCCTAAGCCTAAGCCTAAGCCTAGCCCTAACCCTATCCCTATCCCTATCCCTAGTCGTAGCACTAGGCCTAGGAATAAACCAAACCCTAGCCCTAGCCGTAGCCCTAGTCCTAGCCCGAGCCCTAGCCCTATCCCTAGCCCTAGGCCTAGCCCTAGCCCTAGCCCTAGCCCTAGCCCTAGCCCTAGCCCTAGCCCTAGCCCTAGCCCTAGCCCTAACCCTAGCCCTAGCCCAAACCCTAACCTTTGCCCAATCATAGCCCCAGCCCTAGAAGTAGTCCTAGTCCTAGTCCTAGTCCTAGTCCTAGTCCTAGTCCTAGTCCTAACCCTAGCCCAGCCCTAGCTCTAGTGCTAGCGCTAACGCAAACGCTATTCCAAACCCTAACCCTAACCCTAACCCTAGCCCTAGCCCTAGCCCTAGTCGTACCACTAGGCCTAAGCCTAAACCAAACCCTAGCCCTAGCCCTAGCCCTAGCCCTAGCGCTAGCCCTAGTCCTAGCCCTAGCCCTGGCCCTAGCCCTAGTCCTAGCCCAAGCCCTAGCCCAAGCCTTCACCATCACCATCACCCTCATGCTAGCTCAGCCCTGTATCTAGCCCTAGCCCAACGAGTCGCCCTGACCGTTACCCTAAGCCTAGCCCTAGCCCTAAGCCTAGCCCTAGCCCTTCTCCTAGCCCTAGCCCTAGCCCTAGCCCTAACCCTCACCGAAAACCTAACCCAAACCCTAACCCAAACCCTAACCTTAGCCCAGTCATCGCCCTAGCCCTAGCCCTAACTCTCTTCCTCTCCCTCTCCCTCTCCCTCACCCCAACCCAAACCCTAACCTTAGCCCAGCCCTAGCCCTAGTGCAAACTCTAACCCTAACACTAACCCTAATCTTATCCCTAGCCCTAGCCCTTGCCCTTGCCCTAGCCCTAGCCCTAGCCCTAGCCCTAGCCCTAGAAGTAGTCCTAGTCCTAGTTCTAGTCTTAGTCCTAGTCCTAACCGTAACCCTAACCGTAGCCCAGCCCTAGCCCTAGTGCAAACTCTAACCCTAACCCTAACCCTAATCTTATCCCTAGCCCTAACCCTAATCCTAACCCTGGCCCCAGTGGTGGCTGGTGGGCTTCAGGGCTGGGTGTTCAGAGCCCTAAGTCCCAGGGAGGCGGGGCTGCGGAAGGTGCTGCGTGGAGCTTAAGAGGTCACTGAGTGGAGCTTAAGAGGTCACTGGGTGGAGCTTAAGAGGTCGCTGGGTGGAGCCTAAGAGGTCACTAGGCGGAGCCCCGTTTCAGAAAGTCTCAGAACCAGATAGGTGGGACCACAGCCAATCTGATGTGTTCCCTGGCTGAGTCTTAAAGTGCAATGAAGCCGGATTAAACCTGAGGTGTGACTGGAGCCAATGTGAAAAGAAAATTACTGGTCACATGGCTGATGTCTTCTGTGCCTATGAAAGTGGACTTAAGCTAGATTAATCCCTAGAAGAGGAAGAAAAAGAAGAGGATGAGGAAGAAGAAGAAGAGTTGGCTTTTCTACCCCGCTTTTCTCACCCATTTAAGGGGACTCAAGGCGGCTGACAAACTTTCTGTTCTTCCCCGCACAACAGACACCCTGTGAGGTAGGTGGGGCTGTGAGAGCTCAGAAGAGAGCTGTGACTAGCCCATAGCCACCTAGCAAGCTTGGCTCATGTGAAAGTGGACTGAAGCTGGATTAATCCCTAGAAGAAGCAGAAGCAGCAATGGCTTTTCTACCCCGGTTTTCTCTCCCATTTAAGGGGACTCAAAGCAGCTGACAAACTTTGTGTTCTTCCCCCCACAACAGACACCCTGTGAGGTAGGTGGGGCTGTGAGAGCTCAGAAGAGAGCTGTGACTAGCCCACGGCCACCTAGCAACCTTGGCTCATGTGAAAGTGGACGGAAGCTGGATTAAAGCTCTGTTGTGACTGCAGCCAAAGTGAAGAGAAAATTATTGGTCACATGGCTGATATCTTCTGTGCCTATGAAAGTGGACTAAAGCTAGATTAATCCCTAGAAGAAGCAGCGTTGGCTTTTCTATCCCGCTTTTCTCTCCCATTTAAGGGGACTCAAAGCGGCTGACAAACTTTCTATTCTTCCCCCCACAACAGACACCCTGTGAGGTAGGTGGGGCTGTGAGAGCTCAGAAGAGAGCTGTGACTAGCCCATGGCCACCTAGCAAGCTTGGCTCATGTGAAAGTGGACTGAAGGTGGATTAAAGCTCTGGTGTGACTGCAGCCAAAGTGAAGAGAAAATTATTGGTCACATGGCTGATATCTTCTGTGCCTATGAAAGTGGGCTAGGGGTAGGGGTATTTCGAGGGCTAGTGCTACGGCTAGGGTTAGGGTTAAGGTTAGTGTTAGGGTTAGGGTTAGGGTTAGGTTTTAGGGCCAGGGTTAGGGCTAGGGCTGGGCTAAGGTTAGGGTTTGGGTTAGGGTGAGGGTTAGGGTTAGGCCTAGGGCTAGGGCTAGGGCTAGGGCTAGGGCTAGGGCTAGGGCTAGGGCTAGGGCTAGGGCTAGGGCTAGGGATAAGATTAGGGTTAGGGTTAGGGTTAGATTTTCCACTAGGGCTGGGCTACGGTTAGGTTTAAGGTTAGGACTAGGACTAAGACTAGGACTAGGACTAGGACTAGGACTACTTCTAGGGCTAGGGCTATGCTAGGCCTAGGCCGAGGTCTAGGGCTGGGGCTAGGGGTAGGGGTAGGGGTACGGCGAGGGGTAGGGCTAGGGCTAGGGCTAGGGCTAGGGCAAGGGCTAGGGTTAATCTTAAAGTTAGGATTGGGCTAGTGCTAGGACTAGGGTTAGGGTTAAGGTTAGGGTTAGGGTTAGTGTTAGGGTTAGGTTTTAGGACCAGGGTTAAGGCTAGGGCTGGGCTAAGGTTAGGGTTTGGGTTGGGGTGAGGGAGAGGGAGAGGGAGATGAAGAGGGTTAGGGCTAGGGCTAGGGCGATGACTGGGTTAAGTTTAGGGTTTGGGTTAGGGTGAGGGTTAGGGCTAGGGCTAGGGCTAGGGCTAGGGCTAGGGCTAGGGCTAGGGCTAATGTTAGGGTTACGGTCATGGCGACGAGTTGGGCTAGGGCTAGATACAGGGCTGAGCTAGCGTGAGGGTGAGGGTGAGGGTGAGGGCTAGGCTTGGGCTAGGGCCAGGGCTAGGGTTAAGGCTAGGATTAGGGTTAGGGTTTGGTTTAGGCTTAGATGAAGCCGATTATCTAGACCCATTTCAAACCGGCTTTAGGACAGGCTTTGGGGTTGAGACTGCTATGGTTGCCTTGACCGACGATCTGCGCCTGAGCATCGACAGGGGTAGTGTGACCCTGTTGGTGCTTTTGGACCTCTCAGCGGCTTTCGATACTATAGATCATGGCATCCTCCTGGACCGCCTGAGGGGGTTAGGTATCGGAGGCCCTGCTTTGCAGTGGTTCCGGTCCTTCCTCTCGGGTCGGTCCCAGAGGGTGCTGCTCGGGGACTGTAGCTCCAGTAAGAGGGACCTCACTTGTGGGGTTCCTCAGGGGGCTATTCTGTCCCCGATGTTATTCAACATCTATATGAAGCCGCTAGGTGAGATAATACGGAGTTATGGTGCTGGGTGTTATCAGTACGCTGATGACACCCAAATCTATTTCTCCATGTCTCGCTCGTCGGCCTCGAGTTCCAATGGCATCTCTTCGCTCAATGAATGTCTTCAAGCGGTAATGGGCTGGATGAGGAAAAACAGATTGAAACTGAATCCAGACAAGACGGAGGTGCTCACGGTAGCGGCCCCGAAACCAAGAATTGGGTTACAACCTCCAGTCCTGGATGGAGTCACACTCTCCTCCAGTGACTGCGTTCGCAGTTTGGGGGTGCTCCTTGACTCGTCACTCCTGATGACAAATCAGGTAAATGCGACAGTCAGGAGCGCCTGCTATCAGCTTCGGCTGATACGCCAACTGCGCCCTTTTCTGGAAGTAAGGGACCTCGAAACTGTTGTGCACGCACTGGTAACCTCACGCCTGGACTTCTGTAACGCGCTCTACTTGGGGCTACCCCTGTACTTGGTTCGGAAGCTTCAGCTGGTACAAAATATGGCAGCCAGGCTTGTTTCTGGTACATCTAGGAGGGACCACATTACTCCGGTTCTGAGGTCCTTACACTGGCTGCCTATTAGCTTCCGGTCCCGGTACAAGGTGTTGGTTATTACCTTTAAAGCCCTAAATGGCTTGGGTCCAAGCTATCTCAGGGACCGCCTTCTCCCGTACAATCCTCCCCGCGCTCTCCGCTCCTCTGGGAGGAACTTACTTCAGCCTTTAAAATCCAGGCTTGTGGCGACCTCCCAGAGGGCGTTCTCTGTTGTCGCCCCCAAACTCTGGAACGACCTGCCGGATGAGATCCGTCAGTTGATATCATTAGACAGCTTTAAAAAAGCTGTCAAGACGGATCTCTTCCGGCAGGCCTTTCCAGATTAACTTTTCCAGATTAATCATTCCTGCTCGGGCTCTCTGACCCCCTCACTCCTCCCGTAGCCTCATCTTTAGTGATGGTCGAGGATCTTAGAGGGACACTGGGGCTATTGGTCTGTTTAATTATGTTTTATAGTTTTTGATATTGTATTTTAATTTGTCATATTGTTTAATATACTTTTAAGGGGGGGAGGGACTATAATGTTTTATTTTTATATGATGTTTTTATTATATTTATTGTTGTTAACCGCCCGGATTGGGTTGCCACAGGGCGGTATACAAATAAATATTATTATTATTATTATTATTATTATTATTATTATTATTAGGCCTAGTGGCAAAACTAGGGCTAGGACTAGGGCTAGGGGTAGGGCTAGGGTTAGCCTTAGGGCTAGGGCTTGGGTTTGGGCTAGGGTTATGGTAAGGGTTAGGGTTAGGGCTAGGGATAAGATTAGGGTTAGTGTTTGGGTTAGCGTTTGCGTTAGCGCTAGCACTAGAGCTAGGCCTGGGCTAGGTTTAGGTTTAGGGTTAGGACTAGGACTTGGACTAGGACTAGGACTAGGACTAGGACTATTAGTAGGACTAGGACTAGGACTAGGACTAGTTCTAGGACTAGGGCTGTGGTAGGTCTACGCCGAGGGCTAGGGCTGGGGTAGGATTAGGGTTATGGGTACGGCGAGGGCTAGGGTTAAGGGTAAGGTTAGGATTGGGCTATGGCTAGTGCCAGTGCTAGTGCTAGTGCTAGGGTTAGGGTTAGGGTTACGGTTAGCGTTAGGGTTAGTGTTAGGGTTAGGGTTAGGTTTTAGGGCAAGGGTTAGGGCTAGGGCTGGGTAAGGTTAGGGTTTGGGTTAGAGTTAGGGTGAGGGTGAGTGTGAGGGAGAGGGAGAGCGAGAGGGTTAGGGTGAGGGTTAGGGCTAGGGCTATGACTGGGCAAAGGTTAGGGTTTGGGCTAGGGCTAGGGTTAGGGTAGGGCAAGGGCTTGGGCTAGGGCTAGGGCTAGGGCTAGGGTTTGGTTTAGGCCTAGGCCTAGTGCTAAGACTAGGGATAGGGATAAGGATAGGGTTAGGGCTAGGGTTAGGGTTAGGCTTAGGGCTAGGGCTAGGGCTTGGGCTTGGGCTAGGTTTAGGTTTAGGGTTAGGGTTAGGGCTAGGGTTAGGGCTAGGGTTAGGGCTATGGTTAGGGTTAGGATTAGGCCTAGGCCTAGTGCTACTATTATGGCTATGGCTAAAGCTCTGGCTCGGGCTAGGATTAGGCTTAGGTCTAGGGATAGGTTTCGGGCTATTTCTACATCTACGGCCAGAGCAGGGCTAGGCTGAGGGTGAGGGTGAATGTGAGGATTAGTGTTAGGGCTAGGGCTAGCGCTAGGCTTAGAGTTAGGGTTTGTGTTAGGGTTCCGTCTTGGGTTAGGGCTAGGCTTAGGCTTAGGCTTAGGCTTACGCTTAGGGTTAGGGTTAGGCCTAGTGCTACGGCTAGGGCTAGGGCTGAAGGTAGGGTCAGGGCTAGGACTAGGGAAGGACTGCGGGTAGGGCTAGGGCTAGGGCTAGGGCTAGGGCTAGGGCTAGGGCTATGACTAGGACTAGGACTAGGACTAGGACTAGGGCTAGGGCAAGGGCTAGGGCTAGGGCTAGGGCTAGGGCTAGCGCTAGGGTCAGGGTTAGGATTAGGATTAGGCCTAGGCCTAGGCCTAGGCCTAGGCCTAGGCCTAGTGCTACGACTATGGCTATGGCTAAAGCTCGGGCTTGGGCTCGGGCTCGGGCTAGGATTAGGCGTAGGGCCAGGGTTAGGGTTAGGGCTATTGCTAGGACTAGGGCCAGGCCAGGGCTAGGGTTAGGGTGAGGGTGAAGGTGAGGGTTAGTATTAGGGCTAGGGCTAGGGCTCGGGTTAGGCTTAGGGCTAGGGCTAGGACTTGGGCTTGGGCTTGGGCCAGGGTTAGGGTTAAGGTTAGGGTTAGGGTTAGGGCTAGGGATAAGATTAGGGTTAGGGTTAGGGTTAGGGTTAGAGTTTGCACTAGGGCTAGGGCTGGGCTACGGTAAGGGTTAGGACTAGGACTAGGACTAGGACTATTAGTAGGACTAGGACTTGAACTAGGACTACTTCTAGGGCTAGGGCTGTGCTAGGCCTAGGCCGAGGGCTACGGCTGGGGTAGGATTAGGGTTAGAGGTACGGCGAGGGCTAGGGCTAGGGTTAAGGTTAAAGTTAGGATTGGGCTAGGGCTAGGGCTAGGGCTAGCGTTAGGGTTAGGGTTAGCGTTAGGGTTAGGGTTAGTGTTAGTGTTAGAGTTAGTGTTAGGTTTTAGGGCAAGGGTTAGGGCTAGGGCTGGGTAAGGTTAGGATTTGGGTTAGGGTGAGGACTAGGACTAGGGCTAGGGCTAGGGCTAGGGCTAGGGATAGGGCTAGGATTAAGCCTAGGCCTAGGCCTAGTGCTATGAATATGGCTATGGCTAAAACTCGGTTCGGGCTAATGCTCGGGCTCGGACTAGGAATAGGCTTAGGGCCAGGTTTAGGGTTAGGGCTATTGCTAGGACTAGGGCCAGGCCAGGCCTAGGTTTAGGGTGAGGGAGAAGGTGAGGCTTAGGATTAGGGCTAGGGCTAAGGGTAGGGCTAGGGCTAGGGTTAGGGCTAGGGCTAGGGCTAGGGCTAGGGCTAGGGCTTGGGCTTGGGCTAGGGCCAGGTTTAGGGTAGGGTTAGGGCTAGGGGTAAGATTAGGGTTAGTGTTAGGGTTAGAGTTTGCACTAGGGCTAGGGCTGGGCTACGGTTAGTGTGAGGACTAGGACTAGGACTAGGACTAGGAATTGGACTAGTACTACTTCTAGGGTTAAGGCTATGCTAGGCCTAGGCCGAGGGCGAGGGCTGGGGCTGGGGCTAGGGGTAGGGGTAGGGGTATTTCGAGGGCTAGTGCTACGGCTAGGGTTAGGGTTAAGGTTAGGGTTAGGGTTAGGGTTAGGTTTTAGGGCCAGGGTTAGGGCTAGGGCTGGGCTAAGGTTAGGGTTTGGGTTAGGGTGAGGGTGAGGGTTAGGGTTAGGGCTAGGGCTAGGTCTAGGGCTAGGGCTAGGGATAAGATTAGGGTTAGGGTTAGGGTTAGGGTTAGATTTTGCACTAGGGCTGGGCTACGGTTAGGTTTAAGGTTAGGACTAGGACTAAGACTAGGACTAGGACTAGGACTACTTCTAGGGCTAGGGCTATGCTAGGCCTAGGCCGAGGTCTAGGGCTGGGGCTAGGGGTAGGGGTAGGGGTACGGCGAGGGCTAGGGCTAGGGCTAGGGCTAGGGCAAGGGCTAGGGTTAAGCGTAAAGTTAGGATTGGGCTAGTGCTAGTGCTAGGACTAGGGTTAGGGTTAAGGTTAGTGTTAGGGTTAGGGTTAGGTTTTAGGGCCAGGGTTAGGGCTACGGCTGGGCTAAGGTTAGGGTTGGGGTTGGGGTGAGGGAGAGGGAGATGAAGAGGGAAATGAAGAGGGTTAGGGCTAGGGCTAGGGCGATGACTGGGCTAAGGTGAGGGTTTGGGTTAGGGTGAGGGTGAGGGTTAGGGCTAGGGCTAGGGCTAGGGCTAGGGTTAGGGCTAGGGCTAGGGCTAGGGCTAGGGCTAGGGCTAGGGCTAGGGCTAATGTTAGGGTTACGGTCAGGGCGACGAGTTGGGCTAGGGCTAGATACAGGGCTGAGCTAGCGTGAGGGTGAGGGTGAGTGTGAGGGCTAGGGCTTGGGTTAGGGCTAGGGCTAGGGCTAGGGCTAGGGCTAGGATTAGGGTTAGGGTTTGGTTTAGGCTTAGGCCTAGTTGTACAACTAGGGGTAGGGCTAGGGCTAGGGTTAGCCTTAGGGCTAGGGCTTGGGTTTGGGCTAGGGTTATGGTAAGGGTTAGGGTTAGGGCTAGGGATAAGATTAGGGTTAGGGTTTGGTTTAGCGTTTGCGTTAGCGCTAGCACTACAGCTAGGCCTGGGCTATGTTTAGGGGTAGGGTTAGGACTAGGACTTGGACTAGGACAAGGACTAGGACTAGGACTATTAGTAGGACTAGGACTAGGACTAGGACTAGGACTAGGACTACTTCTAGGGCTAGGGCTGTGCTAGGCCTAGGCCGAGGGCTAGGGGTGGGGTAGGATTAGGTGTAGGGGTACGGCGAGGGCTAGGGCTAGGGTTAAGGTTAAGGTTAGTATTGGGCTAGGGCTAGTGCTAGGGTTAGGGTTAGGGTTAGGGTTGGGGTTAGCGTTAGGGTTTGTGTTAGGGTTAGTGTTAGGTTTTAGGGCAAGGGTTAGGGCTAGGGCTGGGTAAGATTAGGGTTTGGGTTAGGGTGAGGGTTAGGGTGAGGGTGAGGGTGAGGGTGAGGGAGAGGGAGAGGGAGAGGGTTAGGGTGAGGGTTAGGGCTAGGGCTATGACTGGGCAAAGGTTAGGGTTTGGGCTAGGGCTAGGGTTAGGGCTAGGGCAAGGGCTTGGGCTAGGGCTAGGGCTAGGGCTAGGGTTTGGTTTAGGCCTAGGCCTAGTGCTAAGACTAGGGATAGGGATAGGGTTAAGGCTAGGGTTAGGGTTAGGGTTAGGCTTAGGGCTAGGGCTAGGGCTAGGGCTTGGGCTTGGGCTTGGGCTAGGTTTAGGTTTAGGTTTAGGGTTAGGGCTAGGGTTAGGGCTAGGGTTAGGGTTAGGATTAGGCCTAGGCCTAGTGCTACGATTATGGCTATGGTTAAAGCTCTGGCTCGGGCTAGGATTAGGCTTAGGTCTAGGGATAGGTTTCGGGCTATTTCTACATCTACGGCCAGAGCAGGGCTAGGCTGAGGGTGAGGGTGAAGGTGAGGAGTAGAGTTAGGGCTAGGGCTAGCGCTAAGCTTAGAGTTAGGGTTTGTGTTAGGGTTCCGGCTTGGGTTAGGGCTAGGCTTAGGCTTAGGCTTAGGCTTACGCTTAGGGATAGGGTTAGGCCTAGTGGTACGGCTAGGGCTAGGGCTGAAGGTAGGGTCAGGGCTAGGACTAGGGAAGGACTGCGGGTAGGGCTAGGGCTAGGGCTAGGGCTAGGGCTAGGGCTATGACTAGGATTAGGACTAGGACTAGGGCTAGGGCTAGGGCTAGGGCTAGGGCTAGGGCTAGGGGTAGGGGTAGGGGTAGGGGTAGGGGTAGGGGTAGGGGTAGGAGTAGGAGTAGGATTAGGATTAGGCCTAGGCCTAGGCCTAGTGCTACGACTATGGCTATGGCTAAAGCTCGGGTTAGGGTTAGGGTTAGAGTTTGCACTAGGGCTAGGGCTGGGCTACGGTTAGGGTTACGGTTAGGACTAGGACTAAGACTAGGACTAGGACTAGGGCTAGCGCTGGGCTTAGAGTTAGGGTTTGTATTAGGGTTCCGTCTTGGGTTAGGGCTAGGCTTAGGCTTAGGCTTAGGCTTAGGCTTAGGCTTACTCTTAGGGTTAGGGTTAGGCCTAGTGCTACGGCTAGGGCTAGGGCTGAATGTAGGGTCAGGGCTAGGACTAGGGAAGGACTGCGGGTAGGGCTAGGGCTAGGGCTAGGGCTAGGCCTAGGGCTAGGACTAGGACTAGGACTAGGACTAGGACTAGGGCTAGGGCAAGGGCAAGGGCAAGGGCTAGGGCTAGGGCTAGGGCTAGGGCTAGGGCTAGGGCTAGGGCTAGGGCTAGGGCTAGCGCTAGGGTCAGGGTTAGGATTAGGATTAGGCCTAGGCCTCGGCCTAGGCCTAGGCCTAGGCCTAGTGCTACGACTATGGCTATGGCTAAAGCTCGGGCTTGGGCTCGGGCTCGGGCTAGGATTAGACGTAGGGCCAGGGTTAGGGTTAGGGCTATTGCTAGGACTAGGGCCAGGCCAGGGCTAGGGTTAGGGTTAGGGTGAAGGTGAGGGTTAGTATTAGGGCTAGGGCTAGGGCTCGGGTTAGGCTTAGGGCTAGGGCTAGGGCTAGGACTTGGGCTTGGGCTTGGGCCAGGGTTAGGGTTAAGGTTAGGGTTAGGGTTAGGGCTAGGGATAAGATTAGGGTTAGGGTTAGGGTTAGGGTTAGGGTTAGAGTTTGCACTAGGGCTAGGGCTGGGCTACGGTTAGGGTTAGGACTAGGACTAGGACTAGGACTTGGACTAGGACTAGGACTACTTCTAGGGTTAGGGCTATGCAAGGCCGAGGCCGAGGGCTAGGGCTGGGGCTAGGGGTAGGGTTAGGGGTACTTCGAGGGCAAGTGCTACGGCTAGGGAAAGGGTTAAGGTTAGTGTTAGGGTTAGGGTTAGGTTTTAGGGCGAGGGTTAGGGCTAGGGCTGGGCTAAGTTTATGGTTTGGGTTAGGGTGAGGGTGAGGGTTAGGGCGAGGGCGAGGGCGAGGGCAAGGGTGAGAGTGAGGGCGAGGGCGAGGGCGAGGGCGAGGGTGAGGGGTAATGTTAGGGTTACGGTCAAGGCGACGGGTTGGGCTAGGGCTCGATACAGGGCTGAGCTAGCGTGAGTGTGAGGGTGAAGGTGAGGGTGAGGGTGAGGTCTATGGCTTGGGCTAAAGATAGGGCTAGGGCTAGGGCTAGGGCTTGGGCTAGGATTAGGGTTAGGGTTTGGTTTAGGCTTAGGCCTAGTGGTACGACTAGGGCTAGGGCTAGGGCTAGGGTTAGCCTTAGGGCTAGGGCTTGGGCTTGGGCTAGGGTTAGGGTATGAGTTAGGGTTAGTTCTAGGGATACGATTAGGGTTAGGGTTAGGACTAGGACTAGGACTATTAGTAGGACCTAAGCGTAAGCCTAAGCCTAAGCCTAACCCTAGCCCTAGCCCTAACCCAAGCCGGAACCCTAACACAAACCCTAACTCTAAGCCTAGCCCTAGCGCTAGCCCTAACACTAACGCTCACCTTCACCCTCACCCACAGCCTAGCCCAGCTCTGCCCGTAGATGTAGAAATAGCCCGAAACCTATCCCTAGACCTAAGCCTAATCCTAGCCCGAGCCCGAGCCCGAGCCCGAGCTTTAGCCATAGCCATAATCGTAGCACTAGGCCTAGGCCTAATCCTAACCCTAACCCTAGCCCTAACCCTAGCCCTAACCCTAAACCTAAACCTAGCCCAAGCCCAAGCCCTAGCCCTAGCCCTAAGCCTAACCCTAACCCTAACCCTAGCCCTAACCCTATCCCTATCCCTATCCCTAGTCGTAGCACTAGGCCTAGGAATAAACCAAACCCTAGCCGTAGCCGTAGCCGTAGCCGTAGCCCTAGCCCTAGCCCTAGCCCTAGCCCTAGCCCTAGCCCTAGCCCTGGCCCTAGCCCTAGTCCTAGCCCAAGCCCTAGCCCAAGCCTTCACCATCACCATCACCCTCACGCTAGCTCAGCCCTGTATCTAGCCCTAGCCCAACGAGTCGCCCTGACCGTAACCCTAAGCCTAGCCCTAGCCCTAAGCCTAGCCCTAGCCCTAGTCCTAGCCCTAGCCCTAGCCCTAGCCCTAACCCTCACCGAAAACCTAACCCAAACCCTAACCCAAACCCTAACCTTAGCCCAGTCATCGCCCTAGCCCTAGCCCTAACCCTCTTCCTCTCCCTCTCCCTCTCCCTCACCCCAACCCAAACCCTAACCTTAGCCCAGCCCTAGCCCTAGTGCAAACTCTAACCCTAACACTAACCCTAATCTTATCCCTAGCCCTAGCCCTAGCCCTAGCCCTAGCCCTAGAAGTAGTCCTAGTCCTTGTCCTAGTCCTAGTCTTAGTCCTAGTCCTAACCGTAACCCTAACCGTAGCCCAGCCCTAGCCCTAGTGCAAACTCTAACCCTAACCCTAACCCTAATCTTATCCCTAGCCCTAACCCTAATCCTAACCCTGGCCCCAGTGGTGGCTGGTGGGCTTCAGGGCTGGGTGTTCAGAGCCCTAAGTCCCAGGGAGGCGGGGCTGCTGAAGGTGCTGGGTGGATCTTAAGAGGTCACTGGGTGGAGCTTAAGAGGTCACTGGGTGGAGCTTAAGAGGTCGCTGGGTGGAGCCTAAGAGGTCACTAGGCGGAGCCCCGGTTCAGAAAGTCTCAGAACCAGATAGGTGGGACCACAGCCAATCTGATGTGTTCCCTGGCTGAGTCTTAAAGTGCAATGAAGCCGGATTAAACCTGAGGTGTGACTGGAGCCAATGTGAAAAGAAAATTACTGGTCACATGGCTGATGTCTTCTGTGCCTATGAAAGTGGACTTAAGCTAGATTAATCCCTAGAAGAGGAAGAAAAAGAAGAAGAGGATGAGGAAGAAGAAGAAGAGTTGGCTTTTCTACCCCGCTTTTCTCACCCATTTAAGGGGACTCAAGGCGGCTGACAAACTTTCTGTTCTTCCCCGCACAACAGACACCCTGTGAGGTAGGTGGGGCTGTGAGAGCTCAGAAGAGAGCTGTGACTAGCCCATAGCCACCTAGCAAGCTTGGCTCATGTGAAAGTGGACTGAAGCTGGATTAATCCCTAGAAGAAGCAGAAGCAGCAATGGCTTTTCTACCCCGGTTTTCTCTCCCATTTAAGGGGACTCAAAGCAGCTGACAAACTTTCTGTTCTTCCCCCCACAACAGACACCCTGTGAGGTAGGTGGGGCTGTGAGAGCTCAGAAGAGAGCTGTGACTAGCCCATGGCCAGCTAGCAACCTTGGCTCATGTGAAAGTGGACGGAAGCTGGATTAAAGCTCTGTTGTGACTGCAGCCAAAGTGAAGAGAAAATTATTGGTCACATGGCTGATATCTTCTGTGCCTATGAAAGTGGACTAAAGCTAGATTAATCCCTAGAAGAAGCAGCGTTGGCTTTTCTATCCCGCTTTTCTCTCCCATTTAAGGGGACTCAAAGCGGCTGACAAACTTTCTATTCTTCCCCCCACAACAGACACCCTGTGAGGTAGGTGGGGCTGTGAGAGCTCAGAAGAGAGCTGTGACTAGCCCATGGCCACCTAGCAAGCTTGGCTCATGTGAAAGTGGACTGAAGGTGGATTAAAGCTCTGGTGTGACTGCAGCCAAAGTGAAGAGAAAATTATTGGTCACATGGCTGATATCTTCTGTGCCTATGAAAGTGGACTAAAGCTAGATTAATCTCTAGAAGAAGCAGAGTTGGCTTTTCTACCCCGCTTTTCTCACCCATTTAAGGGGACTCAAAGCGGCTGACAAACTTTCTGTTCTTCCCCCCACAACAGACACACTGTGAGGTAGGTGGGGCTGTGAGAGCTCAGAAGAGAGCTGTGACTAGCCCATGGCCACCTAGCAAGCTTGGCTCATGTGAAAGTGGACTGAAGGTGGATTAAAGCCAGGTTTAGGGTTAGGGCTATTGCTAGGACTAGAGCCAGGCCAGGCCTAGGTTTAGGGTGAGGGAGAAGGTGAGGCTTAGGATTAGGGCTAGGGCTAAGGGTAGGGCTAGGGCTAGGGCTAGGGCTAGGGCTAGGGCTAGGGCTAGGGCTAGGGCTAGGGCTAGGGCTAGGGCTAGGGCTAGGGCTTGGGCTTGGGCCAGGGTTAGGGTTAGGGCTAGGGCTAGGGATAAGATTAGGGTTAGTGTTAGAGTTAGAGTTTGCACTAGGGCTAGGGCTGGGCTACAGTTAGGGTGAGGACTAGGACTAGGACTAGGACTAGGAATTGGACTAGTACTACTTCTAGGGTTAAGGCTATGCTAGGCCTAGGCCGAGGGCGAGGGCTGGGGCTGGGGCTAGGGGTAGGGGTAGGGGTATTTCGAGGGCTAGTGCTACGGCTAGGGCTAGGGTTAAGGTTAGTGTTAGGGTTAGGGTTAGGGTTAGGTTTTAGGGCCAGGGTTAGGGCTAGGGCTGGGCTAAGGTTAGGGTTTGGGTTAGTGTGAGGGTGAGGGTTAGGGCTAGGGCTAGGGCTAGGGCTAGGGCTAGGGCTAGGGCTAGGGCTAGGGATAAGATTAGGGTTAGGGTTAGGGTTAGGGTTAGATTTTCCACTAGGGCTGGGCTACGGTTAGGTTTAAGGTTAGGACTAGGACTAAGACTAGGAATAGGACTAGGACTAGGACTACTTCTAGGGCTAGGGCTATGCTAGGCCTAGGCCGAGGTCTAGGGCTGGGGCTAGGGGTATGGGTAGGGGTACGGCGAGGGCTAGGGCTAGGGCTAGGGCTAGGGCAAGGGCTAGGGTTAAGCTTAAAGTTAGGATTGGGCTAGTGCTAGTGCTAGGACTAGGGTTAGGGTTAAGGTTAGTGTTAGGGTTAGGTTTAGGTTTTAGGGCCAGGGTTAGGGCTAGGGCTGGGCTAAGGTTAGGGTTGGGGTTGGGGTGAGGGAGAGGGAGAGGGAGATGAAGAGGGTTAGGGCTAGGGCTAGGGCGATGACTGGGTTAAGGTTAGGGTTTGGGTTAGGGTTAGGGTGAGGGTTAGGGCTAGGGCTAGGGCTAGGGTTAGGGCTAGGGCTAGGGCTAGGGCTAGGGCTAGGGCTAGGGCTAATGTTAGGGTTACGGTCAGGGCGACGAGTTGGACTAGGGCTAGATACAGGGCTGAGCTAGCGTGAGGGTGAGGGTGAGGGCTAGGGCTAGGGCTTGGGCTAGGGCTAGGGCTAGGGTTAGCCTTAGGGCTAGGGCTTGGGTTTGGGCTAGGGTTATGGTAAGGGTTAGGGTTAGGGCTAGGGATAAGATTAGGGTTAGTGTTTGGGTTAGCGTTTGCGTTAGCGCTAGCACTAGAGCTAGGCCTGGGCTAGGTTTAGGGTTAGGGTTAGGGTTAGGGTTAGGACTAGGACTTGGACTAGGACTAGGACTAGGACTAGGACTAGGACTATTAGTAGGACTAGGACTAGGACTAGGACTAGGACTTCTTCTAGGACTAGGGCTGTGCTAGGCCTACGCCGAGGGCTAGGGTTGGGGTAGGATTAGGGTTATGGGTACGGCGAGTGCTAGGGTTAAGGGTAAGGTTAGGATTGGGATATGGCTAGTGCTAGTGCTAGTGCTAGGGTTAGGGTTAGGGTTAGGGTTACGGTTAGCGTTAGGGTTAGTGTTAGGGTTAGGGTTAGGTTTTAGGGCAAGGGTTAGGGCTAGGGCTGGGTAAGGTTCGGGTTTGGGTTAGAGTTAGGGTGAGTGTGAGTGTGAGGGAGAGGGAGAGGGTTAGGGTGAGGGTTAGGGCTAGGGCTAGGGCTATGACTGGGCAAAGGTTAGGGTTTGGGCTAGGGCTAGGGTTAGGGTAGGGCAAGGGCTTGAACTAGGGCTAGGGCTAGGGCTAGGGCTAGGGCTAGGGCTAGGGCTAGGGCTAGGGTTTGGTTTAGGCCTAGGCCTAGTGCTAAGACTAGGGATAGGGATAAGGATAGGGTTAGGGCTAGGGTTAGGCTTAGGCTTAGGGCTAGGGCTAGGGCTAGGGCTAGGGCTTGGGCTTGGGCTAGGTTTAGGTTTAGGTTTAGGGTTAGGGCTAGGGTTAGGGCTAGGGTTAGGGTTAGGATTAGGCCTAGGCCTAGTGCTACGATTATAGCTATGGCTAAAGCTCGGGCTCGGGCTAGGATTAGGCTTAGGTCTAGGGATAGGTTTCGGGCTATTTCTACATCTACGGCCAGAGCAGGGCTAGGCTGAGGGTGAGGGTGAAGGTGAGGATTAGTGTTAGGGCTAGGGCTAGCGCTAGGCTTAGAGTTAGGGTTTGTGTTAGGGTTCCGTCTTGGGTTAGGGCTAGGCTTAGGCTTAGGCTTAGGCTTAGGCTTAGGCTTACGCTTAGGGTTAGGGTTAGGCCTAGTGCTACGGCTAGGGCTAGGGCTGAAGGTAGGGTCAGGGCTAGGACTAGGGAAGGACTGCGGGTAGGGCTAGGGCTAGGGCTATGACTAGGACTAGGACTAGGACTAGGACTAGGACTAGGACTAGGGCTAGGGCAAGGGCTAGGGCTAGGGCTAGGGCTAGGGCTAGGGCTAGGGCTAGGGCTAGGGCTAGGGCTAGGGCTAGGGCTAGGGCTAGGGCTAGGGTCAGGGTTAGGATTAGGATTAGTCCTAGGCCTAGGCCTAGGCCTAGTGCTACGACTATGGCTATGGCTAAAGCTCGGGCTTGGGCTCGGGCTCGGGCTAGGATTAGGCGTAGGGCCAGGGTTAGGGTTAGGGCTATTGCTCGGACTAGGGCCAGGCCAGGGCTAGGGTTAGGGTGAGGGTGAAGGTGAGGGTTAGTATTAGGGCTAGGGCTAGGGCTCGGGTTAGGCTTAGGGCTAGGGCTAGGGCTAGGACTTGGGCGTGGGCTTGGGCCAGGGTTAGGGTTAAGGTTAGGGTTAGGGTTAGGGCTAGGGATAAGATTAGGGTTAGGGTTAGGGTTAGGGTTAGGGTTAGAGTTTGCACTAGGGCTAGGGCTGGGCTACGGTTAGGGTTAGGACTAGGACTAGGACTAGGACTTGGACTAGGACTAGGACTAGGACTACTTCTAGGGTTAGGGCTATGCAAGGCCGAGGCCGAGGGCTAGGGCTGGGGCTAGGGGTAGGGTTAGGGGTACTTCGAGGGCAAGTGCTACGGCTAGGGAAAGGGTTAAGGTTAGTGTTAGGGTTAGGGTTAGGTTTTAGGGCCAGGGTTAGGGCTAGGGCTGGGCTAAGTTTAGGGATTGGGTTAGGGTGAGGGTGAGGGTTAGGGCGAGGGCGAGGGCGAGGGCGAGGGCTAGGGCTAATGTTGGGGTTACGGTCAAGGCGACGCGTTGGGCTAGGGCTCGATACAGGGCTGAGCTAGCGTGAGTGTGAGGGTGAAGGTGAGGGTGAGGGTGAGGTCTATGGCTTGGGCTAGGGCTAGGGCTAGGGCTAGGGCTTGGGCTAGGATTAGGGTTAGGGTTTGGTTTAGGCTTAGGCCTAGTGGTACGACTAGGGCTAGGGCTAGGGCTTGGGCTAGGGTTAGGGTAAGGGTTAGGGTTAGGGTTAGTTCTAGGGATACGATTAGGGTTAGGGTTAGGACTAGGACTAGGACTAGGACTATTAGTAGGACTAGGACTAGAACTAGGACTACTTCTAGGGCTAGGGCTGTGCTAGGCCTAGGCCGAGGGCTACGGCTGGGGTAGGATTAGGGTTAGAGGTACGGCGAGGGCTAGGGCTAGGGTTAAGGTTAAAGTTAGGATTGGGCTAGGGCTAGGGCTAGGGTTAGGGTTAGGGTTAGCGTTAGGGTTAGGGTTAGTGTTAGGGTTAGTGTTAGGTTTTTGGGCAAGGGTTAGGGCTAGGGCTGGGTAAGGTTAGGATTTGGGTTAGGGTGAGGACTAGGGCTAGGGCTAGGGCTAGGGTTTGGGCTAGGGCTAGGGCTAGGGCTACGATTAAGCCTAGGCCTAGGCCTAGTGCTATGAATATGGCTATGGCTAAACCTCGGTTCGGGCTAATGCTCGGGCTCGGACTAGGAATAGGCTTAGGGCCAGGTTTAGAGTTAGGGCTATTGCTATGACTAGGGCCAGGCCAGGCCTAGGTTTAGGGTGAGGGAGAAGGTGAGGCTTAGGATTAGGGCTAGGGCTAAGGGTAGGGCTAGGGCTAGGGCTAGGGCTAGGGTTAGGGCTAGGGCTAGGGCTAGGGCTAGGGCTAGGGCTAGGGCTTGGGCTTGGGCTTGGGCTTGGGCCAGGTTTAGGGTTAGGGTTAGGGCTAGGGGTAATATTAGGGTTAGTGTTAGGGTTACCCCTAATCCTACCCCAGCCCTAGCCCTCGGCCTAGGCCTAGCACAGCCCTAGCCCTAGAAGTAGTCCTAGTCCTAGTCCTAGTCCTACTAATAGTCCTAGACCTAGTCCTAGTCGTAGCACTAGTCCTAATCGTAGCACTAGGCCTAGGCCTAATCCTAACCCTAACCCTAGCCCTAACCCTAACCCTAACGCTAGACGTAGCCCTAGCCCTAGCCCTAGCCCTAGCCCTCGCCGTACCCCTACCCCTACACCTAGCCCCAGCTCTAGCCCTCGGCCTAGGCGTAGCATAGCCCTAGCCCTAGAAGCAGTCCTAGTCCTAGTCCTAGTCCTAGTCTTAGTCCTAGTCCTAACCCTAACCGTAGCCCAGCCCTAGCCCTACTGCAAAATCTAACCCTAACCCTAACCCTAATCTTATCCCTAGATCTAGCCCTAGCCCTAGCCCTAGCCCTAGCCCTAGCCCTAGCCCTCGGCCTAGGCCTAGCATAGCCCTAGCCCTAGAAGTACTCCTAGTCCTAGTCTTAGTCCTAGTCCTAACCCTAACCCTAACCGTAGCCCAGCCCTAGCCCTAGTGCAAAATCTAACCCTAACCCTAACCCTAATCTTATCCCTAGATCTAGCCCTAGCTCTAACCCTAGCCCTAGCCCTAGCCCTAGTCCTCGCCGTACCCCTACCCATACCCCTAGCCCCAGCCCTAGCCCTCGGCCTAGGCCTAGCATAGCCCTAGCCCTAGAAGTAGTCCTAGTCCTAGTCCTAGTCTTAGTCCTAGTCCTAACCCTAACCGTAGCCCAGCCCTAGCCCTAGTGCAAAATCTAACCCTAACCCTAACCCTAATCTTATCCCTAGATCTAGCCCTAGCCCTAGCCCTAGCCCTAGCCCTAGCCCTCGGCCTAGCCCTAACCCTAGCCCTTATCCTAGCCCTAACCTTAGCCCACCCCTAGCCCTAACCCTGGTCCTAAAACCTAGCCCTAACCCTAACACTAACACTAACCTTAACCCTAACCCTAGCCCTAGCACTAGCGCTAGCACTAGCCCTAACCGAATCCTAACCCGAGCTTTAGCCATAGCCATAATCGAAGCACTAGGCCTAGGCCTAATCCTAATCCTAACCCTAACCCTAGCCCTAGCCCTAGCCCTAGCCCTAGCCCTAGCCCTAGCCCTAGCCCTAGCCCTAGCCCTAGCCCTAATCCCAGTCCTAGTCCTAGTCCTAGTCATAGTCCTAGCCCTAGGCCTAGCCCTAGCCCTTACCCTTGCCCTAGCCCTAGCCCTAGCCGCAGCCCTTCCCTAGGCCTAGCCCTGACCCTAGCTTAAGCCCTAGCGCTAGCCGTAGCACTAGGCCTAACCCTAACCCTAAGCGTAAGCCTAAGCCTAAGCCTAAGCCTAGCCCTAACCCTAGTCCTAGCCCTCGCCCTCGCCCTAGCCCAAGTCCTAGCCCAAGCCCTCACCATCACCATCACCCTCACGCTAGCTCAGCCCTGTATCTAGCCCTAGCCCAACGACTCGCCCTTACCGTAACCCTAAGCCTAGCCCTAGCCCTAGCCCTAGCCCTAGCCCTAGCCCTAACCCTAATCCTAAACCTAAACCTAACCCTAACCCAAACCCTAACCCAAACCCTAACCTTAGCCCAGTCATCGCCTTAGCCCTAGCCCTAACCCTCTTCATCTCCCTCTCCCTCTCCCTCTCCCTCACCCAACCCAAACCCTAACCTTAGCCCAGCCCTAGCCCTAACCCTGGCCCCAAAACCTAACACTAACCCTAACCCTAACACTAACCTTAACCCTAACCCTAGTCCTAGCATTACCACTATCCCAATCCTAAATTTAAGCTTAACCCTAGCCCTAGCCCTAGCCCTAGTCCTCGCCGTACCCCTACCCATACCCCTAGCCCCAGCCCTAGCCCTCGGCCTAGGCCTAGCATAGCCCTACCCCTAGAAGTAGTCCTAGTCCTAGTCCTAGTCCTAGTCCTAGTCCTAACCCTAAACCTAGCCCAGCCCTAGCTCTAGTGCTAGTGCTAACGCAAACGCTAATCCAAACCCTAACCCTAACCCTAGCCCTAGCCCTAGTCGTACCACTAGGCCTAAGCCTAAAACATACCCTATCCCTATCCCTACCCCTATCCCTATCCCTATCCCTATCCCTATCCCTATCTTCGTAGCACTAGGCCAAGGCCTAGGCTTAATCCTAGCCCTAGCCCTAGCCCTAGCCCAAGCCCTAGCCCAAGCCCTCACCATCACCATCACCCTCACGCTAGCTCAGCCCTGTATCTAACCCTAGCCCAACGTGTCGCCCTGACCGAAAACCTAAGCCTAGCCCTAGCCCTAAGCCTAGCCCTAGCCCTAGCCCTAGCCCTAGCCCTAGCCGTAGCCCTAGCCCTAGCCCTAGCCCTAGCCCTAGCCCTAGCCCTAGCCCTAGCCCTAACCCTCACCCTAAACCTAACCCTAACCCTAACCCTAACCGTAACCCAAACCCTAACCTTAGCCCAGTCATCGCCCTAGCCCTAGCCCTAACCCTCTTCCTCTCCCTCTCCCTCTCCCTCTCCCTCACCCCAACCCAAACCCTAACCTTAGCCCAGCCCGAGCCCTAACCCTGGCCCTAAAACCTAACCCTAACCCTAACCCTAACCCTAACACTAAACTTAACCCTAACCCTAGTCCTAGCAGTAGCACTAGCCCAATCCTAACTTTAAGCTTAACCCTAGCCCTATCCCTATCCCTATCCCTAGCCCTATCCCTAGCTCTCGGCCTAGGCCAAGCATAGCCCTAGCCCTAGAAGTATTCCTAGTCCTAGTCTTAGTCCTAGTCCTAACCCTAACCCTAGACCTCGCCGTACCCCTACCCCTAGCCCCAGCCCTAGCTCTCGGCCTAGGCCAAGCATAGCCCTAGCCCTAGAAGTATTCCTAGTCCTAGTCCTAGTCTTAGTCCTAGTCCTAACCCTAACCCTAACCGTAGCCCAGCCCTAGCCCTACTGCAAAATCTAACCCTAACCCTAACCCTAATCTTATGCCTAGATTTAGATCTAGCCCTATCCCTAGTCCTAGCCCGAGCCCTAGCCCTAGCCCTAGCTCTAGCCCTAGCCCTCGGCCTAGGCCTAGCATAGCCCTAGCCCTAGAAGTAGTCCTAGTCCTAGTCCTAGTCTTAGTCCTAGTCCTAACCCTAACCCTAACCGTAGCCCAGCCCTTGCCCTGGTGCAAAATCTAACCCTAACCCTAACCCTAATCTTATCCCTAGATCTAGCCCTAGCTCTAGCCCTAGCCCTAGCCCTAGCCCTCGCCGTACCCCTACCCCTACCCCTAGCCCCAGCCCTAGGCCTCGGCCTAGGCCTAGCATAGCCCTAGCCCTAGAAGTAGTCCTAGTCCTAGTCCTAGTCTTAGTCCTAGTCCTAACCCTTACCGTAGGCCAGCCCTAGCCCTAGTGCAAAATCTAACCCTAACCCTAACCCTAATCTTATCCCTAGATCTAGCCCTAGCCCTATCCCTAGCCCTAATCCTAGCCCTAACCTTAGCCCACCCCTAGCCCTTACCCTCGCCCTAAAACCTAGCCCTAACCCTAACACTAACCTTAACCCTAACCCTAGCCCTAGCACTAGCACTAGCACTAGCCGAATCCTAACCCGAGCTTTAGCCATAGCCATAATCGTAGCGCTAGGCCTAGGCCTAATCCAAATCCTAACCCTAGCCCTAGCCCTAGCCCTAGCCCTAGCCCTAGCCCTTGTCGTAGTCCTAGTCCTAGTCCTAATCCCATTCCTAGTCCTATTCCTAGCGCTAGGACTAGCCCTAACCCTAACCCTAGCCCTAGCGCTAGCCCTAGCCGCAGCCCTTCCCTAGGCCTAGCCCTGACCCTAGCTTAAGCCCTAGCCCTAGCCGTAGCACTAGGCCTATCCCTAACCCTAAGCGTAAGCCTAAGCCTAAGCCTAACCCTAGCCCTAGCCCTAACCCAAGCCGGAACCCTAACACAAACCCTAACTCTAAGCCTAGACCTAGCGCTAGCCCTAACACTAACCCTCACCTTCACCCTCACCCACAGCCTAGCCCAGCTCTGCCCGTAGATGTAGAAATAGCCCGAAACCTATCCCTAGACCTAAGACTAATCCTAGCCCGAGCCCGAGCCCGAGCCCGAGCTTTAGCCATAGCCATAATCGTAGCACTAGGCCTAGGCGTAATCCGAACCCTAACCCTAGCCCTAACCCTAGCCCTAACCCTAACCCTAACCCTAACCCTGGCCCAAGCCCAAGTCCTAGCCCTAGCCCTAAGCCTAACCCGAGCCCTAGTCCTAGCCTTAATACTAACCCTCACCTTCACCCTCACCCTCACCCTAACCCTAGCCCTGGCCTGGCCCTAGTCCTAGCAATAGCCCTAACCCTAAACCTGGCCCTACGCCTAATCCTAGCCCGAGCCCGAGCCCAAGCCCGAGCTTTAGCCATAGCCATAGTCGTAGCACTAGGCCTAGGCCTAGGCCTAGGCCTAATCCTAATCCTAACCCTGACCCTAGCGCTAGCCCTAGCCCTAGCCCTAGCCCTAGCCCTAGCCCTAGCCCTAGCCCTAGCCCTAGCCCTAGCCCTAGCCCTAGCCCTAGCCCTTGCCCTAGCACTAGTCCTACTCCTAGTCCTAGTCCTAGTCATAGCCCTAGCCCTAGCCCTAGCCCTAGCCCTAGCCCTAGCCCTACCCGCAGTCCTTCCCTAGTCCTAGCCCTGACCCTACCTTCAGCCCTAGCCCTAGCCGTAGCACTAGGCCTAACCCTAACCCTAAGCGTAAGCGTAAGCCTAAGCCAAAGCCTAAGCCTAAGCCTAAGCCTAGCCCTAACCCAAGACGGAACCCTAACACAAACCCTAACTCTAAGCCTAGCGCTAGCACTAGCCCTAACACTAATCCTCACCTTCACCCTCACCCTCAGCCTAGCCCTGCTCTGGCCGTAGATGTAGAAATAGCCCGAAACCTATCCCTAGACCTAAGCCTAATCCTAGCCCGAGCCGGAGCTTTAGCCATAGCCATAATCGTAGCACTAGGCCTAGGCCTAATCCTAGCCCTAACCCTAGCCCTAACCCTAGCCCTAACCCTAAACCTAAACCTAAACCTAAACCTAGCCCAAGCCCAAGCCCTAGCCCTAGCCCTAGCCCTAGCCCTAGCCCTAGCCCTAGCCCTAGCCCTAGCCCGAAGCCTAACCGTAACCCTAGCCCTAACCCTATCCTTATCCCTATCCCTAGTCTTAGCACTAGGCCTAGGCCTAAACCAAACCCTAGCCCTAGCCCTAGCCCTAGCCCTAGCCCTAGCCCTAGCCCTAGCCCAAGCCCTTGCCCTACCCTAACCCTAGCCCTAGCCCAAACCCTAACCTTTGCCCAGTCATAGCCCTAGCCCTAACCCTCAGCCTAACTCTCTCCCTCTCCCTCACACTCACCCTCACCCTAACTCTAACCCAAACCCTAACCTTACCCAGCCCTAGCCCTAACCCTTGCCCTAAAACCTAACCCTAACCCTAACACTAACCCTAACGCTAACCGTAACCCTAACCCTAACCCTAACCCTAGCACTAGCACTAGCCATAGCCCAATCCTAACCTTACCCTTAACCCTAGCCCTCGCCGTACCCCTACCCCTACACCTAGCCCCAGCCCTAGCCCTCGGCGTAGGTCTAGCACAGCCCTAGTCCTAGAAGTAGTCCTAGTTCTAGTCCTAGTCCTAGTCCTACTAATAGTCCTAGTCCTAGTCCTAGTCCTAGTCCTAGTCCTAGTCCAAGTCCAAGTCCTAACCCTAACCCTAAACCTAGCCCAGGCCTAGCTCTAGTGCTAGCGCTAGCGCTAACGCATACGCTAACCCAAACACTAACCCTAATCTTATCTCTAGCCCTAACCCTAACCCTTACCATAACCCTAGCCCAAACCCAAGCCCTAGCCCTAAGGCTAACCCTAGCCCTAGCCCTAGCCCTAGTTGTACCACTAGGCCTAAGCCTAAACCAAACCCTAACCCTAATCCTAGCCCTAACCCTAGCCCTGGCCCTAGCCCAAGCCCTAGCCCTCACCCTCACCCTCACGCTAGCTCAGCCCTGTATCTAGCCCTAGACCAACTCGTTGCCATGAACGTAAACCTAACATTAGCCCTAGCCCTAGCCCTAGCCCTAGCCCTAGCCCTAGCCCTAGCCCTAGCCCTATCCCTAGCCCTAGCCCTAGCCCTAGCCCTAACCCTAGCCCTAACCCTAGCCCTAACCCTCACCCTAACCCAAACCCTAACCTTAACCCAGTCATCGCCCTAGCCCTAGCCCTAACCCTCTTCATCTCCCTCTCCCTCTCCCTCTCCCTCACCCATACCCAAACCCTAACCTTAGCCCAGCCCTAGCCCTAACCCTGGCCCTAAAACCTAACCCTAACCCTAAAACTAACCTTAACCCTAACCCTAGTCCTAGCACTAGCACTAGCCCAATCCTAACTTTAAGCTTTACCCTAGCCCTTGCCCTAGCCCTAGCCCTAGCCCTCGCCGTACCCCTACCCCTACCCCTAGCCCCAGCCCTAGACCTCGGCCTAGGCCTAGCATAGCCCTAGCCCTAGAAGTAGTCCTAGTCCTAGTCCTAGTCCTAGTCTTAGTCCTAGTCCTAACCTTAAACCTAACCGTAGCCCAGCCCTAGTGGAAAATCTAACCCTAACCCTAACCCTAACCCTAATCTTATCCCTAGCCCTAGCCCTAGCCCTAGCCCTAGCCCTAGCCCTAGCCCTAGCCCTAGCCCTAACCCTCACCCTCACCCTAACCCAAACCCTAACCTTAGTCCAGCCCTAGCCCTAACCCTGGCCCTAAAACCTAACCCTAACCCTAACCCTAACACTAACCTTAACCCTAACCCTAGCCGTAGCACTAGCCCTCGAAATACCCCTACCCCCACCCCTAGCCCCAGCCCCAGCCCTCGCCCTCGGCCTAGGCCTAGCATAGCCTTAACCCTAGAAGTAGTACTAGTCCAATTCCTAGTCCTAGTCCTAGTCCTAGTCCTCACCCTAACCGTAGCCCAGCCCTAGCCCTAGTGCAAACTCTAACCCTAACACTAACCCTAATCTTATCCCTAGCCCTAGCCCTAACCCTAACCCTGGCCCAAGCCCAAGCCCTAGCCCTAGCCCTAGCCCTAGCCCTAGCCCTACCCCTAGCCCTAGCCCTAGCCCTAGCCCTAGCCTTAGCCCTAGCCCTAGCCCTAATCCTAAGCCTCACCTTCTCCCTCACCCTAAACCTAGGCCTGGCCTGGCCCTAGTCCTAGCAATAGCCCTAACCCTAAACCTGGCTTTAATCCACCTTCAGTCCACTTTCACATGAGCCAAGCTTGCTAGGTGGCCATGGGCTAGTCACAGCTCTCTTCTGAGCTCTCACAGCCCCACCTACCTCACAGTGTGTCTGTTGTGGGGGGAAGAACAGAAAGTTTGTCAGCCGCTTTGAGTCCCCTTAAATGGATGAGAAAAGCGGGGTAGAAAAGCCAACGCTGCTTCTTCTAGAGATTAATCTAGCTTTAGTCCACTTTCATAGGCACAGAAGATATCCACCCAGTGACCTCTTAAGCTCCACCCAGCACCTTCAGCAGCCCCGCCTCCCTGGGACTTAGGGCTCTGAACACCCAGCCCTGAAGCCCACCAGCCACCACTGGGGCCAGGGTTAGGATTAGGGTTAGGGCTAGGGATAAGATTAGGGTTAGGGTTAGGGTTAGAGTTTGCACTAGGGCTAGGGCTGGGCTACGGTTAGGGTTACGGTTAGGAGTAGGACTAAGACTAGGACTAGGACTACTTCTAGGGCTAGGGCTAGGGCTAGGGCTAGGGCTAGGGCTAGGGCTAGGGATAAGATTAGGGTTAGTGTTAGGGCTAGAGTTTGCACTAGGGCTAGGGCTGGGCTAAGGTTAGGGTTTGGGTTGGGGTGAGGGAGAGGGAGAGGGAGAGGGAGAGGAAGAGGGTTAGGGCTAGGGCTAGGGCTAGGCTTAGGGCTAGGGCTAGGCTTAGGGTTACGGTCAGGGCGACACATTGGGCTAGGGCTAGATACAGGGCTGAGCTAGCGTGAGGGTGATGGTGATGGTGAGGGCTTGGGCTAGGGCTAGGTCTAGGGCTAGGGCTAGGGCTAGGGCTAGGGCTAGGGCTAGGGCTAGGGCTAGATCTAGGGATAAGATTAGGTTTAGGGTTAGTGTTAGGTTTAGATTTTGCATTAGGGCTAGGGCTGGCCTACGGTTAGGGTTCGGGTTAGGACTAGGACTAAGACTAGGACTAGGACTAGGACTACTTCTAGGGCTAGGGATATGCTAGGCCTAGGCCGAGGGCTAGGGCTGGGGCTAGCGGTAGAGGTAGGTGTACGGCGAGTGCGAGGGCTAGGGCTAGGGCTTGGGCCAGGGTTAGGGTTAGGGCTATTGCTAGGACTAGGGCCAGGCCAGGGCTAGGTTTAGGTTGAGGGAGAAGGTGAGGGTTAGGATTAGGGCTAGGGCTAAGGCTAGGGCTAGGGCTAGGGCTAGGGTTAGGGCTTGGGCCAGGGTTAGGGTTAGGGTTAGGGCTATTGGTAGGACTAGGGCCAGGCCAAGGCTAGGTTTAGGTTGAGGGAGAAGGTGAGGGTTATGATTAGGGCTAGGGCTAAGGCTAGGGCTAGGGCTAGGGCTTGAGCCAGGGTTAGGGTTAGGGTTAGGGCTAGGGATAAGATTAGGGTTAGTGTTAGGGTTAGAGTTTGCACTAGGGCTAGGGCTGGGCTACGGTTATGTTGAGGACTAGGACTAGGACTAGGACTAGGACTACTTCTAGGGCTAGGGCTATGCTAGGCCTAGGCCGAGGGCTAGGCCTAGCCCTAGCCCTAATCCTAACCCTAACCCTAACCCTAACCCTAACCCTAACCCTAACCCAAACCCTAACCTTTTCCCCGTCGTGGCCCTAGCCCTAACCCTCACCCTCACCCTCTCCCTCCCCCTCTCCCTAACCCTCACCCTCACCCTCACCGTAACACTAACCCTAACACTAACACTAACACTAACCCTAGCCCTAGCACTAGCCCTAGCCCAATCCTAACCTTAAGCTTAACCCTAGCCCTAGCCCTAGCCCTAGCCCTCGCCGTACCCCTAAACGTAATCCTACCCCAGCCCTAGCCCTCGGCCTAGGCCTAGCATAGCCTTAGCCCTAGAAGTAGTCCTAGTCCTAGTCCTAGTCCTAACCCTAAACCTAGCCCAGCCCTAACCCTAGCTCTAGTGCTAACGCAAACACTATTCCAAACACTAACCCTAACCCTAGCCCTAGTCCTAGCCCTAGTCGTACCACTAGGCCTAAGCCTAAACCAAAACCTAGCCCTAGCCCTAGCCCTAGCCCTAGCCCTAGCACTAGCACTAGCACTAGCACTAGCACTAGCCCTAGTCCTAGTCCTAGCCCTAGCCCTAGTCCTAGCCCAAGCCCTAGCCCAAGCCCTCACCATCACCATCACCCTCAAGCTAGCTCAGCACTGTATCTAGCCCTAGCCCAACGAGTCGCCCTGACCGTAACCCTAAGCCTAGCCCTAGCCCTAAGCCTAGCCCTAGCCCTAGGCCTAGCCCTAGCCCTAACCCTCACCCTCACCCTAACCCTAACCCTAACCCAAACCCTAACCTTAGCCCAGTCATTGCCCTAGCCCTAGCCCTAGCCCTAACCCTCTTCCTCTCCCTCTCCCTCTCCCTCTCCCTCACCCCAACCCAAACCCTAATCTTAGCCCAGCCCTAGCCCTAACCCTGTCCCTAAAACCTAACCCTAACCATAACCCTAACACTAAACTTAACCCTAACCCTAGTCCTAGCACTAGCCCAATCCTAACTTTAAGCTTAACCCTAGCCCTAGCCCTAGCCCTAGCCCTCGCCGTACCCCTACCCCTACACCTAGCCCCAGCCCTAGACCTCGGCCTAGGCCTAGCATAGCCCTAGCCCTAGAAGTAGTCCTAGTCCTAGTCCTAGTCTTAGTCCTAGTCCTAACCCTAACCCTAACTGTAGCCCAGCCCTAGCCCTAGTGCAAAATCTAACCCTAACCCTAACCCTAATCTTATCCCTAGATCTATCCCTATCCCTATCCCTATCCCTATCCCTATCCCTATCCCTAGCCCTAGCCCTCGCCGTACCCCTACCCCTACCCCTAGCCCCAGCCCCAGACCTCGGCCTAGGCGTAGCATAGTCCGAGCCCTAGAAGTAGTCCTAGTCCTAGTCCTAGTCTTAGTCCTAGTCCTAACCCGATCCCTAACCCTAACCGTAACCGTAGCCCAGCCCTAGACCTAGTGCAAAATCTAACCCTAACCCTAACCCTAATCTTATCCCTAGCCCTAGCCCTAGCCCTAGCACTAGCCCTAGCACTAGCCCTAGCCCTAGCCCTAGCCCTAGCTCTCGGCCTAGCCCTAACCCTAGCCCTAATCCTAGCCCTAACCTTAGCCCTCCCCTAGCCCTAACCCTGGCCCTAAAACTTAGCCCTAACCCTATCCCTAGACCTAAGCCTAATCCTAGCCCAAGCCCGAGCCCGAGCCAAAGCTTTAGCCATAGCTATAATTGTAGCACTAGACCTAGGCCTAATCCTAACCCTAACCCTAGACCTAACCTTCGCCCAGTCGTAGCCCTAGCCGTAACCCTCAACCTCAACCTCTCCCTCCCCCTCTCCCTAACCCTCACCCTCACCCTCACCCTCACCCTGACCCTGACCCTGACCCTCACCCTAACACTAACACTAACACTAACACTAACACTAACACTAACACTAACACTAACACTAACATTAACCCTAGCCCTAGCACTAGCCCTAGCCCAATCCTAACCTTAAGCTTAACCCTAGCCCTAGCCCTAGCCCTCGCCGTACCCCTAAACGTAATCCTACCCCAGCCCTAGCCCTCGGCCTAGGCCTAGCATAGCCCTAGCCCTAGAAGTAGTCCTAGTCCTAGTCCTAACCCTAAACCTAGCCCAGCCCTAGCTCTAGTGCTAGAGCTAACACAAACGCTAATCCAAACCCTAACCCTAACGCTAGCCCTAGCCCTAGTCGTACCACTAGGCCTAAGCCTAAACCATACCGTAGAACTAGCCCTAGCCCTAGCCCTAGCCCTAGCCCTAGCTCTAGCCCTAGCCCAAGCCCTAGCCCAAGCCCTCACCATCACCATCACCCTCACGCTAGCTCCACCCTGTATCTAGCCCTAGACCATCGTGTCGCCCTGACCGTAACCCTAAGCCTAGCCCTCGCCCTAAGCCTAGCCCTCGCCCTCGCCCTCGCCCTAGCCGTAGCCCTAGCCCTAAACCTCACCCTAAACCTAAACCTAACCCTAACCCAAACCCTAACCTTAGCCCAGTCATCGCCCTAGCCCTAGCCCTAACCCTCTTCCTCTCCCTCTCCCTGACCCCAACCCAAACCCTAACCTTAGCCCAGCCCTAGCCCTAACCCTGGCCCTAAAACCTAACCCTAACACTAACACTAACCTTAACCCTAACCCTAACCCTAGTCCTAGCACTAGCACTAGCCCAATCCTAACTTTAAGCTTAACCCTAGACGTAGCCCTAGCCCTAGCCCTAGCCCTCGCCGTACCCCTACCCCTACCCCTAGCCCCAGCCCTAGCCCTCGGCCTAGGCGTAGCATAGCCCTAGCCCTAGAAGTAGTCCTAGTCCTAGTCCTAGTCTTAGTCCTAGTCCTAACCCTAACCGTAGCCCAGCCCTAGCCCTACTGCAAAATCTAACCCTAACCCTAACCCTAATCTTATCCCTAGATCTAGCCCTAGCCCTAGCCCTAGCCCTAGCCCTAGCCCTAGCCCTCGGCCTAGGCCTAGCATAGCCCTAGCCCTAGAAGTACTCCTAGTCCTAGTCTTAGTCCTAGTCCTAACCCTAACCCTAACCGTAGCCCAGCCCTAGCCCTAGTGCAAAATCTAACCCTAACCCTAACCCTAATCTTATCCCTAGATCTAGTCCTAGCTCTAGCCCTAGCCCTAGCCCTAGCCCTCGCCGTACCCCTACCCCTAGCCCCAGCCCTAGCCCTCGGCCTAGGCCTAGCATAGCCCTAGCCCTAGAAGTACTCCTAGTCCTAGTCTTAGTCCTAGTCCTAACCCTAACCCTAACCGTAGCCCAGCCCTAGCCCTACTGCAAAATCTAACCCTAACCCTAACCCTAATCTTATCCCTAGATCTAACCCTAGCCCTAGCCCTAGCCCTAGCCCTAGCCCTAGTCCTAATCCCAGTCCTAGTCCTAGTCCTAGCCCTAGCCCTAGCCCTAGCCCTAGTCCTAATCCCAGTCCTAGTCCAAGCCCTAGCCCTAGCCCTAGCCCTAGCCCTAGCCCTAGCCCTAGCCCTAGCCCTAGTCCTAATCCCAGTCCTAGTCCTAGTCCTAGCCCTAGGCCTAGCCCTAGCCCTAACCCTAGCCCTAGCCCTAGCCCTAGCCCTAGCCGCAGCCCTTCCCTAGGCCTAGCCCTGACCCTAGCTTAAGCCCTAGCCCTAGCCGTAGCACTAGGCCTAACCCTAAACCTAAGCGTAAGCCTAAGCCTAAGCCTAACCCTAGCCCTAACCCAAGCCGGAACCCTAACACAAACCCTAACTCTAAGCCTAGCCCTAGCCCTAGCCCTAGCCCTAGCCCTAACACTAACCCTCACCTTCACCCTCACCCACAGCCTAGCCCAGCTCTGGCCGTAGATGTAGAAATAGCCCTAGTGCTAGTGCAAGGGCTAAGGTTATCGTTAAGGTTAGTGTTAGGGTTAGGGTTAGGGTTAGGTTTTAGGGCCAGGGTTAGGGCTAGAGCTGGGCTTAGGTTAGGGCTAGGGCTAGGGCTAGGGCTAGGCCGAGGGCTAGGCCGAGGGCTAGGACTAGGACTAGGACTAGGGCTAGGGCTAGGGCTAGGGCTAGGGCTAGGGCTAGGGCTAGGGCTCGGGCTAGGGCTAGGGCTAGGGCTAAGGCTCGGGCTAGGGCTAGGGCTAGGGCTAGGATTAAGCCTAGGCCTAGGCCTAGTGCTACGAATATGGCTATGGCTAAAGCTCGGTTCGGGCTAATGCTCGGGCTCGGACTAGGAATAGGCTTAGGGCCAGGGTTAGGGTTAGGGCTATTGCTAGGACTAGGGCCAGGCCAGGGCTATGTTTAGGGTGAGGGAGAAGGTGAGGGTTAGTATTAGGGCTAGGGCTAAGGGTAGGGCTAGGGCTAGGGCTAGGGCTAGGGCTAGGGCTAGGGCTAGAGCTAGGGCTAGGGCTTGGGCTTGGGCCAGGGTTAGGGTTAGGGTTAGGGATAAGATTAGGGTTAGTGTTAGGGTTAGAGTTTGCACTAGGGCTAGGGCTGGGCTATGGTTAGGGTGAGGACTAGGACTAGGACTAGGACTAGGACTTGGACTTGTACTACTTCTAGGGTTAAGGCTATGCTAGGCCTAGGCCGAGGGCGAGGGCTGGGGCTGGGGTTGGGGTAGGGGTAGGGGTACTTCGAGGGCTAGTGCTACGACTAGTGTTAGGGTTAAGGTTAGGGTTAGGGTTAGGGTTAGGTTTTAGGGCCAGGGTTAGGGCTAGGGCTGGGCTAAGGTTAGGGTTTGGGTTAGGGTGAGGGTGAGGGTTAGGGTTAGGGCTAGGGCTAGGGCTAGGGCTAGGGCTAGGGCTAGGGCTAGGGATAAGATTAGGGTTAGGGTTAGGGTTAGGGTTAGATTTTCCACTAGGGCTGGGCTAGGGCTAGGTTTAGCCTTAGGGCTAGGGCTTGGGTTTGGGCTAGGGTTATGGTAAGGGTTAGGGTTAGGGCTAGGGATAAGATTAGGGTTAGGGTTTGGGTTAGCGTTTGTGTTTGCGTTAGCGCTAGCACTAGAGCTAGGCCTGGGCTAGGTTTAGCGTTAGGGTTAGGACTAGGACTCGGACTAGGACTAGGACTAGGACTAGGACTATTAGTAGGACTAGGACTAGGACTAGGACTAGGACTACTTCTAGGGCTAGGGCTGTGCTAGGCCTATGCCGAGGGCTAGGGCTGGGGTAGGATTAGGGTTATGGGTACGGCGAGGGCTAGGGTTAAGGGTAAGGTTAGGATTGGGCTATGGCTAGTGCTAGTGCTAGGGTTAGGGTTAGGGTTAGGGTTAGGGTTAGCGTTAGGGTTAGTGTTAGGGTTAGTGTTAGGTTTTAGGGCAAGGGTTAGGGCTAGGGCTGGGTAAGGTTAGGGTTTGGGTTAGAGTTAGGGTGAGGGTGAGTGTGAGGGAGAGGGAGAGGGAGAGGGAGAGGGAGAGGGTTAGGGTGAGGGTTAGGGCTAGGGCTATGACTGGGCAAAGGTTAGTGTTTGGGCTAGGGCTAGGGTTAGGGCTAGGGCTAGGGCTAGGGCATGGGCTAGGGCTAGGGCTAGGGCTAGGGCTAGGGCTAGGGTTTGGTTTAGGCCTAGGCCTAGTGCTAAGACTAGGGATAGGGATAGGGATAGGGTTAGGCTTAGGGCTAGGGCTAGGGCTTGGGCTTGGGCTAGGTTTAGGGTTAGGCCAGAGCACGGCTAGGCTGAGGGTGAGGGTGAAGGTGAGGATTAGTGTTAGGGCTAGGGCTAGCGCTAGGCTTAGAGTTAGGGTTTCTGTTAGGGTTCTGGCTTGGGTTAGGGCTAGGCTTAGGCTTAGGCTCACGCTTAGGGTTAGGGTTAGGCCTAGTGCTACGGCTAGGGCTAGGGCTGAAGGTAGGGTCAGGGCTAGGACTAGGACTAGGGAAGGGCTGCGGGTAGGGCTAGGGGTAGGGCTAGGGGTAGGGCTAGGACTAGGACTAGGACTAGGACTAGGACTAGGGCTAGGGCTAGGCCTAGGGCTAGGGCTAGGATTATGGCTATGGCTAAAGCTCGGGCTTGGGCTTGGGCTCGGGCTCGGGCTCGGGCTCGGGCTATGATTTGGCTTAGGGCCAGGGTTAGGGTTAGGGCTATTGCTAGGACTAGGGCCAGTCCAGGGCTAGGGTTAGGGTGAGGGTGAAGGTGAGGATTAGTATTAGGGCTAGGGCTAGGGCTAGGGCAAGGGCTAGGGCTAGGGCTAGGGCTAGGGCTAGGGCCAGGGCTAGGGCTAGAGCTAGGGCTAGGGCTAGGGCTAGGGCTAGGGCCAGTTCTAGTGTTAGGCTTAGGGCTAGGGCTAGGGCTTGGGCTTGGGCCACGGTTAGGGTTAGGGTTAGGGCTATGGATAAGATTAGGGTTAGGGTTAGGGTTAGAGTTTGCACTAGGGCTGGGCTACGGTTAGGGTTAGGACTAGGACTAGGACTAGGACTAGGACTTGGACGAGGACTAGGACTAGGACTACTTCTAGGGTTAGGGCTATGCTAGGCCTAGGCCGAGGGCTAGGGCTGGGGCTAGGAGTAGGGGTAGGGGTACTTCGAGGGCTAGTGCTATGGGTAGGGTTAGGGTTAAGGTTAGTGTTAGGGTTAGGGTTCGGTTTTAGGGCCAGGGTTAGGGCTAGGGCTGGGCTAAGGTTAGGGTTTGGGTTAGGGTGTGGGTGAGGGTTAGGGTTAGGGCTAGGGCTAGGGCTAGGGCTAGGGCTAGGGCTAGGGCTTGGGCTAGGGCTAGGGCTAAAGTTAGGGTTACGGTCAGGGCGATGGGTTGGGCTAGGGGTAGATACAGGGCTGAGCTAGCGTGAGGGTGACGGTGAGGGTGAGGGTGAGGGCTAGGGCTTGGGCTAGGGCTAGGGCTACGGCTAGGGCTAGGATTAGGGTTAGGGTTTGGTTAAGGCTTAGGCCTAGTGGTACGACTAGGGCTAGGGCTAGGGCTATGGTTAGCCTTAGGGCTAGGGCTTGGGCTTGGTCTAGGGTTAGGGTAAGGGTTAGGGTTAGGGCTAGGGATAAGATTAGGATAAGGGTTTGGTTTAGCGTTTGCGTTAGCGCTAGCGCTAGCACTAGAGCTAGGCCTGGACTAGGTTTAGGGTTAGGGTTAGGACTAGGATTAGGACTAGGACTAGGACTAGGACTACTTCTAGGGCTAAGGCTGTGCTAGGCCTAGGCCGAGGGCTAGGGCTGGGGTAGGATTAGGGGTAGGGGTACGGCGAGGGCTAGGGCTAGGGTTAAGGTTAAGGTTAGGATTGGGCTAGGGCTAGTGCTAGGGCTAGGGTTAGGGTTAGGGTTAGCGTTAGCGTTAGGGTTTGTGTTAGGGTTAGTGTTAGGTTTTAGGGCAAGGGTTAGGGCTAGGGCTGGGTAAGGTTAGGGTTTGGGTTAGGGTTAGGGTGAGGGTGAGGGTGAGGTTGAGGGAGAGGGAGAGGGTTAGGGTGAGGGTTAGGGCTAGGGCTATGACTGGGCAAAGGTTAGGGTTTGGGTTAGAGTTAGGGTTAGGGATAGGGATAGGGATAGGGCTAGGGCTAGGGCTAGGCTTAGGGCTAGGCTTAGGGCTAGGGCTAGAGCTAGTGTTATGGTTACGGTTAGGGCGACGGGTTGGGCTAGGGCTAGAGCCAGGGCTGAGGTAGCATGAGGGTGAGGGCAAGGGCTAGGGCTAGGGCTAGGGCTAGGGTTAGGGCTAGGGCTAGGGCTTGGGCTAGGGCTAGGGCTAGGGCTAGGGCTAGGGTTTGGTTTAGGCCTAGGCCTAGTGCTACGACTAGGGTTAGGGATAGGGATAGGGATAGGGTTAGGGCTAGGGTTAGGGTTAGGCTTAGGGCTTGGGCTTGGGCTTGGGCTAGTTTTAGGTTTAGGGTTAGGGCTAGGGTTAGGCCTAGGGTTCGGGTTAGGATTAGGCCTAGGCCTAGTGCTACGATTATGGCTATGGCTAAAGCTCGGGCTCGGGCTCGGGCTAGGATTAGGCTTAGGTGTAGGGATAGGTTTCGGGCTATTTCTACATCTACGGCCAGAGCACGGCTAGGCTGAGGGTGAGGGTGAAGGTGAGGATTAGTGTTAGGGCTAGGGCTAGCGCTAGGCTTAGAGTTAGGGTTTGTGTTAGGGTTCTGGCTTGGGTTAGGGCTAGGCTTAGGCTTAGGCTTACGCTTAGGGTTAGGGTTAGGCCTAGTGCTACGGCTAGGGCTAGGGCTGAAGGTAGGGTCAGGGCTAGGACTAGGACTAAAGAAGGGCTGCGGGTAGGGCTAGGGGTAGGGCTAGGACTAGGACTAGGACTAGGACTAGGACTAGGACTAGGACTAGGATTAGGACTAGGACTAGGACTAGGACTAGGACTAGGACTAGGACTAGGACTAGGGCTAGGGCTAGGCCTAGGGCTAAGGCTAGGGCTAGGGCTAGGGCTAGGATTATGGCTGTGGCTAATGCTCGGGCTTTGGCTTGGGCTCGGGCTCGGGCTCGGGCTCGGGCTAGGATTTGGCTTAGGGCCAGGGTTAGGGTTAGGGCTATTGCTAGGACTAGGGCCAGTCCAGGGCTAGGGTTAGGGTGAGGGTGAAGGTGAGGTTTAGTATTAGGGCTAGGGCTAGGGCTAGGGCTAGGGCTAGAGCTATGGCCAGGGCTAGGGCTAGAGCTAGGGCTAGGGCTAGGGCCAGTTCTAGTGTTAGGCTTAGGGCTAGTTCTAGGGCTTGGGCTTGGGCCACGGTTAGGGTTAGGGTTAGGGCTATGGATAAGATTAGGCTTAGGGTTAGGGTTAGAGTTTGCACTAGGGCTGGGCTACGGTTAGGGTTAGGACTAGGAATAGGAATAGGACTAGGACTAGGACTAGGACTAGGACTAGGACTTGGACGAGGACTAGGACGAGGACTACTTCTAGGGTTAGGGCTATGCTAGGCCTAGGCCGAGGGCTAGGGCTGGGGCTAGGAGTAGGGGTAGGGGTAGTTCGAGGGCTAGTGCTACGGGTAGGGTTAGGTTTAAGGTTAGTGTTAGGGTTAGGGTTCGGTTTTAGGGCCAGTGTTAGGGCTAGGGCTGGGCTAAGGTTAGGGTTTGGGTTAGGGTGTGGGTGAGGGTTAGGGTTAGGGCTAGGGCTAGGGCTAGGGCTTGGGCTAGGGCTAGGGCTAAAGTTAGGGTTACGGTCAGGGCGATGGGTTCGGCTAGGGGTAGATACCGGGCTGAGCTAGCGTGAGGGTGACGGTGAGGGTGAGGGCTAGGGCTTGGGCTAGGGCTAGGGCTAGGGCTAGGGCTACGGCTAGGGCTAGGATTAGGGTTAGGGTTTGGTTAAGGCTTAGGCCTAGTGGTACGACTAGAGCTAGGGCTAGGGCTATGGTTAGCCTTAGGGCTAGGGCTTGGGCTTGGGCTAGGGTTAGGGTAAGGGTTAGGGTTAGGGCTAGGGATAAGATTAGGATAAGGGTTTGGTTTAGCGTTTGCGTTAGCGCTAGCGCTAGCACTAGAGCTAGGCCTGGACTAGGTATAGGGTTAGGGTTAGGACTAGGATTAGGATTAGGACTAGGACTAGGACTAGGACTAGGACTAGGACTACTTCTAGGGCTAAGGCTGTGCTAGGCCTAGGCCGAGCGCTAGGGCTGGGGTAGGATTAGGGGTAGGGGTACGGCGAGGGCTAGGGCTAGGGTTAAGGTTAAGGTTAAGGTTAGGATTGGGCTAGGGCTAGTGCTAGGGCTAGGGTTAGGGTTAGCGTTAGCGTTAGGGTTTGTGTTAGGGTTAGTGTTAGGTTTTAGGGCAAGGGTTAGGGCTAGGGCTGGATAAGGTTAGGGTTTGGGTTAGGGTGAGGGTGAGGGTGAGGTTGAGGGAGAGGGAGAGGGTTAGGGTGAGGGTTAGGGCTAGGGCTATGACTGGGCAAAGGTTAGGGTTTGGGTTAGAGTTAGGGTTAGGGCTAGGGCTAGGGCTAGGGCTAGGGCTAGGCTTAGGGCTAGGCTTAGGGCTAGGGCTAGAGCTAGTGTTATGGTTATGGTTAGGGCGACGGGTTGGGCTAGGGCTAGAGCCAGGGCTGAGGTAGCATGAGGGTGAGGGCAAGGGCTAGGGCTAGGGCTAGGGCTAGGGCTAGGGTTAGGGCTAGGGCTAGGGCTTGGGCTAGGGCTAGGGCTAGGGCTAGGGTTTGGTTTAGGCCTAGGCCTAGTGCTACGACTAGGGTTAGGGATAAAGATAGGGATAGGGTTAGGGCTAGGGTTAGGGTTAGGCTTAGGGCTAGGGCTTGGGCTTGGGCTTGGGCTAGTTTTAGGTTTAGGGTTAGGGCTAGGGTTAGGGCTAGGGTTCGGGTTAGGATTAGGCCTAGGCCTATTGCTACGATTATGGCTATGGCTAAAGCTCGGGCTCGGGCTCGGGCTAGGATTAGACTTAGGTCTAGGGATAAGTTTCGGGCTACTTCTACATCTACGGCCAGAGCAGGGCTAGGCTGAGGGTGAGGGTGAAGGTGAGGGTTAGTGTTAGGGCTAGGGCTAGGGCTAGGCTTAGAGTTAGGGTTTGTGTTAGGGTTCCGGCTTGGGTTAGGGCTAGGGTTAGGCTTACGCTTAGGCTTACGCTTAGGGTTAGGGTTAGGCCTAGTGCTACGGCTAGGGCTAGGGCTTAAGCTAGGGTCAGGGCTAGGCCTAGGGAAGGGCTGTGGCTAGGGCTAGGGCTAGGGCTAGGGCTAGGGTTAGGGCTAGGCCTAGGGCTAGGGCTAGGAATAGGACTAGGACTGGGATTAGGACTAGGACTAGGACTAGGACTAGGGCTAGGGCTAGGGCTAGGGCTAGGGCTAGGGCTAGGGCTAGGGCTAGGGCTAGGGCTAGGGCTAGGGTGAGGGCTAGGGCTAGGGCTAGGGCTAGGGCTAGGGTTAGGGTTAGGATTAGGCCTAGGCCTAGCGCTACGATTATGGCTATGTCTAAAGCTCGGGTTAGGATTGGGCTAGGGCTAGTGTTAGTGCTAGTGCTAGGGTTAGAGTTAAGGTTAGTGTTAGGGTTAGGGTTAGGGCTAGGTTTTAGGGCCAGAGTTAGGGCTAGGGCTGGGCTAAGTTTAGGGCTAGGATTAGGGCTAGGATTAGGGCTAGGCCGAGGGCTAGGACTAGGACTAGGACTTGCACTAGGGCTAGGGCTAGGGCTAGCGCTAGGGCTAGATCTAGGGATAAGATTAGGGTTAGGTTAGGGTTAGGGTTAGATTTTGCACTAGGGCTAGGGCTGGGCTACGGTTAGGGTTAGGGTTAGGACTAGGACTAAGACTAGGACTAGGATTAGGACTAGGACTAGGACTAGGACTAGGACTAGGACTAGGACTAGGACTAGGACTAGGACTAGGGGTAGGGCTATGCTAGGCCTAGGCCGAGGCCTAGGGCTGGGGCTAGTGGTAGGGTTACGGCGAGTGCTAGGGCTAGGGCTAGGGCTAGGGTTAAGCTTAAAGTTAGGATTGGGCTAGTGCTAATGCTAGGACTAGTGTTAGGGTTAAGGTTAGTGTTAGTTTTAGGGTTAGTGTTAGGTTTTGGGGCCAGGGTTAGGGCTAGGGCTGGTCTAAGGTTAGGGTTTGGGTTGGGTGAGGGAGAGGGAGAGGGAGATGAAGAGGTTGTGGGCTAGGGCTAGGGCGATGACTGGGCTAAGGTTAGGGTTTGGGTTAGGGTTAGGGTTAGGTTTAGGGTGGGGGTTAGGGTTAGGGCTAGGGCTAGGGCTAGGCCTAGGCCTAGGGCTAGGGCTAGGCTTAGGGTTACGGTAAGGGCGACTCGTTGGGCTAGGGCTAGATATAGGGCTGAGCTAGCGTGAGGGTGAGGGTGATGGTGAGGGCTTGGTCTAGGGCTAGGGCTTGGGCTAGGGCTAGGGCGAGGGCGCGGGCTAGGACTAGGGTTAGGGTTAGGGTTAGGGTTAGGTTTTAGGGCCACGGTTAGGGATTGGGCTGGGCTAAGGTTAAGGTTTGGGTTAGGGTGAGGGTCAGGGTCAGGGTCAGGGTGAGGGTCAGGGTGACGGTCAGGGTGACGGTCAGGGTCAGGGTCAGGGAGAGGGAGAGGGAGAGGGTGAGGGTGAGGGTGAGGGTGAGGGTGAGGGCTAGGGCTAGGGCTAGGGCTAGGGCTAGGGCTAGGGCTAGGGCTGGGCTAGGGCTAGGGCTAGGACTAGGACTAGGACTAGGACTAGGATTTAGGACTAGGACTAGGACTGGGACTAGGACGAGGACGAGGACTAGCGCTAGGCCTAGGCCTCGGCCTAGGGCTAGGGCTGGGGCTACGGTTACGTTTAGGGGTACGGCGAGGGCTAGGGCTAGGCTAGGGTTAAGCGTAAGGGTAGGATTGGGCTAGGGCTAGTACCAGGGCTAGGGTTAGGGTTAGGGTTAGGTTTTAGGGCCACGGTTAGGGATTGGGCTGGGCTAAGGTTAAGGTTTGGGTTAGGGTCAGGGTCAGGGTCAGGGTCAGGGTCAGGGTCAGGGTCAGGGTCAGGGTCAGGGTCAGGGTCAGGGTCAGGGTCAGGGTGAGGGAGAGGGAGAGGGTGAGGGTGAGGGTGAGGGTGAGGGTGAGGGTGCGGGCTAGGCCTAGGGCTAGGGCTAGGGCTAGGGCTGGGCTAAGGATAGGGTTTGGGTTAGGGTTAGTTTTAGGGTTAGATTTAGGGTTAGGGTTAGTGTTAGGGCTAGGGCTAGGGCTAGGGCTAGGGCTAGGGCTAGTTGTAGGGCTGGGCTAAGGTAAGGGTTTGCGTTAGGGTTAGCTTTAGGATTACGGTTAGGGTTAGGATTAGGGTGAGGGTGAGGGTTAGGGCAAGGGCTAGGGCTAGGGCTAGGGCTAGGGCTAGGGCTAGGGCTAGGGCTAGGGCTAAGGCTCGGGCTAGGGCTAGGGCTAGGGCTAGGATTAAGCCTAGGCCTAGGCCTAGTGCTACGAATATGGCTATGGCTAAAGCTCGGTTCGGGCTAATGCTCGGGCTCGGACTAGGAATAGGCTTAGGGCCAGGGTTAGGGTTAGGGCTATTGCTAGGACTAGGGCCAGGCCAGGGCTATGTTTAGGGTGAGGGAGAAGGTGAGGGTTAGTATTAGGGCTAGGGCTAAGGGTAGGGCTAGGGCTAGGGCTAGGGCTAGGGCTAGGGCTAGGGCTAGAGCTAGGGCTAGGGCTTGGGCTTGGGCCAGGGTTAGGGTTAGGGTTAGGGATAAGATTAGGGTTAGTGTTAGGGTTAGAGTTTGCACTAGGGCTAGGGCTGGGCTATGGTTAGGGTGAGGACTAGGACTAGGACTAGGACTAGGACTTGGACTTGTACTACTTCTAGGGTTAAGGCTATGCTAGGCCTAGGCCGAGGGCGAGGGCTGGGGCTGGGGTTGGGGTAGGGGTAGGGGTACTTCGAGGGCTAGTGCTACGACTAGTGTTAGGGTTAAGGTTAGGGTTAGGGTTAGGGTTAGGTTTTAGGGCCAGGGTTAGGGCTAGGGCTGGGCTAAGGTTAGGGTTTGGGTTAGGGTGAGGGTGAGGGTTAGGGTTAGGGCTAGGGCTAGGGCTAGGGCTAGGGCTAGGGCTAGGGCTAGGGCTAGGGATAAGATTAGGGTTAGGGTTAGGGTTAGGGTTAGATTTTCCACTAGGGCTGGGCTAGGGCTAGGTTTAGCCTTAGGGCTAGGGCTTGGGTTTGGGCTAGGGTTATGGTAAGGGTTAGGGTTAGGGCTAGGGATAAGATTAGGGTTAGGGTTTGGGTTAGCGTTTGTGTTTGCGTTAGCGCTAGCACTAGAGCTAGGCCTGGGCTAGGTTTAGCGTTAGGGTTAGGACTAGGACTCGGACTAGGACTAGGACTAGGACTAGGACTATTAGTAGGACTAGGACTAGGACTAGGACTAGGACTACTTCTAGGGCTAGGGCTGTGCTAGGCCTATGCCGAGGGCTAGGGCTGGGGTAGGATTAGGGTTATGGGTACGGCGAGGGCTAGGGTTAAGGGTAAGGTTAGGATTGGGCTATGGCTAGTGCTAGTGCTAGGGTTAGGGTTAGGGTTAGGGTTAGGGTTAGCGTTAGGGTTAGTGTTAGGGTTAGTGTTAGGTTTTAGGGCAAGGGTTAGGGCTAGGGCTGGGTAAGGTTAGGGTTTGGGTTAGAGTTAGGGTGAGGGTGAGGGTGAGTGTGAGGGAGAGGGAGAGGGAGAGGGAGAGGGTTAGGGTGAGGGTTAGGGCTAGGGCTATGACTGGGCAAAGGTTAGTGTTTGGGCTAGGGCTAGGGTTAGGGCTAGGGCTAGGGCTAGGGCATGGGCTAGGGCTAGGGCTAGGGCATGGGCTAGGGCTAGGGCTAGGGCTAGGGCTAGGGCTAGGGTTTGGTTTAGGCCTAGGCCTAGTGCTAAGACTAGGGATAGGGATAGGGATAGGGTTAGGCTTAGGGCTAGGGCTAGGGCTTGGGCTTGGGCTAGGTTTAGGGTTAGGCCAGAGCACGGCTAGGCTGAGGGTGAGGGTGAAGGTGAGGATTAGTGTTAGGGCTAGGGCTAGCGCTAGGCTTAGAGTTAGGGTTTCTGTTAGGGTTCTGGCTTGGGTTAGGGCTAGGCTTAGGCTTAGGCTCACGCTTAGGGTTAGGGTTAGGCCTAGTGCTACGGCTAGGGCTAGGGCTGAAGGTAGGGTCAGGGCTAGGACTAGGACTAGGGAAGGGCTGCGGGTAGGGCTAGGGGTAGGGCTAGGGGTAGGGCTAGGACTAGGACTAGGACTAGGACTAGGACTAGGGCTAGGGCTAGGCCTAGGGCTAGGGCTAGGATTATGGCTATGGCTAAAGCTCGGGCTTGGGCTTGGGCTCGGGCTCGGGCTCGGGCTCGGGCTATGATTTGGCTTAGGGCCAGGGTTAGGGTTAGGGCTATTGCTAGGACTAGGGCCAGTCCAGGGCTAGGGTTAGGGTGAGGGTGAAGGTGAGGATTAGTATTAGGGCTAGGGCTAGGGCTAGGGCAAGGGCTAGGGCTAGGGCTAGGGCTAGGGCTAGGGCCAGGGCTAGGGCTAGAGCTAGGGCTAGGGCTAGGGCTAGGGCTAGGGCCAGTTCTAGTGTTAGGCTTAGGGCTAGGGCTAGGGCTTGGGCTTGGGCCACGGTTAGGGTTAGGGTTAGGGCTATGGATAAGATTAGGGTTAGGGTTAGGGTTAGAGTTTGCACTAGGGCTGGGCTACGGTTAGGGTTAGGACTAGGACTAGGACTAGGACTAGGACTTGGACGAGGACTAGGACTAGGACTACTTCTAGGGTTAGGGCTATGCTAGGCCTAGGCCGAGGGCTAGGGCTGGGGCTAGGAGTAGGGGTAGGGGTACTTCGAGGGCTAGTGCTATGGGTAGGGTTAGGGTTAAGGTTAGTGTTAGGGTTAGGGTTCGGTTTTAGGGCCAGGGTTAGGGCTAGGGCTGGGCTAAGGTTAGGGTTTGGGTTAGGGTGTGGGTGAGGGTTAGGGTTAGGGCTAGGGCTAGGGCTAGGGCTAGGGCTAGGGCTAGGGCTTGGGCTAGGGCTAGGGCTAAAGTTAGGGTTACGGTCAGGGCGATGGGTTGGGCTAGGGGTAGATACAGGGCTGAGCTAGCGTGAGGGTGACGGTGAGGGTGAGGGTGAGGGCTAGGGCTTGGGCTAGGGCTAGGGCTACGGCTAGGGCTAGGATTAGGGTTAGGGTTTGGTTAAGGCTTAGGCCTAGTGGTACGACTAGGGCTAGGGCTAGGGCTATGGTTAGCCTTAGGGCTAGGGCTTGGGCTTGGTCTAGGGTTAGGGTAAGGGTTAGGGTTAGGGCTAGGGATAAGATTAGGATAAGGGTTTGGTTTAGCGTTTGCGTTAGCGCTAGCGCTAGCACTAGAGCTAGGCCTGGACTAGGTTTAGGGTTAGGGTTAGGACTAGGATTAGGACTAGGACTAGGACTAGGACTACTTCTAGGGCTAAGGCTGTGCTAGGCCTAGGCCGAGGGCTAGGGCTGGGGTAGGATTAGGGGTAGGGGTACGGCGAGGGCTAGGGCTAGGGTTAAGGTTAAGGTTAGGATTGGGCTAGGGCTAGTGCTAGGGCTAGGGTTAGGGTTAGGGTTAGCGTTAGCGTTAGGGTTTGTGTTAGGGTTAGTGTTAGGTTTTAGGGCAAGGGTTAGGGCTAGGGCTGGGTAAGGTTAGGGTTTGGGTTAGGGTTAGGGTGAGGGTGAGGGTGAGGTTGAGGGAGAGGGAGAGGGTTAGGGTGAGGGTTAGGGCTAGGGCTATGACTGGGCAAAGGTTAGGGTTTGGGTTAGAGTTAGGGTTAGGGATAGGGATAGGGATAGGGCTAGGGCTAGGGCTAGGCTTAGGGCTAGGCTTAGGGCTAGGGCTAGAGCTAGTGTTATGGTTACGGTTAGGGCGACGGGTTGGGCTAGGGCTAGAGCCAGGGCTGAGGTAGCATGAGGGTGAGGGCAAGGGCTAGGGCTAGGGCTAGGGCTAGGGTTAGGGCTAGGGCTAGGGCTTGGGCTAGGGCTAGGGCTAGGGCTAGGGCTAGGGTTTGGTTTAGGCCTAGGCCTAGTGCTACGACTAGGGTTAGGGATAGGGATAGGGATAGGGTTAGGGCTAGGGTTAGGGTTAGGCTTAGGGCTTGGGCTTGGGCTTGGGCTAGTTTTAGGTTTAGGGTTAGGGCTAGGGTTAGGCCTAGGGTTCGGGTTAGGATTAGGCCTAGGCCTAGTGCTACGATTATGGCTATGGCTAAAGCTCGGGCTCGGGCTCGGGCTAGGATTAGGCTTAGGTGTAGGGATAGGTTTCGGGCTATTTCTACATCTACGGCCAGAGCACGGCTAGGCTGAGGGTGAGGGTGAAGGTGAGGATTAGTGTTAGGGCTAGGGCTAGCGCTAGGCTTAGAGTTAGGGTTTGTGTTAGGGTTCTGGCTTGGGTTAGGGCTAGGCTTAGGCTTAGGCTTACGCTTAGGGTTAGGGTTAGGCCTAGTGCTACGGCTAGGGCTAGGGCTGAAGGTAGGGTCAGGGCTAGGACTAGGACTAAAGAAGGGCTGCGGGTAGGGCTAGGGGTAGGGCTAGGACTAGGACTAGGACTAGGACTAGGACTAGGACTAGGACTAGGATTAGGACTAGGACTAGGACTAGGACTAGGACTAGGACTAGGACTAGGACTAGGGCTAGGGCTAGGCCTAGGGCTAAGGCTAGGGCTAGGGCTAGGGCTAGGATTATGGCTGTGGCTAATGCTCGGGCTTTGGCTTGGGCTCGGGCTCGGGCTCGGGCTCGGGCTAGGATTTGGCTTAGGGCCAGGGTTAGGGTTAGGGCTATTGCTAGGACTAGGGCCAGTCCAGGGCTAGGGTTAGGGTGAGGGTGAAGGTGAGGTTTAGTATTAGGGCTAGGGCTAGGGCTAGGGCTAGGGCTAGAGCTATGGCCAGGGCTAGGGCTAGAGCTAGGGCTAGGGCTAGGGCCAGTTCTAGTGTTAGGCTTAGGGCTAGTTCTAGGGCTTGGGCTTGGGCCACGGTTAGGGTTAGGGTTAGGGCTATGGATAAGATTAGGCTTAGGGTTAGGGTTAGAGTTTGCACTAGGGCTGGGCTACGGTTAGGGTTAGGACTAGGAATAGGAATAGGACTAGGACTAGGACTAGGACTAGGACTAGGACTTGGACGAGGACTAGGACGAGGACTACTTCTAGGGTTAGGGCTATGCTAGGCCTAGGCCGAGGGCTAGGGCTGGGGCTAGGAGTAGGGGTAGGGGTAGTTCGAGGGCTAGTGCTACGGGTAGGGTTAGGTTTAAGGTTAGTGTTAGGGTTAGGGTTCGGTTTTAGGGCCAGTGTTAGGGCTAGGGCTGGGCTAAGGTTAGGGTTTGGGTTAGGGTGTGGGTGAGGGTTAGGGTTAGGGCTAGGGCTAGGGCTAGGGCTTGGGCTAGGGCTAGGGCTAAAGTTAGGGTTACGGTCAGGGCGATGGGTTCGGCTAGGGGTAGATACCGGGCTGAGCTAGCGTGAGGGTGACGGTGAGGGTGAGGGCTAGGGCTTCGGCTAGGGCTAGGGCTAGGGCTAGGGCTACGGCTAGGGCTAGGATTAGGGTTAGGGTTTGGTTAAGGCTTAGGCCTAGTGGTACGACTAGAGCTAGGGCTAGGGCTATGGTTAGCCTTAGGGCTAGGGCTTGGGCTTGGGCTAGGGTTAGGGTAAGGGTTAGGGTTAGGGCTAGGGATAAGATTAGGATAAGGGTTTGGTTTAGCGTTTGCGTTAGCGCTAGCGCTAGCACTAGAGCTAGGCCTGGACTAGGTATAGGGTTAGGGTTAGGACTAGGATTAGGATTAGGACTAGGACTAGGACTAGGACTAGGACTAGGACTAGGACTACTTCTAGGGCTAAGGCTGTGCTAGGCCTAGGCCGAGGGCTAGGGCTGGGGTAGGATTAGGGGTAGGGGTACGGCGAGGGCTAGGGCTAGGGTTAAGGTTAAGGTTAAGGTTAGGATTGGGCTAGGGCTAGTGCTAGGGCTAGGGTTAGGGTTAGCGTTAGCGTTAGGGTTTGTGTTAGGGTTAGTGTTAGGTTTTAGGGCAAGGGTTAGGGCTAGGGCTGGATAAGGTTAGGGTTTGGGTTAGGGTGAGGGTGAGGGTGAGGTTGAGGGAGAGGGAGAGGGTTAGGGTGAGGGTTAGGGCTAGGGCTATGACTGGGCAAAGGTTAGGGTTTGGGTTAGAGTTAGGGTTAGGGCTAGGGCTAGGGCTAGGGCTAGGGCTAGGCTTAGGGCTAGGCTTAGGGCTAGGGCTAGAGCTAGTGTTATGGTTATGGTTAGGGCGACGGGTTGGGCTAGGGCTAGAGCCAGGGCTGAGGTAGCATGAGGGTGAGGGCAAGGGCTAGGGCTAGGGCTAGGGCTAGGGCTAGGGTTAGGGCTAGGGCTAGGGCTAGGGCTAGGGCTAGGGCTAGGGCTAGGGTTTGGTTTAGGCCTAGGCCTAGTGCTACGACTAGGGTTAGGGATAAAGATAGGGATAGGGTTAGGGCTAGGGTTAGGGTTAGGCTTAGGGCTAGGGCTTGGGCTTGGACTTGGGCTAGTTTTAGGTTTAGGGTTAGGGCTAGGGTTAGGGCTAGGGTTCGGGTTAGGATTAGGCCTAGGCCTATTGCTACGATTATGGCTATGGCTAAAGCTCGGGCTCGGGCTCGGGCTAGGATTAGACTTAGGTCTAGGGATAAGTTTCGGGCTACTTCTACATCTACGGCCAGAGCAGGGCTAGGCTGAGGGTGAGGGTGAAGGTGAGGGTTAGTGTTAGGGCTAGGGCTAGGGCTAGGCTTAGAGTTAGGGTTTGTGTTAGGGTTCCGGCTTGGGTTAGGGCTAGGGTTAGGCTTACGCTTAGGCTTACGCTTAGGGTTAGGGTTAGGCCTAGTGCTACGGCTAGGGCTAGGGCTTAAGCTAGGGTCAGGGCTAGGCCTAGGGAAGGGCTGTGGCTAGGGCTAGGGCTAGGGCTAGGGCTAGGGTTAGGGCTAGGCCTAGGGCTAGGGCTAGGAATAGGACTAGTACTGGGATTAGGACTAGGACTAGGACTAGGACTAGGGCTAGGGCTAGGGCTAGGGCTAGGGCTAGGGCTAGGGCTAGGGCTAGGGCTAGGGCTAGGGTGAGGGCTAGGGCTAGGGCTAGGGCTAGGGCTAGGGCTAGGGTTAGGGTTAGGATTAGGCCTAGGCCTAGCGCTACGATTATGGCTATGTCTAAAGCTCGGGTTAGGATTGGGCTAGGGCTAGTGTTAGTGCTAGTGCTAGGGTTAGAGTTAAGGTTAGTGTTAGGGTTAGGGTTAGGGCTAGGTTTTAGGGCCAGAGTTAGGGCTAGGGCTGGGCTAAGTTTAGGGCTAGGATTAGGGCTAGGATTAGGGCTAGGCCGAGGGCTAGGACTAGGACTAGGACTTGCACTAGGGCTAGGGCTAGGGCTAGCGCTAGGGCTAGATCTAGGGATAAGATTAGGGTTAGGTTAGGGTTAGGGTTAGATTTTGCACTAGGGCTAGGGCTGGGCTACGGTTAGGGTTAGGGTTAGGACTAGGACTAAGACTAGGACTAGGATTAGGACTAGGACTAGGACTAGGACTAGGACTAGGACTAGGACTAGGACTAGGACTAGGGGTAGGGCTATGCTAGGCCTAGGCCGAGGCCTAGGGCTGGGGCTAGTGGTAGGGTTACGGCGAGTGCTAGGGCTAGGGCTAGGGCTAGGGTTAAGCTTAAAGTTAGGATTGGGCTAGTGCTAATGCTAGGACTAGTGTTAGGGTTAAGGTTAGTGTTAGTTTTAGGGTTAGTGTTAGGTTTTGGGGCCAGGGTTAGGGCTAGGGCTGGTCTAAGGTTAGGGTTTGGGTTGGGTGAGGGAGAGGGAGAGGGAGATGAAGAGGTTGTGGGCTAGGGCTAGGGCGATGACTGGGCTAAGGTTAGGGTTTGGGTTAGGGTTAGGGTTAGGTTTAGGGTGGGGGTTAGGGTTAGGGCTAGGGCTAGGGCTAGGCCTAGGCCTAGGGCTAGGGCTAGGCTTAGGGTTACGGTAAGGGCGACTCGTTGGGCTAGGGCTAGATATAGGGCTGAGCTAGCGTGAGGGTGAGGGTGATGGTGAGGGCTTGGTCTAGGGCTAGGGCTTGGGCTAGGGCTAGGGCGAGGGCGCGGGCTAGGACTAGGGTTAGGGTTAGGGTTAGGGTTAGGTTTTAGGGCCATGGTTAGGGATTGGGCTGGGCTAAGGTTAAGGTTTGGGTTAGGGTGAGGGTCAGGGTCAGGGTCAGGGTGAGGGTCAGGGTGACGGTCAGGGTGACGGTCAGGGTCAGGGTCAGGGAGAGGGAGAGGGAGAGGGTGAGGGTGAGGGTGAGGGTGAGGGTGAGGGCTAGGGCTAGGGCTAGGGCTAGGGCTAGGGCTAGGGCTAGGGCTGGGCTAGGGCTAGGGCTAGGACTAGGACTAGGACTAGGACTAGGATTTAGGACTAGGACTAGGACTGGGACTAGGACGAGGACGAGGACTAGCGCTAGGCCTAGGCCTCGGCCTAGGGCTAGGGCTGGGGCTATGGTTACGTTTAGGGGTACGGCGAGGGCTAGGGCTAGGCTAGGGTTAAGCGTAAGGGTAGGATTGGGCTAGGGCTAGTACCAGGGCTAGGGTTAGGGTTAGGGTTAGGTTTTAGGGCCACGGTTAGGGATTGGGCTGGGCTAAGGTTAAGGTTTGGGTTAGGGTCAGGGTCAGGGTCAGGGTCAGGGTCAGGGTCAGGGTCAGGGTCAGGGTCAGGGTCAGGGTCAGGGTGAGGGAGAGGGAGAGGGTGAGGGTGAGGGTGAGGGTGCGGGCTAGGCCTAGGGCTAGGGCTAGGGCTAGGGCTGGGCTAAGGATAGGGTTTGGGTTAGGGTTAGTTTTAGGGTTAGATTTAGGGTTAGGGTTAGTGTTAGGGCTAGGGCTAGGGCTAGGGCTAGGGCTAGGGCTAGTTGTAGGGCTGGGCTAAGGTAAGGGTTTGCGTTAGGGTTAGCTTTAGGATTACGGTTAGGGTTAGGATTAGGGTGAGGGTGAGGGTTAGGGCAAGGGCTAGGGCTAGGGCTAGGGCTAGGGCTAGGGCTAGGGTTAGGGCTAGGGCCAGGGCCAGGGCTAGTGTTATGGTTATGGTTATGGTTATGGTTATGGTTATGGTTATGGTTATGGTTATGGTTATGGTTATGGTTATGGTTATGGTTATGGTTATGGTTATGGTTATGGTTATGGTTATGGTTATGGTTATGGTTATGGTTATGGTTATGGTTATGGTTATGGTTATGGTTACTGTTAGGGAGACGGTTTGGGCTATTGCTAGAATCAGGGCTGAGCTAGCATGAGGGTGAGGGCAAGGGCTAGTGCTAGTACTTGGGCTAGGGCTAGGGCTAGGTCTAGGGCTAGGGCTAGGGTTTGGTTTAGGCCTAGGCTTAGTGGTACGACTAGGGATAGGGTTAGGGTTAGGAGTAGGACTAGGACTAGGAATACTTCTAGGGCTAGGGCTATGCTAGGCCTATTCCGAGGGCTAGGGCTGGGGCCAGGATTAGGGTTAGAGGTACGGCGAGGGCTAGGGCTAGGGCTAGGCCTACGGCTAGGGCTAGGGCTAGGGCTAGGGCTAGGGCTACGGCTAGGGCTAGGGCTAGGGCTAGGGCTAGGGCTAGGGCTAGGGCTAGGGCTAGGGCTACGGCTAGGCCTAGGGCTAGGGCTAGGGCTAAAGCTAGGGCTAGGGTATGGTTTAGGCTTAGGCCTAGTGGTACGACTAGGGCTAGGGCTAGGGTTAGGGTTAGGGTTTGGATTAGCGTTTGCGTTAGCGCTAGCACTAGAGCTAGGGCTGGGCTAGGTTTAGGGTTAGGACTAGGACTTGGACTAGGACTAGGACTAGGACTACTTCTAGGGCTAGGGCTATGCTAGGCCTAGGCCGAGGGCTAGGGCTGTGGTAGGATTACGTTTAGGGGTACGGCGAGGGCTAGGTCTAGGTCTAGGGCTAGGGTTAAGCTTAAGGTTAGGATTGGGCTAGGGCTAGTGCTAGGGCTAGGGTTAGTGTTAGTGTTAGGGTTAGGGTTAGGGTTAGGTTTAGGGTTAGTGTTAGGGTGAGGGTGAGGGTCAGGGTGAGGGTGAGGGTTAGGGAGAGGGGGAGAGGTTGAGGTTGAGGGTGAGGACTAGGTCTAAGACTAGGACTAGGACTAGGACTACATCTAGGGCTCGGGCTATGCTAGGCCTCGGCCGAGGGCTAGGGCTTGGGCTAGGTGTAGGGGTAGGGGTAGGGGTACGGCGAGGGCTAGGGCTAGGGCTAGGGCAAGGGCTAGAGCTAGATCTAGGGATAAGATTAGGGTTAGGGTTAGGGTTAGATTTTGCACTAGGGCTAGGGCTGGGCTACGGTTAGGGTTAGGGTTAGGACTAGGACTAGGACTAAGACTAGGACTAGGACTAGGACTAGGACTACTTCTAGGGCTAGGGCTATGCTAGGCCTAGGCCGAGGTCTAGGGCTGGGGCTAGGTGTAGGGGTAGGGGTACGGAGAGGGCTAGGGCTTGGGCTAGGGTTAATCTTAAAGTTAGGCTTGGGCTAGTGCTAGGACTAGGGTTAGGGTTAAGTTTAGTGTTAGGGTTAGGGTTAGGGTTAGGTTTTAGGGCCAGGGTTAGGGCTAGGGCTGGGCTAAGGTTAGGGTTTGGGTTAGGGTGAGGGTGAGGTTTAGGGCTAGGGCTAGGGCTAGGGCTAGGGCTAATGCTAGGGCTAGGGCTAGGGCTAGGGATAGGATTAGGGTTAGGGATTGGGTTAGGGTTAGATTTTGCACTAGGGCTAGGGCTGGGCTACGGTTAGGTTTAAGGTTAGGACTAGGACTAAGACTAGGACTAGGACTAGGACTACTTCTAGGGCTAGGGCTATGCTAGGCCTAGGCCGAGGTCTAGGGCTGGGGCTAGGAGTAGGGGTAGGGGTACGGCGAGGGCTAGGGCTAGGGCTAGGGCTAGGGCTAGGGCTAGGGCTTGGGCTAGGGCTAGGGCTTGGGCTAGGGCTAGGCTTAGGGCTAGGGCTAGGCTTAGGGTTACGGTCAGGGCGACACGTTGGGCTAGGGCTAGATACAGGGTGGAGCTAGCGTGAGGGTGATGGTGATGGTGAGGTCTTGGGCTAGGGCTTGGGCTAGGGCTAGGGCTAGGGCTAGGGCTAGGGCTAGGGTATGGTTTAGGCTTAGGCCTAGTGGTACGACTAGGGCTAGGGCTAGGGTTAGGGTTAGGGTTTGGATTAGCGTTTGCTTTAGCGCTAGCACTTGAGCTAGGGCTGGGCTAGGTTTAGGGTTAGGACTAGGACTAGGACTAGGACTAGGATTACTTCTAGGGCTAGGGCTATGCTAGGCCTAGGCCAAGGGCTAGGGCTGGGGTAGGATTACGTTTAGGGGTACGGCGAGGGCTAGGTCTAGGTCTAGGTCTAGGGTTAAGCTTAAGGTTAGGATTGGGCTAGGGCTAGTGCTAGGGCTAGGGTTAGTGTTAGTGTTAGGGTTAGGGTTAGGGTTAGTGTTAGGGTTAGTGTTAGGGTGAGGGTGAGGGTGAGGGTCAGGGTGAGGGTGAGGGTGAGGGAGAGGGGGAGAGGTTGAGGGTGAGGGTTAGGGATAGGGCTACGACTGGGCAAAGGTTAGGGCTAGGGTTAGGGTTAGGATTAGGCCTAGGCCTAGTGCTACGATTATGGCTATGGCTAAAGCTCGGGCTCGGGCTCAGGCTCGGGCTAGGATTAGGCTTAGGTCTAGGGATAGGTTTCGGGCAATTTCTACCTCTACGGCCAGAGCTGGGCTAGGCTGTGGGTGAGGGTGAAGGTGAGGGTTAGTGTTAGGGCTAGGGCTAGGGCTAGGCTTAGAGTTAGGGTTCCGGCTTGGGTTAGGGCTAGGGTTAGGCTTAGGCTTAGGCTTACGCTTAGGGTTAGGGTTAGGCCTAGTGCTACGGCTAGGGCTAGGGCTTACGCTAGGGTCAGGGCTAGGCCTAGGGAAGGGCTGCGGCTAGGGCTAGGGCTAGGACTAGGGTTAGGGCTAGGGCTAGGGCTAGGCCTAGGGCTATGACTAGGACTAGGACTGGGATTAGGACTAGGACTAGGACTAGGGCTAGGGCTAGGGCTAGGGCTAGGGCTAGGGTTACGGCTAGGGCTAGGGCTAGGGCTAGGGCTAGGGCTAGGGTTAGGGCTAGGGCTAGGGCTAGGGATAGGGATAGGGATAGGGATAGGGATAGGGATAGGGATAGGGATAGGGATAGGGATAGGGATAGGGCTAGGGCTAGGGCTAGGTTTAGGGTTAGGGTTAGGATTAGGATTAGGATTAGGCCTAGGCCTAGCGCTACAATTATGGCTAGGGCTAAAGCTCGGGTTAGGATTCGGCTAGGGCTAGTGCTAGAGCTAGGGCTAGGGTTAGGGTTAAGGTTAGTGTTAGGGTTAGGGCTAGGTTTTAGGGCGAGGGTTAGTGCTAGGGGTGGGCTAAGATTAGGGCTAGGATTAGGGCTAGGGTTAGGGCTAGGCCGAGGGCTAGGCATAGGGCTAGGTCTAGGTCTAGGTCTAGGGCTAGGGCTAGGGCTAGGGATAAGATTAGGGTTAGGGTTAGGGTTAGATTTTGCACTAGGGCTAGGGCTGGGCTACGGTTACGTTGAGGGTTAGGGTTAGGACTAGGTCTAAGACTAGGACGAGGACTAGGACTAGGACTACATCTAGGGCTCGGGCTATGCTAGGCCTCGGCCGAGGGCTAGGGCTTGGGCTAGGGGTAGGGGTAGGGGTACGGCGAGGGCTAGGGCTAGGGCTAGGGCTAGGGCTAGATCTAGGGATGAGATTAGGGTTAGGGTTAGGGTAAGATTTTGCACTAGGGCTAGGGCTGGGCTACAGTTAGGGTTAGGGTTAGGACTAGGACTAAGACTAGGACTAGGACTAGGACTACTTCTAGGCCTAGGGCTATGCTAGGCCTAGGCCGAGGTCTAGGGCTGGGGCTGGGGCTAGGTGTAGGGGTAGGGGTACGGAGAGGGCTAGGGCTAGGGCTAGGGTTAAGCTTAAAGTTAGGATTGGGCTAGTGCTAGGACTAGGGTTAGGGTTAAGTTTAGTGTTAGGGTTAGGGTTAGGGTTAGGTTTTAGGGACAGGGTTAGGGGTAGGGCTGGGCTAAGATTAGCGTTTGGGTTGGGGTGAGGGAGAGGGAGTAAGAGAGGGAGAGGAAGAGGGTTAGAGCTAGGGCTAGGGCGATGACTGGGCTAAGGTTAGGGTTTGGGTTAGGGTGAGGGTGAGGGTGAGGGTGAGGGTTAGGGCTAGGGCTAGGGCTAGGCTTAGGGTTACGGTCAGGGCGACTCGTTGGGCTAGGGCTAGATACAGGGCTGAGCTAGCGTGAGGGTGATGGTGATGGTGAGGGCTTGGGCTAGGTCTTGGGCTAGGACTAGGCTAGGGCTAGTGCTAGGGCTAGGGCTAGGGCTAGGGCTAGGGCTTGGTTTAGGCTTAGGCCTAGTGGTACGACTAGGGCTAGGACTAGAGCTAGGGTTAGGGTTAGGGTTTGGAATAGTGTTTGCCTTAGCGCTAGCACTAGAGCTAGGGCTGGGCTAGGTTTAGGGTTAGGACTAGGACTAGGACTAGGACTAGGACTACTTCTAGGGCTAGGGCTATGCTAGGCATAGGACGAGGGATAGGGCTGGGGTAGGATTACGTTTAGGGGTACGGCGAGGGCTAGGGCTAGTGCTAGGTTTAAGCTTAAGGTTAGGATTCGGCTAGTGCTAGTGCTAGGGCTAGGGTTAGTGTTAGGGTTAGTGTTAGGGTTAGTGTTAGGGTGAGGGTGAGGGTGAGGGAGAGGGTGACGGAGAGGGTGAGGGTGAGGGTTAGGGTTAGGGCTAGGGCTAGGGCTACGACTGGGCAAAGGTTAGGGTTTGGGTTAGAGTTAGGTTTAGGGTTAGGGTTAGGATTAGGGTTAGGATTAGGGCTAGGGCTAGGCCTAGCCCTCGGCCTAGGCCTAGCATAGCCCTAGCCCTAGAAGTAGTCCTAGTCCTAGTCCTAGTCCTAGTCCTCACCCTAACCGTAGCCCAGCCCTAGCCCTAGTGCAAACTCTAACCCTAACACTAACCCTAATCTTATCCCTAGCCCTAACCCTAACCCTAACCCTGGCTAAAGCCCTAGCCCTAGCCCTAGCCTTAGCCCTAGCATTAATCCTAACCCTCACCTTCTCCCTCAACCTAAACCTAGCCTTGGCCTGGCCCTAGTCCTAGCAATAGCCCTAACCCTAACACTAACCCTGGCCCAAGCCCTAGCCCTAGCCCTAGCCCTAGCCTTAGCCCTAGCCCTAATCCTAACCCTCACCTTCTCCCTCAACCTAAACCTAGCCCTGGCCTGGCCCTAGTCCTAGCAATAGCCCTAACCCTAACCCTGGCCCAAGCCCAAGCCCTAACCCTAACCCTAGCACTCGCCGTACACCTACACCTACCCCTAGCCCCAGCCCTAGCCCTCGGCCTAGGCCTAGCATAGCCCTAGCCCTAGAAGTAGTCCTAGTCCTAGTCCTAGTCCTAGTCTTAGTCCTTGTCCTAACCCTAACCCTAACCGTAGCCCAGCCCTAGCCCTAATGCAAAATCTAAACCTAAACCTAACCCTAACCCTAATCTTATCCCTAGCCCTAGCCCTAGCCCTAGCCCTAGCCCTAGCCCTAGCCCTAGCCCTAGACCAAGCCCTAGCCCAAGCCCTCATCATCACCATCACCCTCACGCTAGCTCAGACCTGTATCTAGCCCTAGCCCAACGTGTCGCCCTGACCGTAACCCTAAGCCTAGCCCTAGCCCTAAGCCTAGCCCTAGCCCTAGCCCTAGCCCTAGCCCTAGCCCTAGCCCTAGCCCTAGCCCTAGCCCTAGCCCTAGCCGTAGCCCTAGCCCTAGCCCTAGCCCTAGCCCTAGCCCTAGCCCTAGCCCTAGCCCTAACCCTCACCCTCACCCTAACCCTCACCCTAAGCCTAACCCAAACCCTAACCTTAGCCCAGTCATCGCCCTAGACCTCGCCCTAACCCTAAACCTACCACTAGCCCTAGCCCAATCCTAACCTTAACCTTAACCCTAGCCCTCGCCGTACCCCTAACCCTAATCCTAGCCCCAGCCCTAGACTTCGGCCTAGGCCTAGCATAGCCCTAGCCCTAGAAGTAGTCCTAGTCCTAGTCCTAGTCCTAGTCTTAGTCCTAGTCCTAACCTTAAACCTAACCGTAGCCCAGTCCTAGTGCAAAATCAAACCCTAACCCTAACCCTAACCCTAATCTTATCCCTCTCCTTAGCCCTAGCCCTAGCCCTAGCCCTAGCCCTAGCCCTAGCCCTAGCCCTAGCCCTAGCCCTAGCCCTAGCCCTAACCCTAACCCTAACCCTCACCCTAACCCAAACCCTAACCTTAGCCCAGCCCTAGCCCTAACCCTGGCCCTAAAACCTAACCCTAACCCTAACCCTAACCTTAACCCTAACACTAGTCGTAGCACTAGCCCTCGAAGTACCCCTACCCCTACCCCAACCCCAGCCCCAGCCCTCGGACTCGGCCTAGGCCTAGCATAGCCTTAACCCTAGAAGTAGTACTAGTCCAAGTCCTAGTCCTAGTCCTAGTCCTAGTCCTCACCCTAACCGTAGCCCAGCCCTAGCCCTAGTGCAAACTCTAACCCTAACACTAACCCTAATCTTATCCCTAGCCCTAGCCCTAACCCTAACCCTAACCCTAACCCTAACCCTAACCCTGGCCCAAGCCCAAGCCCTAGCCCTAGCCCTAGCCCTAGCCCTAGCCCTAGCCCTAGCCCTAGACCTAGACCTAGACCTAGACCTAGCCCTAGCCCTACCCTTAGCCCTAGCCCTAATACTAACCCTCACCTTCTCCCTCACCCTAAACATAGCCCTGGCCTGGCCCTAGTCCTAGCAATAGCCCTAACCCTAACCCTGGCCCTAAGCCTATTCCTAGTCCGAGCCCGAGCATTAGCCCGAACCGAGCTTTAGCCATAGCCATATTCGTAGCACTAGGCCTAGGCCTAGGCTTAATCCTAGCCCTAGCCCTAGCCCTAGCCCTAGCCTTAGCCCTAGCCCTAGCCCTAGCCCTAGCCCTAGTCCTAGTCCTAGTCCTAGCCCTCGGCCTAGCCCTCGGCCTAGCCCTAGCCCTAACCCTAGCCCTAACCTAAGCCCAGCTCTAGCCCTAACCCTGGCCCTAAAACCTAACCCTAACACTAACACTAACACTAACCTTAACGATAACCCTAGCCCTTGCACTAGCACTAGGGCTATTTCTACATCTACGGCCAGAGCTGGGCTAGGCTGTGGGTGAGGGTGAAGGTGAGGGTTAGTGTTAGGGCTAGGGCTAGGGCTAGGCTTAGAGTTAGGGTTTGTGTTAGGGTTCCGGCTTGGGTTAGGGCTAGGGTTAGGCTTAGGCTTAGGCTTACGCTTAGGGTTAGGGTTAGGCCTAGTGCTACGGCTAGGGCTAGGGCTTAAGCTAGGGTCAGGGCTAGGCCTAGGGAAGGGCTGCGGCTAGGACTAGGACTAGGACTGGGATTAGGACTAGGGCTAGGGCTAGGGCTAGGGCTAGGGCTAGGGCTAGGGCTAGGGCTAGGGCTAGGACTGGGATTAGGACTAGGGCTAGGGCTAGGGCTAGGGCTAGGCCTAGGACTAGGACTGGGATTAGGACTAGGGCTAGGGCTAGGGCTAGGGCTAGGGCTAGGGCTAGGGCTAGGGCTAGGGTTAGGGCTAGGGCTAGGGCTAGGGCTAGGGCTAGGGCTAGGGCTAGGGCTAGGGCTAGGGCTAGGGCTAGGGCTAGGGCTAGGGCTAGGGCTAGGGCTAGGGCTAGGCCGAGGGCTAGGGCTAGGGCTAGATCTAGGGATAAGATTAGGGTTAGGGTTAGGGTTAGATTTTGCAGTAGGGCTAGGGCTGCGCTACGGTTAGGGTTAGGACTAGGACTAAGACTAGGACTAGGACTAGGACTACTTCTAGGTCTAGGGCTATGCTAGGCCTAGGCCGAGGGCTAGGGCTGGGGCTAGGGGTAGGGGTAGGGGTAGGGGTACGGCGAGGGCTAGGGCTAGGGCTAGAGCTAGGACTAGATCTAGGGATAAGATTAGTCCTAGTCCTAGTCCTAACCCTAAACCTAGCCCAGCCCTAGCTCTAGTGCTAGCGCTAACGCAAACACTATTCCAAACCCTAACCCTAACCCTAGCCCTAGTCCTAGCCCTAGTCGTTCCACTAGGCCTAAGTCTAAACCAAACCCTAGCCCTAGCCCTAGCCCTAGCACTAGCACTAGCCCTAGTCCTAGCCCTAGCCCTAGTCCTAGTCCTAGCCCAAGCCCTAGCCCAAGCCCTCACCATCACCATCACCCTCACGCTCGCTCAGCCCTGTATCTAGCCCTTGCCCAACGAGTAGCCCTGACCGTAACCCTAAGCCTAGCCCTAGCCCTAGCCCTAAGCCTAGCTCTATCCCTATCCCTATCCCTATCCCTATCCCTATCCCTATCCCTAGCCCTAACCCTCACCCTAACCCTAACCCTAACCCTAACCCTAACCCTAACCCAAACCCTAACCTTAGCCCAGTCATCGCCCTAGCCCTAACACTCTTCCTCTGCCTCTGCCTCTCCCTCTCCCTCTCCCTCACCCCAACCCAAACCCTAATCTTAGCCCAGCCCTAGCCCTAACCCTGTCCCTAAAACCTAACCATAACCCTAACACTAAACTTAACCCGAAACCTAGTCCTAGCACTAGCCCAATCCTAACTTTAAGCTTAACCCTAACCCTAGCCCTAGCCCTCGCCGTACCCCTACCCCTACACCTAGCCCCAGCCCTAGCCCTCGGCCTAGGCCTAGCATAGCCCGAGCCCTAGAAGTAGTCCTAGTCCTAGTCCTAGTCCTAGTCCTAGTCCTAGTCCTAGTCCTAGTCCTAGTCCTAGTCCTAGTCCTAGTCCTAGTCCTAGTCCTAGTCCTAGTCCTAGTCCTAGTCCTAGTCCTAGTCCTAGTCCTAGTCTTAGTCCTAGTCCTAGTCCTAACCCTAACCCTAACCGTAACCGTAACCGTAGCCCAGCCCTAGCCATAGTGCAAAATCTAACCCTAACCCTAACCCTAATCTTATCCCTAGCCCTAGCCCTAGCCCTAGCCCTAGCCCTAGCCCTAGCCCTAGCCCTAGCCCTAGCCCTAACCCTAGCCCTAGCCCTCGGCCTAGCCCTAACCCTAGCCCTAATCCTAGCCCTAACCTTACCCCACCCCTAGCCGTAACCCTGGCCCTAAAACCTAGCCCTAACCCTAACACTAACCTTAACCCTAACCCTAGCACTAGCCCTAGCACTAGCCCTAGCCGAATCCTAACCCGACCTTTTGCCATTGTCATAATCGTAGCGCTAGGCCTAGGCCTAATCCTAATCCTAACCCTAACCCTTGCCCTAGCCCTAGCCCTAGCCCTAGCCCTAGCCCTAGCCCCAGCCCTAGCCCTAGCCCTAGCCCTAGCCCTAGTCCTAGTCCGAGTCCTAATCCCAGTCCTAGTCCTATTCCTAGCCCTTGGACTAGCCCAGGCCCTAACCCTAGCCCTAGCGCTAACCCTAGCCGCAGCCCTTCCCTAGGCCTAGCCCTGACCCTAGCTTAAGCCCTAGCCCTAGCCGTAGCACTAGGCCTAACCCTAACCCTAAGCGTAAGCCTAAGCCTAAGCCTAACCTTAGCCCTGGCCGTAACCCAAGCCGTAACCCTTACACAAACCCTAACTCTAAGCCTAGCCCTAGCGCTAGCCCTAACACTAACCCTCACCTTCACCCTCACCCACAGCCTAGCCCAGCTCTGGCCGTAGATGTAGAAATAGCCCGAAACCTATCCCTAGACCTAAGCCTAATCCTAGCCCGAGCCCGAGCCCAAGCCCGAGCCCGAGCTTTAGCCATAGCCATAATCGTAGCACTAGGCCTAGGCCTAATCGTAACCCTAACCCTAGCCCTAACCCTAGCCCTAACCCTAACCCTAAACCTAAACCTAAACCTAGCCCAAGCCCATGCCCTAGCCCTAGCCCTAAGCCTAAGCCTAACCCTAGCCCTAACACTAGCCCTATCCCTAGTCGTAGAACTAGGCCTAGGAATAAACCAAACACTAGCCCTAGCCGTAGCCCTAGCCCTAGCCCTAGCCCTAGCCTTAGCCCTAGCCCTAGCCCTCGCCCTCGCCCTCGCCCTCGCCCTCGCTCTCGCCCTCACCCTCGTCCTCGCCCTAACCCTAACCCTCACCCTCACCCTAACACAAACCCTAACCTTAGCCCAGCCCTAGCCCTAACCCTGGCCCTAAAACCTAACCCTAACCTTAACACTAACACTAACCTTAACCCTTTCCCTAGCCATAGCACTTGCCCTCAAAGTACCCCTAACCCTACCCCTAGCCCCAGCGCTAGCCCTCGGCCTTGGCCTAGCATAGCCCTAACCCTAGAAGTAGTCCTAGTCCTAGTCCAACTCCTAGTCCTAGTCCTAGTCCTAGTCCTAGTCCTAGTCCTAAGCCTAACCGTAGCCCAGCCCTAGCCATAGTGCAAACTCTAACCCTAACCCTAACCCTAACCCTAACCCTAACCCTAATCTTATCCCTAGCCCTAACCCTAACCCTAACCCTGGCCCAAGCCCAAGTCCTAGCCCTAGCCCTAGCCCTAAGCCTAACCCGAGCCCTAGCCCTAGCCCTAATACTAACCCTCACCTTCACCCTCACCCTAACCCTAGCCCTGGCCTGGCCCTAGTCCTAGCAATAGCCCTAACCCTAACCCTGGCCCTACGCCTAATCCTAGCCTGAGCCCGAGCCCAAGCCCGAGCTTTAGCTATAGCCATAATCGTAGCACTAGGCCTAGGCCTAGGCCTAGGCCTAGGCCTAATCCTAACCCTGACCCTAGCCCTAGCCCTAGCCCTAGCCCTAGCCCTAGCCCTAGCCCTAGCCCTAGCCCTAGCCCTAGCCTTAGCCCTAGCCCTAGCCCTAGCCCTAGCCCTAGCCCTAGTCCTAGTCCTAGTCCTAGTCCCAGTCCTAGTCCTAGCCCTGCCTCTAGCCCTAGCCCTACCCGCAGCCCTTCCCTAGTCCTAGCCCTGACCCTACCTTCAGCCCTAGCCCTAGCCGTAGCACTAGGCCTAACCCTAACCCTACGCGTAAGCCTAAGCCTAAGCCTAGCCCTAACCCAAGCCGGAACCCTAACACAAACCCTAACTCTAAGCCTAGCGCTAGCCCTAGCCCTAACACTAATCCTCACCTTCACCCTCACCCTCAGCCTAGCCGTGCTCTGGCCGTAGATGTAGAAATAGCCCGAAACCTATCCCTACACCTAAGCCTAATCCTAGCCCGAGTCCGAGCCCGAGCTTTAGCCATAGCCATAATCGTAGCACTAGGCCTAGGCCTAATCCTAACCCTAACCGTAGCCCTAACCCTAGCCCTAACCCTAAACCTAGTCCAAGCCCAAGCCCAAGCCCTAGCCCTAGCCCTAAGCCTAACCCTAACCCTAGCCCTAACCCTATCCCTATCCCTATCCCTAGTCTTAGCACTAGGCCTAGCCCTAAACCAAACCCTAGCCCTAGCCCTAGCCCTAGCCCTAGCCCTAGCCCTAGCCCTAGCCCTAGCCCTAGCCCTAGCCCATGCCCTAGCCCTAGCCCTAACCCTAGCCCTAGCCCAAACCCTAACCTTTGCCAAGTCATAGCCCTAGCCCTAACCCTCACCCTCACCCTAACCCTCTCCCTCTCCCTCTCCCTCACACTCACCCTCACCCTAACTCTAACCCAAACCCTAACCTTACCCAGCCCTAGCCCTAACCCTTGCCCTAAAACCTAACACTAACCCTAACACTAACCCTAACGCTAACCGTAACCCTAACCCTAACCCTAACCCTAGCACTAGCACTAGCCATAGCCCAATCCTAACCTTACCCTTAACCCTAGCCCTCGCCGTACCCATAACCCTAATCCTACCCCAGCCCTAGCCCTCGGCATAGGCCTAGCACAGCCCTAGCCCTAGAAGTAGTCCTAGTCCTAGTCCTAGTCCTACTAATAGTCCTAGTCCTAGTCCGAGTCCTAGTCCTAACCCTAACCCTAAACCTAGCCCAGGCCTAGCTCTAGTGCCAGCGCTAACGCAAACGCAAACGCTAACCCAAACCCTAACCCTAATCTTATCCCTAGCCCTAACCCTAACCCTTACCATAACCCTAGCCCAAACCCAAGCCCTAGCCCTAAGGCTAACCCTTGCCCTAACCCTAGACCTAGTCGTACCACTAGGCCTAAGCCTAAACCAAACCCTAACCCTAACCCTAGCCCTAGCCCTAGCCCTAGCCCTAGCCCTAGCTCAAGCCCTAGCCCTCACCCTCACCCTCACCCTCACCCTCACGCTAGCTCAGCCCTGTATCTAGCCCTAGCCCAACTCGTCGCCCTGACCGTAACCCTAACATTAGCCCTAACCCTAGCTCTAGCCCTAGCCCTAGCCCTAGCCCTAGCCCTAGCCCTAGCCCTAACCCTAGCCCTAGCCCTAGGCCTAGCCCTAGCCCTAACCCTCACCCTAACCCAAACCCTAACCTTAGCCCAGTCATCGCCCTAGCCCTAGCCCTAACCCTCTTCATCTCCATCTCCCTCTCCCTCACCCCAACCCAAACCCTAACCGTTAGCGTTTGCGTTAGCGCTAGCACTAGAGCTAGAGCTAGAGCTGGGACTGGGCTAGGTTTAGGGTTAGGGTTAGGACTAGGACTCGGACTAGGACTAGGACTAGGACTATTAGTAGGACTAGGACTAGGACTAGGACTACTTCTAGGGCTAGGGCTGTGCTAGGCCTATGCCGAGGGCTAGGGCTGGGGTAGGATTAGGGTTATGGGTACGGCGAGGGCTAGGGTTAAGGGTAAGGTTAGGATTGGGCTATGGCTAGTGCTAGTGCTAGGGTTAGGGTTAGGGTTAGGGTTAGGGTTACGGTTAGCGTTAGGGTTAGTGTTAGGGTTAGTGTTAGGTTTTAGGGCAAGGGTTAGGGCTAGGGCTGGGTAAGGTTAGGGTTTGGGTTAGAGTTAGGGTGAGTGTGAGGGAGAGGGAGAGGGTTAGGGTTAGGGTGAGGGTTAGGGCTAGGGCTATGACTGGGCAAAGGTTAGGGTTTGGGCTAGGGCTAGGGTTAGGGCTAGGGCTAGGGCATGGGCTAGGGCTAGGGCTAGGGCTAGGGTTTGGTTTAGGCCTAGGCCTAGTGCTAAGACTAGGGAGAGGGATAGGGATAGGGATAGGGTTAGGGCTAGGTTTAGCGTTAGGCTTAGGGCTAGGGCTTGGGCTTGGGCTAGGTTTAGGGTTAGGGTTAGGGAGAGGGTTAGGGCTAGGGTTAGGGTTAGGATTAGGCCTAGGCCTAGTGCTACGATTATGGCTATGGCTAAAGCTCGGGCTCGGGCTCGGGATAGGATTAGGCTTAGGTGTAGGGATAGGTTTCGGGCTATTTCTACATCTACGGCCAGAGCAGCGCTAGGCTGAGGGTGAGGGTGAAGGTGAGGATTAGTGTTAGGGCTAGGGCTAGCGCTAGCGCTAGGCTTAGAGTTAGGGTTTGTGTTAGGGTTCCGCCTTGGGTTAGGGCTAGGCTTAGGCTTAGGCTTACGCTTAGGGTTTGGGTTAGGCCTAGTGCTACGGCTAGGGCTAGGGCTGAAGGTAGGGTCAGGGCTAGGACTAGGGAAGGGCTGTGGGTAGGGCTAGGGCTAGGGCTAGGGGTAGGGCTAGAACTAGGACTAGGACTAGGACTAGGACTAGGACTAGGACTAGGGCTAGGACTAGGGCTAGGGCTAGGGCTAGGACTAGGGCTAGGGCTAGGGCTAGGGCTAGGGCTAGGGCTAGGGCTAGGGCTAGGGCTAGGGCTAGGGCTAGGGCTAGGGTCAGGGTTAGGATTAGGCCTAGGCCTAGGCCTAGGCCTAGGCCTAGTGCTACCATTATGGCTATGGCTAAAGCTCGGGCTTGGGCTCGGGCTCGGGCTAGGATTAGGCGTAGGGCCAGGGTTAGGGTTACGGCTATTGCTAGGACTAGGGCCAGGCCAGGGCTAGGGTTAGGGTGAGGGTGAAGGTGAGGGTTAGTATTAGGGCTAGGGCTAGGGCTCGGGTTAGGCTTAGGGCTAGGGCTAGGACTTGGGCTTGGGCCAGGGTTAGGGTTAGGATTAGGGTTAGGGTTAGGGTTAGGGCTAGGGATAAGATTAGGGTTAGGGTTAGGGTTAGGGTTAGAGTTTGCACTATGGCTAGGGCTGGGCTATGGTTAGGCTTAGGACTAGGACTAGGACTAGGACTAGGACTAGGAGTTGGACTAGGACTAGGACTACTTCTAGGGTTAGGGCTATGCTAGGCCAAGGCCGAGGGCTAGCGCTGGGGCTAGGGGTAGGGTTAGGGGTACTTTGAGGGCAAGTGCTATGTCTAGGGAAAGGGTTAAGGTTAGTGTTAGGGTTAGGGTTAGGTTTTAGGGCCAGGGTTAGGGCTAGGGCTGGGCTAAGGTTAGGGTTTGGGTTAGGGTGAGGGTGAGGGTTAGGGTTAGGGCGAGGGTGAGGGCGAGGGCGAGAGCGAGGGCGGAGGGCGAGGGCGAGGGCTAGGGCTAGGGCTAGGGTTAGGGCTAGGGCTAGGGCTAGGGCTAGGGCTACGGCTAGGGCTAGTGTTTGGTTTATTCCTAGGCCTAGTGCTACGACTAGGGATAGGGATAGGGATAGGGTTAGGGCTACGGTTAGGGTTAGGCTTAGGGCTAGGGCTAGGGCTTGGGCTTGGGCTAGGTTCAGGGTTAGGTTTAGGGTTAGGGTTAGGGCTAGGGTTAGGGCTAGGGTTAGGGTTAGGATTAGGCCTAGGCCTAGTGCTACGATTATGGCTATGGCTAAAGCTCGGGCTCGGGCTTGGGCTTGGGCTCGGGCTAGGATTAGGATTAGGTCTAGGGATAGGTTTCGGGCTATTTCTACATCTACGGCCAGAGCTGGGCTAGGCTGTGGGTGAGGGTGAAGGTGAGGGTTAGTGTTAGGGCTAGCGCTAGGGCTAGGCTTAGAGTTAGCGTTTGTGTTAGGGTTACGGCTTGGGTTACGGCCAGGGCTAAGGTTAGGCTTAGGCTTAGGCTTACGCTTAGGGTTAGGGTTAGGCCTAGTGCTACGGCTAGGGCTAGGACTTAAGCTAGGGTCAGGGCTCGGCCTAGGGAAGGGCTGCGGCTAGGGTTAGCGCTAGGGCTAGGGTTAGGGCTAGGGCTAGTCCTAGGGCTAGGAATAGGACTAGGACTGGGATTAGGACTAGGACTAGGACTAGGGCTATGGCTATGGCTAGGGCTGGGGCTAGGGCTAGGGCTAGGGCTAAGGCTAGGGCTAGGGCTAGGGCTAGGGTTAGGATTAGGATTAGGCCTAGGCCTAGCGCTACGATTATGGCTATGGCTAAAGGTCGGGTTAGGATTCGGCTACGGCTAGTGCTAGGGCTAGTGCTAGGGTTAGGGTTAAGGTTAGGGTTAGGGTTAGGGCTAGGTTTTAGGGCCAGGGTTATGGCTAGGGGTGGGGTAAGGTTAGGGCTAGGATTAGGGCTAGGGTTAGGGTTAGGGCTAGGCCGAGGGCTAGGGCTAGGGCTAGGGCTAGGGCTAGGCCGAGGGCTAGGGCTAGGGCTAGGGCTAGGGCTAGGGCTAGGGCTAGGGCTAGGGCTAGGGATAAGATTAGGGTTAGGGTTAGGGTTAGATTTTGCACTAGGGCTAGGGCTGGGCTACGGTTACGGTTAGGGTTAGGGTTAGGACTAGGACTAGGAGTAAGACTAGGACTAGGACTAGGACTAGGACTAGGACTAGGACTACTTCTAGGGCTCGGGCTATGATAGGCCTAGGCCGAGGGCTAGGGCTGGGGCTAGGGGTAGGGGTAGGGGTACGGCGAGGGCTAGGGCTAGGGCTAGGGCTAGGGCTAGGGTTAAGCTTAAAGTTAGGATTGGGCTAGTGCTAGGACTAGGGTTAGGGTTAAGTTTAGTGTTAGGGTTAGAGTTAGGGTTAGGTTTTAGGGACAGGGTTAGGGCTAGGGCTGGGCTAAGATTAGGGTTTGGGTTGGGGTGAGGGAGAGGGAGAGGGAGAGGGAGAGGAAGAGGGTTAGGGCTAGGGCTAGGGCGATGACTGGGCTAAGGTTAGGGTTTGGGTTTGGGTTAGGGTTAGGGTTAGGTTTAGGGTGAGGGTTAGGGCTAGGGCTAGGGCTAGGGCTAGGGCTAGGGCTAGGGCTAGGGCTAGGGCTAGGGCTAGGGCTAGGGCTAGGGCTAGGGCTAGGGCTAGGGCTAGAGCTAGGCTTAGGGCTAGGGCTAGGCTTAGGGTTACGGTCAGGGCTACTCGTTGGGCTAGGGCTAGATACAGGGCTGAGCTAGCGTGAGGGTGAGGGTGATGGTGATGGTGAGGGCTTGGGCTAGGGCTTGGGCTTGGACTAGGGCTAGGGCTAGGGCTAGGACTAGGACTAGGGCTAGTGCTAGTGCTAGTGCTAGGGCTAGGGTTTGGTTTATGCTTAGGCCTAGTGGAACGACTAGGGCTAGGACTAGGGCTAGGGTTAGGGTTAGGGTTTGGAATAGTGTTTGCGTTAGCGCTAGCACTAGAGCTAGGGCTGGGCTAGGTTTAGGGTTAGGACTAGGACTAGGACTAGGACTACGACTACTTCTAGGGCTAGGCCTATGCTAGGCCTAGGACGAGGGCTAGGGCTGGGGTAGGATTACGTTTAGGGGTACGGCGAGGGCTAGGGCTAGGGCTAGGGTTTGTGTTAGGGTTAGTGTTAGGGTTAGTGTTAGGGGGAGGGTGAGGGTGAGGGTGAGGGAGAGGGTGAGGGAGAGGGTGAGGGTGAGGGTTAGGGCTAGGGCTACGACTGGGCAAAGGTTAGGGTTTGGGTTAGGGTTAGGGTTAGGGTTAGGTTTAGGGTTAGGATTAGGGCTAGGGCTAGGCATAGCCCTAGCCCTAGAAGTAGTCCTAGTCCTAGTCCTAGTCCTAGTCCTAGTCCTCACCCTAACCGTAGCCCAGCCCTAGCCCTAGTGCAAACTCTAACCCTAACACTAACCCTAATCTTATTCCTAGCCCTAACCCTAACCCTAACCCTGGCTCAAGCCCTAGCCCTAGCCCTAGCCCTAGCCGTAGCCCTAGCCGTAGCCCTAGCCCTAGCCTTAGCCCTAGCCCTAGCCCTAGCCCTAGCCCTAACCCTCACCTTCTCCCTCAACCTAAACCTAGCCTTGGCCTGGCCCTAGTCCTAGCAATAGCCCTAACCCTAACCCTAACCGTGGCCCAAGCCCTAGCCCTAGCCCTAGCCCTAGCCCTAGCCCTAATCCTAACCCTCACCTTCTCCCTCAACCTAAACCTAGCCCTGGCCTGGCCCTAGTCCTAGCAATAGCCCTAACCCTAACCCTGGCCCAAGCCCTAGCCCTAGCCCTAGCCCTAGCCCTAGCACTCGCCGTACACCTACCCCTACCCCTAGCCCCAGCCCTAGCCCTCGGCCTAGGCCTAGCATAGCCCTAGCCCTAGAAGTAGTCCTAGTCCTAGTCCTAGTCTTAGTCCTAGTCCTAACCCTAAACCTAACCGTAGCCCAGCCCTAGCCCTAATGCAAAATCTAAACCTAAACCTAACCCTAACTCTAATCTTATCCCTAGATCTAGCCCTAGCCCTAGCCCTAGCCCTAGCCCTAGCCCTAGCCCTAGCCCTAGCCCTAGCCCTAGCCCTAGCCCTAGCCCTAGCCCTAGCCCTAGCCCAAGCCCTAGCCCAAGCCCTCACCATCACCATCACCCTCACGCTAGCTCAGCCCTGTATCTAGCCCTAGCCCAACGTTTCGCCCTGACCGTAAACCTAAGCCTAGCCCTAGCCCTAAGCCTAGCCCTAGCCGTAGCCCTAGCCCTAGCCCTCGCCGTAGCCGTAGCCCTAGCCCTAGCCCTAACCCTCAACCTAAACCTAACCCTAACCCTAACACAAACCGTAACCTTAGCCCAGTCATCGCCCTAGACCTCGCCCTAACCCTCTTCCTCTCCCTCTCCCTCACCCCAACCCCAACCCTAACCTTAGCCCAGCCCGAGCCCTAACCCTGGCCCAAAAACCTAACCCTAACCCTAACACTAACACTAAACTTAACCCTAACCCTACTCCTAGCACTAGCAGTAGCCCAATCCTAACTTTAAGCTTAATCCTAGCCCTAGCCCTAGCCCTAGCCCTAGCCCTAGCCCTAAACCTAGCCCTAGCCCTAGGCCTAGCCCTAGCCCTAACCCTAGCCCTAGCCCAAACCCTAACCTTTGCCCAATCATAGCCCTAGCCCTAGCCCTAACCCTCACCCTCTCCCTCACCCTCACCCTAACCCAAATCCTAACGTTACCCAGCCCTAGCCCTAACCCTTGCCCTAAAACCTAACACTAACCCTAACCCTAACCCTAACCCTAACTCTAGCCCTAGCACTAGCACAAGCCCAATCCTAACTTTAAACTTAACCCTAGCCCTAGCCCTCGCCGTACCCCTAACCCAAATCCTACCCCAGCCCTAGCCCTCGGCCTAGGCCTAGCACAGCCCTAGCCCTAGAAGTAGTCCTAGTCCTAGTCCTAGTCCTACTAATAGTCCTAGTCCTAGTCCTAACCCTAACCCTAATCTTATCCCTAGAACTAACCTTAACCCTTACCCTAACCCTAGCCCAAGCCCAAGCCCTAGCCCTAAGGCTAACCCTAGCCCTAGCCCTAGCCCTAGTCGTACCACTAGGCCTAAGCCTAAACCAAACCCTAACCCTAATCCTAGCCGTAGCCCTAGCCCTAGCCCTATCCCTAGCCCAAGCCATAGACCTCACCCTCACCCTCACCCTCACGCTAGCTCAGCCCTGTATCGAGCCCTAGCCCAACCCGTCGCCTTGACCGTAACCCTAACGTTAGCCCTAGCCCTAGCCCTCGCCCTCGCCCTCGCCCTCGCCCTCACCCTCACCCTAACCCTCACCCTCACCCTAACCCAAACCCTAAACTTAGCCCAGACCTAGCCCTAACCCTGGCCCTAAAACCTAACCCTAACCCTAACCCTAACCTTAACCCTTTCCCTAGCCGTAGCACTTGCCCTCGAAGTACCCCTAACCCTAACCCTAGCCCCAGCCCTTGGGCTCGGCCTCGGCCTTGCATAGCCCTAACCCTAGAAGTAGTCCTAGTCCTAGTCCAAGTCCTAGTCCTAGTCCTTGTCCTAGTCCTAGTCCTAGTCCTAATCCTAACCGTAGCCCAGCCCTAGCCCTAGTGCAAACTCTAACCCTAACCCTAACCCTAACCCTAATCCTAATCTTATCCCTAGCCCTAACCCTAACCCTAACCCTAACCCTAACCCTAACCCTAACCCTAACCCTAACCCTAATCCTAACCCTAACCCTAACCCTAACCCTGGACGAAGCCCAAGCCCAAGTCCTAGCCCTAGCCCTAAGCCTAACCCGAGCCCTAGCCCTAGCACTAATACTAACCCTCACCTTCACCCTCACCCTAACCCTGGCCCTGGCCTGGCCCTAGTCCTAGCAATAGCCCTAACCCTACCCTGGCCCTACGCCTAATCCTAGCCCGAGCCCAAGCCCAAGCCCGAGCTTTAGCCATAGCCATAATCGTAGCACCAGGCCTAGGCCTAGGCCTAGGCCTAGGCCTAATCCTAATCCTAGCCCTAGCCCAAGCCCTAGCCCTAGCCCTAGCCCTAGCCCTAGCCCTAGCCCTAGCCCTAGCCCTAGCCCTAATCCTAGTCATAGCCCTAGCCCTAGTCCTAGCCCTACCCGCAGTCCTTCCCTAGTCCTAGCCCTGACCCTACCTTCAGCCCTAGCCCTAGCCGTAGCACTAGGCCTAACCCTATCCCTAAGCGTAAGCCTAAGCCTAAGCCTAAGCCTAGCCCTAACCAAAGCCGGAACCCTAACACAAACCCTAACTCTAAGCCTAGCGCTAGCCCTAGCCCTAACACTAATCCTCACCTTCACCCTCACCCTCAGCCTAGCCCTGCTCTGGCCGTAGATGTAGAAATAGCCCAAAACCTATCCCTAGACCTAAGCCTAATCCTAGCCCGAGCCAGAGCTTTAGCCATAGCCATAATCGTAGCACTAGGCCTAGGCCTAATCCTAAACCTATCCCTAGCCCTAACCCTAGCCCTAACCCTAAACCTACCCCAAGCCCAAGCCCTAGCCCTAGCCCTAAGCCTAAGCCTAACCCTAGCCTTAACCCTATCACTATCCCTAGTCTTAGCACTAGGCCTAGGCCTAAACCAAACCCTAGCCCTAGCCCTAGCCCTAGCCCTAGCCCAAGCCCTTGCCCTAGCCCTAACCCTAGCCCTAGCCCAAACCCTAACCTTTGCCCAGTCATAGCCCTAGCCCTAGCCCTAGCCCTAACCCTCACCCTCACCCTCTCCCTCTCCCTCTCCCTCACCCTCACCCTCACCCTCACCCTAACCCTCTCCCTCTCCCTCTCCCTCACCCTCACCTTCACCTTCTCCCTCACCCTAAACCTAGGCCTGGCCTGGCCCTAGTCCTAGCAATAGCCCTAACCCTAAACCTGGCCCTAAGCCTATTCCTAGTCCGAGCCCGAGCATTAGCCCGAACCGAGTTTTAGCCATAGCCATATTCATAGCACTAGGCCTAGGCCTAGGCTTAATCCTAGCCCTAGCCCTAGCCCTAGTCCTAGTCCTCACCCTAACCCAAATCCTAACCTTACCCAGCCCTAGCCCTAACCCTTGCCCTAAAACCTAACACTAACCCTAACACTAACACTAACCCTAACGCTAACCCTAACCCTAACCCTAGCCCTAGCCCTAGCCCTAGCCCAATCCTAACTTTAACCTTAACCCTAGCCCTAGCCCTCGCCGTACCTCTAACCCTAATCCTACCCCAGCCGTAGCCCTCGGCCTAGGCCTAGCACAACCCTAGCCCTCGAAGTAGTCCTAGTTCTAGTCCTAGTCCTACTAATAGTCCTAGTCCTAGTCCTAGTCCTAACCCTAACCCTAATCGTATCCCTAGAACTAACCCTAACCCTTACCCTAACCCTAGCCCAAGCCCTAGCCCTAGCCTTAGTCGTACCACAAGGCCTAAGCCTAAACCAAACCCTAACCCTAATCCTAGCCCAAGCCCTAGCCCTAGCCCTAGCCCTAGCCCTAGCCCAAGCCATAGACCTCACCCTCACCCTCACCTTCACCTTCACCCTCACCCTCACGCTAGCTCAGCCCTGTATCGAGCCCTAGCCCAACCCGTCGCCTTGACCGTAACCCTAACATTAGCCCTCGCCCTCGCCCTCGCCCTCGCCTTCGCCCTAACCCTCACCCTCACCCTAACCCAAACCCTAAACTTAGCCCAGCCCTAGCCCTAACCCTGGCCCTAAAACCTAACCCTAACCCTAACACTAACCTTAACCCTTTCCCTAGCCGTAGCACTTGCCCTCGAAGTACCCCAACCCCTACCCCTAGCCCCAGCCCTAGCCCTCGGCCTCGGCCTTGCATAGCCCTAACCCTAGAAGTAGTCCTAGTCCTATTCCAAGTCCTAGTCCTAGTCCTAGTCCTAACCCTAACCGTAGCCCAGCCCTAGCCCTAGTGCAAACTCTAACCCGAACCCTAACCCTAACCCTAACCCTAATCTTATCCCTAGCCCTAACCCTAACCCTAACCTTAACCCTAAACCTGGTCCAAGCCCAAGCCCAAGTCCTAGCCCTAGCCCTAGCCCTAAGCCTAACCCGAGCCCTAGCCCTAGCCCTAATACTAACCCTCACCTTCACCCTCACCCTCACCCTAACCCTAGCCCTGGCCTGGCCCTAGTCCTAGCAATAGCCCTAACCCTAACCCTGGCCCTACGCCTAATCCTAGCCCGAGCCCGAGCCCAAGCCCGAGCTTTAGCCATAGCCATAGTCGTAGCACTAGGCCTAGGCCTAGGCCTAGGCCTAGGCCTAATCCTAATCCTAACCCTGACCCTAGCGCTAGCCCTAGCCCTAGCCCTAGCCCTAGCCCTAGCCCTAGCCCTAGCCCTAGCCCTAGCCCTTGCCCTAGCCCTAGTCCTAGTCCTAGTCCTAGTCCTAGTCCTAGTCCTAGCCCTAGCCCTAGCCCTACCCGCAGTCCTTCCCTAGTCCTAGCCCTGACCCTACCTTCAGCCCTAGCCCTAGCCCTAGCCCTAGCCCTAGCCCTAGCCCTAAGCCTAACCGTAACCCTAGCCCTAACCCTATCCTTATCCCTATCCCTAATATTAGCACTAGGCCTAGGCCTAAACCAAACCCTAGCCCTAGCCCTAGCCCTAGCCCTAGCCCTAGCCCTGGCCCAAGCCCTTGCCCTACCCTAATCCTAGCCCTAGCCCAAACCCTAACCTTTGCCCAGTCATAGCCCTAGCCCTAACCCTCACCCTAACCCTCTCCCTCTCCCTCACCCTCACCCTCACGCTAACTCTAACCCAAACCCTAACCTTACCCAGCCCTAGCCCTAACCCTTGCCCTAAAACCTAACCCTAAACCTAACACTAACCCTAACGCTAACCGTAACCCTAACCCTAACCCTAGCACTAGCACTAGCCATAGCCCAATCCTAACCTTACCCTTAACCCTAGCCCTCGCCGTACCCATAACCCTAATCCTACCCCAGCCCTAGCCCTCGGCGTAGGTCTAGCACAGCCCTAGTCCTAGAAGTAGTCCTAGTCCTAGTCCTAGTCCTACTAATAGTCCTAGTCCTAGTCCTAGTCCTAGTTCTAGTCCTAGTCCAAGTCCTAGTCCTAACCCTAACCCTAACCCTAGCCCAGGCCTAGCTCTAGTGCTAGCGCTAACGCAAACGCTAACCCAAACACTAACCCTAATCTTATCTCTAGCCCTAACCCTAACCCTTACCATAACCCTAGCCCAAACCCAAGCCCTAGCCCTAAGGCTAACCCTAGCCCTAGGCCTAGCCCTAGCCCTAGTTGTACCACTAGGCCTAAGCCTAAACCAAACCCTAACCCTAATCCTAGCCCTAACCCTAGCCCTGGCCCTAGCCCAAGCCCTAGCCCTCACCCTCACCCTCACGCTAGCTCAGCCCTGTATCTAGCCCTAGCCCAACTCGTCGCCATGACCGTAAACCTAACATTAGCCCTAGCCCTAGCCCTAGCCCTAGCCCTAGCCCTAGCCCTAGCCCTAGCCCTAACCCTAGCCCTAGCCCTAAGCCTCACCCTAACCCAAACCCTAACCTTAACCCAGTCATCGCCCTAGCCCTAGCCCTAACACTCTTCATCTCCCTCTCCCTCTCCCTCACCCCAACCCAAACCCTAACCTTAGCCCAGCCCTAGCCCTAACCCTGGCCCTAAAACCTAACCCTAACCCTAACACTAACCTTAACCCTAACCCTAGTCCTAGCACTAGCACTAGCCCAATCCTAACTTTAAGCTTTACCCTAGCCCTTGCCCTAGCCCTAGCCCTAGCCCTCGCCGTACCCCTACCCCTACACCTAGCCCCAGCCCTAGACCTCGGCCTAGGCCTAGCATAGCCCTAGCCCTAGAAGTAGTCCTAGTCCTAGTCCTAGTCCTAGTCTTAGTCCTAGTCCTAACCTTAAACCTAACCGTAGCCCAGCCCTAGTGGAAAATCTAACCCTAACCCTAACCCTAACCCTAATCTTATCCCTAGCCCTAGCCCTAGCCCTAGCCCTAGCCCTAGCCCTAGCCCTAGCCCTAGCCCTAACCCTAACCCTCACCCTCACCCTAACCCAAACCCTAACCTTAGTCCAGCCCTAGCCCTAACCCTGGCCCTAAAACCTAACCCTAACCCTAACACTAACACTAACCTTAACCCTAACCCTAGCCGTAGCACTAGCCCTCGAAATACCCCTACCCCTACCCCTAGCCCCAGCCCCAGCCCTCGCCCTCGGCCTAGGCCTAGCATAGCCTTAACCCTAGAAGTAGTACTAGTCCAATTCCTAGTCCTAGTCCTAGTCCTAGTCCTCACCCTAACCGTAGCCCAGCCCTAGCCCTAGTGCAAACTCTAACCCTAACACTAACCCTAATCTTATCCCTAGCCCTAGCCCTAGCCCTAACCCTGGCCCAAGCCCAAGCCCTAGCCCTAGCCCTAGCCCTAGCCCTAGCCCTAGCCCTAATCCTAAGCCTCACCTTCTCCCTCACCCTAAACCTAGGCCTGGCCTGGCCCTAGTCCTAGCAATAGCCCTAACCCTAAACCTGGCTTTAATCCACCTTCAGTCCACTTTCACATGACCCAAGCTTGCTAGGTGGCCATGGGCTAGTCACAGCTCTCTTCTGAGCTCTCACAGCCCCACCTACCTCACAGGGTGTCTGTTGTGGGGGGAAGAACAGAAAGTTTGTCAGCTGCTTTGAGTCCCCTTAAATGGGAGAGAAAACCGGGGTAGAAAAGCCATTGCTGCTTCTGCTTCTTCTAGGGATTAATCCAGCTTCAGTCCACTTTCACATGAGCCAAGCTTGCTAGGTGGCTATGGGCTAGTCACAGCTCTCTTCTGAGCTCTCACAGCCCCACCTACCTCACAGGGTGTCTGTTGTGCGGGGAAGAACAGAAAGTTTGTCAGCCGCCTTGAGTCCCCTTAAATGGGTGAGAAAAGCGGGGTAGAAAAGCCAACTCTTCTTCTTCTTCCTCATCCTCTTCTTCTTTTTCTTCCTCTTCAAGGGATTAATCTAGCTTAAGTCCACTTTCATAGGCACAGAAGACATCAGCCATGTGACCAGTAATTTTCTTTTCACATTGGCTCCAGTCACACCTCAGGTTTAATCCGGCTTCATTGCACTTTAAGACTCAGCCAGGGAACACATCAGATTGGCTGTGGTCCCACCTATCTGGTTCTGAGACTTTCTGAACCGGGGCTCCGCCTAGTGACCTCTTAGACTCCACCCAGCGACCTCTTAAGCTCCACCCAGTGACCTCTTAAGCTCCACTCAGTGACCACTTAAGCTCCACCCAGCACCTTCCGCAGCCCCGCCTCCCTGGGACTTAGGGCTCTGAACACCCAGCCCTGAAGCCCACCAGCCACCACTGGGGCCAGGGTTAGGATTAGGGTTAGGGCTAGGGATAAGATTAGGGTTAGGGTTAGGGTTAGAGTTTGCACTAGGGCTAGGGCTGGGCTACGGTTAGGGTTACGGTTAGGACTAGGACTAAGACTAGGACTAGGACTAGGACTACTTCTAGGGCTAGGGCTAGGGCTAGGGCTAGGGTTAGGGCTAGGGCTAGGGCTAGGGCTAGGGCTAGGGCTAGGGCTAGGGCTAGGGCCAGGGCTAGGGCTAGGACTAGGGCTAGGGCTAGGGCTAGGGCTAGGGCTAGGGCTAGGGCTAGGGCTAGGACTAGGGTTTGGTTTAGGCTTAGGCCTAGTGGTACGACTAGGGCTAGGGCTAGGGCTAGGTTTAGGGTTAGGGTTAGGGTTTGGAATAGCGTTTGCGTTAGCGCTAGCACTAGAGCTAGGGCTGGGCTAGGTTTAGGGTTAGGACTAGGACTAGGACTAGGACTAGGACTAGGACTAGGACAAGGACTAGGACTAGGACTAGGACTAGGACTAGGACTAGGACTAGGACTAGGACTACTTCTAGGGCTGGGGCTATGATTGGGCAAAGGTTAGGGTTTGGGCTAGGGCTAGGGTTAGGGCTAGGGCTAGGCCTAGGGCTAGGGCTAGGGCTAGGGCTAGGGCTAGGGCTAGGGCTAGGGCTAGGGCTAGGGCTAGGGCTAGGGCTAGGGCTAGGGCTAGGGCTAGGACTAGGGCTACGGCTAGGGCTAGGGTTTGGTTTATTCCTAGGCCTAGTGCTACGACTAGGGATAGGGATAGGGCTAGGGCTAGGGCTAGGCTTAGGCTTAGGGCTAGGGCTAGGGCTAGGGCTTGGGCTTGGGCTTGGGCTTGGGCTTGGGCTAGGTTTAGGTTTAGGTTTAGGGTTAGGGCTAGGGCTAGGGCTAGGGTTTGGTTTAGGCTTAGGCCTAGTGGTACGACTAGGGCTAGGGCTAGGGCTAGGGTTAGGGTTAGGGTTAGGGTTTGGAATAGCGTTTGCGTTAGCGCTAGCACTAGAGCTAGGGCTGGGCTAGGTTTAGGGTTAGGACTAGGACTAGGACTAGGACTAGGACTAGGACTACTTCTAGGGCTGGGGCTATGATTGGGCAAAGGTTAGGGTTTGGGCTAGGGCTAGGGTTAGGGCTAGGGCTAGGGCTAGGGCTAGGGCTAGGGCTAGGCCTAGGGCTAAGGCTAGGGCTAGGGCTAGGACTAGGGCTACGGCTAGGGATAAGATTAGGGTTAGCCCAATCCTAACTTTAACCTTAACCCTAACCCTAATCCTACCCCAGCCCTAGCCTAGCACAGCCCTAGCCCTAGAAGTAGTCCTAGTCCTAGTCCTAGTCGTACTAATAGTCCTAGTCCTAGTCCTAGTCCTATCCCTAACCCTAATCTTATCCCTAGAACTAACCCTAACCCTTACCCTAACCCTAGCCCAAGCCCAAGCTCTAGCCCTAAGGCTAACCCTAGCCCTAGCCCTAGCCCTTGTCGTACCACTAGGCCTAAGCCTAAACCAAACCCTAACCCTAATCCTAGCCCTAGCCCTAGCACTATCCCTAGCCCTATCCCTAGCCCAAGCCATAGACCTCACCCTCACCCTCACCCTCACGCTAGCTCAGCCCTGTATCGAGCCCTAGCCCAACCCGTCGCCTTGACCGTAACCCTAACATTAGCCCTAGCCCTAGCCCTAGCCCTCGCCCTCGCCCTCGCCCTCGCCCTAACCCTAACCCTCACCCTCACCCTAACCCAAACCCTAAACTTAGCCCAGCCCTAGCCCTAACCCTGGCCCTAAAACCTAACCCTAACCCTAACACTAACCTTAACCCTTTCCCTAGCGGTAGCACTTGCCCTCGAAGTACCCCTAACCCTACCCCTAGCCCCAGCCCTAGCCCTCGGCCTCGGCCTTGCATAGCCCTAACCCTAGAAGTAGTCCTAGTCCTAGTCCAAGTCCTAGTCCTAGTCCTAGTCCTTGTCCTTGTCCTAGTCCTAGTCCTAGTCCTAGTCCTAGTCCTAGTCCTAGTCCTAGTCCTAGTCCTAGTCCTAGTCCTAACCCTAACCGTAGCCCAGCCCTAGCCCTAGTGCAAACTCTAACCCTAACCCTAACCCTAACCCCAATCCTAATCTTATCCCTAGCCCTAACCCTAACCCTAAGCCTAACCCTAACCCTAACCCTGGCCCAAGCCCAAGTCCTAGCCCTAGCCCTAAGCCTAACCCGAGCCCTAGCCCTAGCACTAATACTAACCCTCACCTTCACCCTCACCCTAACCCTGGCCCTGGCCTGGCCCTAGTCCTAGCAATAGCCCTAACCCTACCCTGGCCCTACACCTAATCCTAGCCCGAGCCCAAGCCCAAGCCCGAGCTTTAGCCATAGCCATAGTCGTATCACTAGGCCTAGGCCTAGGCCATAGTCGTAGCACTAGGCCTAGGCCTAGGCCTAATCCTAATCCTAGCCCTAGCCCTAGCCCTAGCCCTAGCCCTAGCCCTAGCCCTAGTCCTAATCCTAGTCATAGCCCTAGCCCTAGTCCTAGCCCTAGCCCTACCCGCAGTCCTTCCCTAGTCCTAGCCCTGACCCTACCTTCAGCCCTAGCCCTAGCCGTAGCACTAGGCCTAACCCTATCCCTAAGCGTAAGCCTAAGCCTAAGCCTAGCCCTAACCCAAGCCGGAACCCTAACACAAACCCTAACTCTAAGCCTAGCGCTAGCCCTAGCCCTAACACTAATCCTCACCTTCACCCTCACCCTCAGCCTAACCCTGCTCTGGCCGTAGATGTAGAAATAGCCCGAAACCTATCCCTAGACCTAAGCCTAATCCTAGCCCGAGCCAGAGATTTAGCCATAGCCATAATCGTAGCACTAGGCCAAGGCCTAATCCTAACCCTATCCCTAGCCCTAACCCTAGCCCTAACCCTAAACCTAAACCTATCCCAAGCCCAAGCCCTAGCCCTAGCCCTAGCCCTAAGCCTAACCCTAACCCTAGCCTTAACCCTATCCCTATCCCTAGTCTTAGCACTAGGCCTAGGCCTAGGCCTAAACCAAACCCTAGCCCTAGCCCTAGCCCTAGCCCAAGCCCTTGCCCTTGCCCTTGCCCTAACCCTAGCCCTAGCCCAAACCCTAACCTTTGCCCAGTCATAGCCCTAGCCCTAACCCTCACCCTAACCCTCTCCCTCTCCCTCTCCCTCACCCTCACCCTCACCCTCACCCTAACCCTAACCCAAACCCTAATCTTACCCAGCCCTAGCCCTAACCCTTGCCCTAAAACCTAACACTAACCCTAACACAAACCCTAACGCTAACCCTAACCCTAACCCTAACCCTAACCCTAGCACTAGCCCTATCCCAATCCTAACCTTAACCTTAACCCCAGCCCTAGCCCTCGCCGTACCCCTACACCTAATCCTACCCCAGCCCTAGCCCTCGGCTTAGGCCTAGCACAGCCCTAGCCCTAGAAGTAGTCCTAGTCCTAGTCCTAGTCCTAGTCCTAGTCCTAGTCCTAGTCCTAGTCCTAGTCCTAGTCCTAGTCCTAGTCCTAGTCCTAGTCCTAGTCCTACTAATAGTCCTAGTCCTAGTCCTAGTCCTAGTCCAAGTCCTAGTCCTAACCCTAACCCTAACCCTAAACATAGCCCAGGCCTAGCTGTAGTGCTAGCGCTAACGCAAACGCTAAACCAAACCCTAACCCTAATCTTATCCCTAGCCCTAACCCTAACCCTTACCATAACCCTAGCCCAAACCCAAGCCCTAGCCCTAAGGCTAACCCTAGCCCTAGCCCTAGCCCTAGTTGTACAACTAGGCCTAAGCCTAAACCAAACCCTAACCCTAATCCTAGCCCTAGCCCTAGCCCTAGCGCTAGCCCTAGCCCTAGCCCAAGCCCTAGCCCTCACACTCACCCTCACCCTCACGCTAGCTCAGCCCTGTATCTAGCCCTAGCCCAACTCGTCACCCTGACCGTAACCTTAATATTAGCCCTAGCCCTAGCCCTAGCCCTAGCCCTAGCCCTAACCCTAGCCCTAGCCCTAGCCCTAGCCCTAACCCTAACCCTCACCCTAACCCTAACCCAAACCCTAACCTTAGCCCAGTCATCGCCCTAGCCCTAACCCTCTTCATCTCCCTCTCCCTCTCCGTCACCCCAACCCCAACCCTAACCTTAGCCCAGCCCTAGCCCTAACCCTGGCCCTAAAACCTAAACCTAACCCTAACACTAACCTTAACCCTTTCCCTAGCCGTAGCACTTGCCCTCGAAGTACCCCTAACCCTACCCCTAGCCCCAGCCCTAGCCCTCGGCCTCGGCCTTGCATAGCCCTAACCCTAGAAGTAGTCCTAGTCCTAGCACTAGCACTACCCCAATCCTAACTTTAAGCTTAACCCTAGCCCTTGCCCTAGCCCTAGCCCTAGCCCTCGCCGTACCCCTACCCCTAGCCCCAGCCCTAGACCTCGGCCTAGGCCTAGCATAGACCTAGCCCTAGAAGTAGTCCTAGTCCTAGTCCTAGTCCTAGTCTTAGTCCTAGTCCTAACCTTAAACCTAACCGTAGCCCAGCCCTAGTGCAAAATCTAACCCTAACCCTAACCCTAACCCTAATCTTATCCCTAGCCCTAGCCCTAGCCCTAGCCCTAGCCCTAGCCCTAGACCTAGACCTAGACCTAGACCTAGACCTAGCCCTAGCCCTAGCCCTAACCCTAACCCTCACCCTCACCCTCACCCTAACCCAAACCCTAACCTTAGCCCAGCCCTAGCCCTAACCCTGGCCCTAAAACCTAACCCTAACCCTAACCCTAACCTTAACCCTAACCCTAGCCGTAGCACTAGCCCTCGAAATACCCCTACCCCTACCCCTAGCCCAAGCCCCAGCCCTCGCCCTCGGCCTAGGCCAAGCATAGCCTTAACCCTAGAAGTAGTACTAGTCCAATTCCTAGTCCTAGTCCTCACCCTAACCGTAGCCCAGCCCTAGCCCTAGTGCAAACTCTAACCCTAACACTAACCCTAATCTTACCCGTAGCCCTAACCCTAACCCTAACCCTAAACCTGGCCCAAGCCCAAGCCCAAGCCCTAGCCCTAGCCCTACCCCTAGCCCTAGCCCTAGCCCTAGCCCTAACCCTAGCCCTAGCCCTAGCCCTACCCTTAGCCCTAGCCCTAATCCTAAGCCTCACCTTCTCCCTCACCCTAAACCTAGGCCTGGCCTGGCCCTAGTCCTAGCAATAGCCCTAACCCTAAACCTGGCCCTAAGCCTATTCCTAGTCCGAGCCCGAGCATTAGCCCGAACCGAGTTTTAGCCATAGCCATATTCATAGCACTAGGCCTAGGCCTGGGCTTAATCCTAGCCCTAGCCCTAGCCCTAGCCCTAGCCCTAGCCCTAACCCTAGCCCTAGCCCTAGTCCTAGTCCTCACCCTAACCCAAATCCTAACCTTACCCAGCCCTAGCCCTAACCCTTGCCCTAAAACCTAACACTAACCCTAACCCTAACCCTAACCCTAACCCTAACGCTAACGCTAACCCTAACCCTAACCCTAGCCCTAGCCCTAGCCCAATCCTAACTTTAACCTTAACCCTAGCCCTAGCCCTCGCCGTACCTCTAACCCTAATCCTACCCCAGCCGTAGCCCTCGGCCTAGGCCTAGCACAGCCCTAGCCCTAGAAGTAGTCCTAGTTCTAGTCCTAGTTCTACTAATAGTCCTAGTCCTAGTCCTAGTCCTAACCCTAACCCTAATCGTATCCCTAGAACTAACCCTAACCCTAACCCTTACCCTAACCCTAGCCCAAGCCCTAGCCCTAGCCCTAGTCGTACCACTAGGCCTAAGCCTAAACCAAACCCTAACCCTAATCCTAGCCCTAGCCCTCGCCCTCGCCCTCGCCCTCGCCCTAACCCTCACCCTCACCCTAACCCAAACCCTAAACTTAGCCCAGCCCTAGCCCTAACCCTGGCCCTAAAACCTAACCCTAACCCTAACACTAACCTTAACCCTTTCCCTAGCCGTAGCACTTGCCCTCGAAGTACCCCTAACCCTACCCCTAGACCCAGCCCTAGCCCTCGGCCTCGGCCTTGCATAGCCCTAACCCTAAAAGTAGTCCTAGTCCTAGTCCTAGTCCAAGTCCTAGTCCTAGTCCTAGTCCTAACCCTAACCGTAGCCCAGCCCTAGCCCTAGTGCAAACTCTAACCCTAACCCTAACCCTAACCCTAACCCTAATCTTATCCCTAGCCCTAACCCTAACCCTAACCTTAACCCTAACCCTGGCCCAAGCCCAAGCCCAAGCCCAAGTCCTAGCCCTAGTCCTAGCCCTAAGCCTAACCCGAGCCCTAGCCCTAGCCCTAATACTAACCCTCACCTTCACCCTCACCCTAACCCTAGCCCTGGCCTGGCCCTAGTCCTAGCAATAGCCCTAACCCTAACCCTGGCCCTACGCCTAATCCTAGCCCGAGCCCGAGCCCAAGCCCGAGCTTTAGCCATAGCCATAGTCGTAGCACTAGGCCTAGGCCTAGGCCTAGGCCTAATCCTAATCCTAACCCTGACCCTAGCGCTAGCCCTAGCCCTAGCCCTAGCCCTAGCCCTAGCCCTAGCCCTAGCCCTTGCCCTAGCCCTAGTCCTAGTCCTAGTCCTAGTCATAGTCATAGCCCTAGCCCTAGCCCTAGCCCTAGCCCTACCCGCAGTCCTTCCCTAGTCCTAGCCCTGACCCTACCTTCAGCCCTAGCCCTAGCCGTAGCACTAGGCCTAACCCTAACCCTAAGCGTAAGCCTAAGCCTAAGCCTAAGCCTAAGCCTAAGCCTAAGCCTAAGCCTAAGCCTAGCCCTAACCCAAGACGGAACCCTAACACAAACCCTAACTCTAAGCCTAGCGCTAGCCCTAGCCCTAACACTAATCCTCACCTTCACCCTCACCCTCAGCCTAGCCCTGCTCTGGCCGTAGATGTAGAAATAGCCCGAAACCTATCCCTAGACCTAAGCCTAATCCTAGCCCGAGCCCGAGCTTTAGCGATAGCCATAATCGTAGCACTAGGCCTAGGCCTAATCCTAACCCTAACCCTAGCCCTAAGCCTAGCCCTAACCCTAAACCTAAACCTAAACCTAGCCCAAGCCCAAGCCCTAGCCCTAGCCCTAGCCCTAGGCCTAGCCCTAAGCCTAAGCCTAACCCTAGCCCTAACCCTATCCTTATCCCTATCCCTAGTCTTAGCACTAGGCCTAGGCCTAAACCAAACCCTAGCCCTAGCCCTAGCCCTAGCCCTAGCCCTAGCCCAAGCCCTTGCCCTACCCTAACCCTAGCCCTAGCCCAAACCCTAACCTTTGCCCAGTCATAGCCCTAGCCCTAACCCTCACCCTAACCCTCTCCCTCTCCCTCTCCCTCACCCTCACCCTAACTCTAACCCAAACCCGAACCTTACCCAGCCCTAGCCCTAACCCTTGCCCTAAAACCTAACCCTAACACTAACACTAACCCTAACGCTAACCGTAACCCTAACCCTAACCCTAACCCTAGCACTAGCACTAGCACTAGCCATAGCCCAATCCTAACCTTACCCTTAACCCTAGCCCTCGCCGTACCCATAACCCTAATCCTACACCAGCCCTAGCCCTCGGCGTAGGCCTAGCACAGCCCTAGTCCTAGAAGTAGTCCTAGTCCTAGTCCTAGTCCTAGTCCTACTAATAGTCCTAGTCCTAGTCCTAGTCCTAGTCCTAGTCCAAGTCCTAACCCTAACCCTAAACCTAGCCCAGGCCTAGCTCTAGTGCTAGCGCTAACTCAAACGCTAACCCAAACACTAACCCTAATCTTATCCCTAGCCCTAACCCTAACCCTTACAATAACCCTAGCCCAAACCCAAGCCCTAGCCCTAAGGCTAGCCCTAGCCCTAGCCCTAGCCCTAGCCCTAGTTGTACCACTAGGCCTAAGCCTAAACCAAACCCTAACCCTAATCCTAGCCCTAAACCTAGCCCTGGCCCTAGCCCAAGCCCTAGCCCTCACCCTCACCCTCACCCTCACGCTAGCTCAGCCCTGTATCTAGCCCTAGCCCAACTCGTCGCCATGACCGTAACCCTAACATTAGCCCTAGCCCTAGCCCTAGCCCTAGCCCTAGCCCTAGCCCTAGCCCTAGCCCTAGCCCTAGCCCTAACCCTAGCCCTAGCCCTAGCCCTAGCTCTAGCCCTAGCCCTAACCCTCACACTAACCCAAACCCTAACCTTAACCCAGTCATCGCCCTAGCCCTAGCCCTAACCCTCTTCATCTCCCTCTCCCTCTCCGTCACCCCAACCCAAACCCTAACCTTAGCCCAGCCCTAGCCCTAACCCTGGCCCTAAAACCTAACCCTAACCCTAACACTAACCGTAACCCTAACCCTAGTCCTAGCACTAGCACTAGCCCAATCCTAACTTTAAGCTTAACCCTAGCCCTTGCCCTAGCCCTAGCCCTAGCCCTAGCGCTAGCCCTCGCCGTACCCCTACCCCTACCCCTACCCCTAGCCCCAGCCCTAGACCTCAGCCTAGGCCTAGCATAGCCCTAGCCCTAGAAGTAGTCCTAGTCCTAGTCCTAGTCCTAGTCCTAGTCTTAGTCCAAGTCCTAACCTTAAACCTAACCATAGCCCAGCCCTAGTGGAAAATCTAACCCTAACCCTAACCCTAACCCTAATCTTATCCCTAGCCCTAGCCCTAGCCCTAGCCCTAGCCCTAACCCTAAGCCTCACCCTCACCCTCACCCAAACCCTAACCTTAGCCCAGCCCTAGCCCTAAACCTGGCCCTAAAACCTAACCCTAACCCTAACCCTAACACTAACCTTAACCCTTTCCCTAGCCGTAGCACTTGCCCTCGAAGTACCCCTAACCCTACCCCTAGCCCCAGCCCTAGCCCTCGGCCTCGGCCTCGGCCTTGCATAGCCCTAACCCTAGAAGTAGTCCTAGTCCTAGTCCAAGTCCTAGTCCTAGTCCTAGTCCTAGTCCTAGTCCTAGTCCTAGTCCTAGTCCTAGTCCTAACCCTAACCGTAGCCCAGCCCTAGCCCTAGTGCAAACTCTAACCCTAACCCTAACCCTAACCCTAATCCTAATCTTATCCCTAGCCCTAACCCTAACCCTAACCCTAACCCTAACCCTAACCCTAACCCTAACCCTGGCCCAAGCCCAAGTCCTAGCCCTAGCCCTAAGCCTAACCCGAGCCCTAGCCCTAGCACTAATACTAACCCTCACCTTCACCCTCACCCTAACCCTGGCCCTGGCCTGGCCCTAGTCCTAGCAATAGCCCTAACCCTACCCTGGCCCTACACCTAATCCTAGCCCGAGCCCAAGCCCAAGCCCGAGCTTTAGCCATAGCCATAGTCGTAGCACTAGGCCTAGGCCTAGGCCTAGGCCTAATCCTAATCCTAATCCTAGCCCTAGCCCTAGCCCTAGCCCTAGCCCTAGCCCTAGCCCTAGCCCTAGCCCAAGCCCTAGCCCTAGCCCTAGCCCTAGCCCTAGTCCTAGTCCTAATCCTAGTCATAGCCCTAGCCCTAGTCCTAGCCCTAGCCCTACCCGCAGTCCTTCCCTAGTCCTAGCCCTGACCCTACCTTCAGCCCTAGCCCTAGCCGTAGCACTAGGCCTAACCCTATCCCTAAGCGTAAGCCTAAGCCTAAGCCTAGCCCTAACCCAAGCCGGAACCCTAAAACAAACCCTAACTCTAAGCCTAGCGCTAGCCCTAGCCCTAACACTAATCCTCACCTTCACCCTCACCCTCAGCCTAGCCCTGCTCTGGCCGTAGATGTAGAAATAGCCCGAAACCTATCCCTAGACCTAAGCCTAATCCTAGCCCGAGCCAGAGCTTTAGCCATAGCCATAATCGTAGCACTAGACCTAGGCCTAATCCTAACCCTATCCCTAGCCCTAAACCTAAACCTAAACCTAGCCCAAGCCCAAGCCCTAGCCCTAGCCCTAGCCCTAAGCCTAACCCTAACCCTAGCCTTAACCCTATCCCTATCCCTATCCCTAGTCTTAGCACTAGGCCTAGGCCTAAACCAAACCCTAGCCCTAGCCCTAGCCCTAGCCCTAGCCCTAGCCCTAGCCCTAGCCCTAGCCCTAGCCCTAGCCCTAGCCCTAGCCCTAGCCCTAGCCCAAGCCCTTGCCCTAGCCCTAGCCCTAGAAGTAGTCCTAGTCCTAGTCCTAGTCTTAGTCCTAGTCCTAACCGTAACCCTAACCGTAGCCCAGCCCTAGCCCTAGTGCAAACTCTAACCCTAACCCTAACCCTAATCTTATCCCTAGCCCTAACCCTAATCCTAACCCTCGCCCCAGTGGTGGCTGGTGGGCTTCAGGGCTGGGTGTTCAGAGCCCTAAGTCCCAGGGAGGCGGGGCTGCTGAAGGTGCTGGGTGGAGCTTAAGAGGGCTAGGGCTTGGGCTTGGGCTAGGTTTAGGTTTAGGGTTAGGGTTAGGGCTAGGGTTAGGGCTAGGGTTAGGGTTATGATTAGGCCTAGGCCTAGTGCTACGATTATGGCTATGGCTAAAGCTCGGGCTCGGGCTAGGATTAGGCTTAGGTCTAGGGATAGGTTTCGGGCTATTTCTACATCTACGGCCAGAGCAGGGCTAGGCTGAGGGTGAGGGTGAAGGTGAGGATTAGTGTTAGGGCTAGGGCTAGCGCTAGGCTTAGAGTTAGGGTTTGTATTAGGGTTCCGTCTTCGGTTAGGGCTAGGCTTAGGCTTAGGCTTAGGCTTACGCTTAGGGTTAGGGTTAGGCCTAGTGCTACGGCTAGGGCTTGGGCTGAAGGTAGGGTCAGGGCTAGGACTAGGGAAGGACTGCGGGTAGGGCTAGGGCTAGGGCTAGGGCTAGGGCTAGGGCTATGACTAGGACTAGGACTAGGACTAGGGCTAGGGCAAGGGCTAGGGCTAGGGCTAGGGCTAGGGCTAGGGCTAGGGCTAGGGCTAGGGCTAGCGCTAGGGTCAGGGTTAGGATTAGGATTAGGCCTAGGCCTAGGCCTAGTGCTACGACTATGGCTATGGGTAAAGCTCGGGCTTGGGCTCGGGCTCGGGCTCGGGCTAGGATTAGGCGTAGGGCCAGGGTTAGGGTTAGGGCTATTGCTAGGACTAGGGCCAGGCCAGGGCTAGGGTTAGGGTGAGGGTGAGGGTGAGGGTTAGTATTAGGGCTAGGGCTAGGGCTCGGGTTAGGCTTAGGGCTAGGGCTAGGGCTAGGGCTAGGACTTGGGCTTGGGCTTGGGCCAGGGTTAGGGTTAAGGTTAGGGTTAGGGTTAGGGCTAGGGATAAGATTAGGGTTAGGGTTAGGGTTAGGGTTAGGGTTAGAGTTTGCACTAGGGCTAGGGCTGGGCTACGGTTAGGGTTAGGACTAGGACTAGGACTAGGACTTGGACTAGGACTAGGACTACTTCTAGGGTTAGGGCTATGCAAGGCCGAGGCCGAGGGCTAGGGCTGGGGCTAGGGGTAGGGTTAGGGGTACTTCGAGGGCAAGTGCTACGGCTAGGGAAAGGGTTAAGGTTAGTGTTAGGGTTAGGGTTAAGTTTTAGGGCCAGGGTTAGGGCTAGGACTGGGCTACGTTTAGGGTTTGGGTTAGGGTGAGGGTGAGGGTGAGGGTTAGGGCGAGGGCGAGGGCGAGGGCTAGGGCTAGGGTTAGGGTTAGGGTTTGGTTTAGGCTTAGGCCTAGTGGTACGACTAGGGCTAGGGCTAGGGCTTGGGCTAGGGTTAGGGTAAGGGTTAGGGTTAGGGTTAGTTCTAGGGATACGATTAGGGTTAGGGTTACTACTAGGACTAGGACTAGGACTATTAGTAGGACTAGGACTAGAACTAGGACTACTTCTAGGGCTAGGGCTGTGCTAGGCCTAGGCCGAGGGCTACGGCTGGGGTAGGATTAGGGTTAGAGGTACGGCGAGGGCTAGGGCTAGGGTTAAGGTTAAAGTTAGGATTGGGCTAGGGCTAGGGCTAGGGCTAGGGTTAGGGTTAGCGTTAGCGTTAGCGTTAGGGTTAGGGTTAGGGTTAGGGTTAGGGTTAGGTTTTAGGGCAAGGGTTAGGGCTAGGGCTGGGTAAGGTTAGGATTTGGGTTAGGGTGAGGACTAGGACTAGGGCTAGGGCTAGGGTTAGGGCTAGGGCTAGGGCTAGGGCTAGGGCTAGGATTAAGCCCAGGCCTAGGCCTAGTGCTATGAATATGGCTATGGCTAAAACTCGGTTCGGGCTAATGCTCGGGCTCGGACTAGGAACAGGCTTAGGGCCAGGTTTAGGGTTAGGGCTATTGCTAGAACTAGGGCCAGGCCAGGCCTAGGTTTAGGGTGAGGGAGAAGGTGAGGCTTAGGATTAGGGCTAGGGCTAAGGGTAGGGCTAGGGCTAGGGCTAGGGCTAGGGCTAGGGCTAGGGCTAGGGCTAGGGCTTGGGCTTGGGCTTGGGCCAGGTTTAGGGTTAGGGTTAGGGCTACGGGTAAGATTAGGGTTAGTGTTAGGGTTAGAGTTTGCACTAGGGCTAGGGCTGGGCTACGGTTAGGGTGAGGACTAGGACTAGGAATTGGACTAGTACTACTTCTAGGGTTAAGGCTATGCTTGGCCTAGGCCGAGGGCGAGGGCTGGGGCTTGGGCTAGGGGTAGGGGTAGGGGTATTTCGAGGGCTAGTGCTACGGCTAGGGTTAGGGTTAAGGTTAGGGTTAGGGTTAGGGTTAGGTTTTAGGGCCAGGGTTAGGGCTAGGGCTGGGCTAAGGTTAGGGTTTGGGTGAGGGTGAGGGTGAGGGTTAGGGTTAGGGCTAGGGCTAGGGCTAGGTCTAGGTCTAGGGCTAGGGCTAGGGCTAGGGCTAAGGCTAGGGCTAGGGCTAGGGCTAGGGATAAGATTAGGGTTAGGGTTAGGGTTAGGGTTAGATTTTGCACTAGGGCTGGGCTACGGTTAGGTTTAAGGTTAGGACTAGGACTAAGACTAGGACTAGGACTAGGACTACTTCTAGGGCTAGGTCTATGCTAGGCCTAGGCCGAGGTCTAGGGCTGGGGCTAGGGGTAGGGGTACGGCGAGGGCTAGGGCTAGGGCTAGGGCAAGGGCTAGGGTTAAGCTTAAAGTTAGGATTGGGGTAGTGCTAGTGCTAGGACTAGGACTACTTCTAGGGTTAGGGCTATGCAAGGCCGAGGGCTAGGGCTGGGGCTAGGGGTAGGGTTAGGGGTACTTCGAGGGCAAGTGCTACGGCTAGGGAAAGGGTTAAGGTTAGTGTTAGGGTTAGGGTTAGGTTTTAGGGCCAGGGTTAGGGCTAGGGCTGGGCTAAGGTTAGGGTTGGGGTTGGGGTGAGGGAGAGGGAGAGGGAGATGAAGAGGGTTAGGGCTAGGGCGATGACTGGGCTAAGGTTAGGGTTTGGGTTAGGGTGAGGGTTAGGGTTAGGGCTAGGGCTAGGGCTAGGGTTAGGGCTAGGGCTAGGGCTAGGGCTAGGGCTAGGGCTAGGGCTAGGGCTAATATTAAGGTTACGGTCAGGGCGACGAGTTGGGCTAGGGCTAGATACAGGGCTGAGCTAGCGTGAGGGTGAGGGTGAGTGTGAGGGCTAGGGCTTGGGCTAGGGCTAGGGCTAGGGCTAGGGCTAGGGCTAGGGCTAGGGCTAGGGCTAGGGCTAGGGCTAGGGCTAGGGCTAGGGCTAGGGCTAGGGCTAGGGCTAGGGCTAGGATTAGGGTTAGGGTTTGGTTTAGGCTTAGGCCTAGTTGTACAACTAGGGCTAGGGCTAGGGCTAGGGTTAGCCTTAGGGCTAGGGCTTGGGTTTGGGCTAGGGTTATGGTAAGGGTTAGGGTTAGGGCTAGGGATAAGATTAGGGTTAGGTTTGGTTTAGCGTTTGCGTTAGCGCTAGCACTACAGCTAGGCCTGGGCTTTGTTTAGGGTTAGGGTTAGGACTAGGACTTGGACTAGGACTAGGACTAGGACTAGGACTATTAGTAGGACTAGGACTAGGACTAGGACTAGGACTAGGACTAGGACTAGGACTAGGACTAGGACTAGGACTAGGACTAGGACTAGGACTAGGACTAGGACTAGGACTAGGACTAGGGCTGTGCTAGGCCTAAGCCGAGGGCTAGGGCTGGGGTAGGATTAGGTGTAGGGGTACGGCGAGGGCTAGGGCTAGGGTTAAGGTTAAGGTTAGGATTGGGATAGGGCTAGTGCTAGGGTTAGGGTTAGGGTTAGGGTTAGCGTTAGGGTTTGTGTTAGGGTTAGGGTTAGGTTTTAGGGCAAGGGTTAGGGCTAGGGCTGGGTAAGATTAGGGTTTGGGTTAGGGTTAGGGTGAGGGTGAGGGTGAGGGTGAGGGAGAGGGAGAGGGTTAGGGTGAGGGTTAGGGCTAGGGCTATGACTGGGCAAAGGTTAGGGTTTGGGCTAGGGCTAGGGTTAGGGCAAGGGCAAGGGCAAGGGCTTGGGCTAGGGCTAGGGCTAGGGCTAGGGTTTGGTTTAGGCCTAGGCCTAGTGCTAAGACTAGGGATAGGGATAGGGTTAAGGCTAGGGTTAGGGTTAGGCTTAGGGCTAGGGCTAGGGCTTGGGCTTGGGCTAGATTTAGGTTTAGGGTTAGGGCTAGGGTTAGGGCTAGGGATAGGGTTAGGATTAGGCCTAGGCCTAGTGCTACGATTATGGCTATGGCTAAAGCTCTGGCTCGGGCTAGGATTAGGATTAGGTCTAGGGATAGGTTTCGGGCTATTTCTACATCTACGGCCAGAGCAGGGCTAGGCTGAGGGTGAGGGTGAAGGTGAGGATTAGTGTTAGGGCTAGGGCTAGCGCTAGGCTTAGAGTTAGGGTTTGTGTTAGGGTTCCGGCTTGGGTTAGGGCTAGGCTTAGGCTTAGGCTTACGCTTAGGGATAGGGTTAGGCCTAGTGCTACGGCTAGGGCTAGGGCTGAAGGTAGGGTCAGGGCTAGGACTAGGGAAGGACTGCGGGTAGGGCTAGGGCTAGGACTAGGGCTAGGGCTATGACTAGGATTAGGACTAGGGCTAGGGCTAGGGCTAGGGCTAGGGCTAGGGCTAGGGCTAGGATTAGGATTAGGCCTAGGCCTAGGCCTAGTGCTACGACTATGGCCTAGGCCTAGGCCTAGTGCTACGACTATGGCTATGGCTAAAGCTCGGGCTTGGGCTTGGGCTCGGGCTTGGATTAGGTGTAGGGCCAGGGTAGGCTTAGGGCTATTGCTAGGACTAGGGCCAGGCCAGGGCCAGGGTTAGGGTGAGGGTGAAGGTGAGGGTTAGTATTAGTGCTAGGGCTAGGGCTCGGGTTAGGCTTAGGGCTAGGGCTAGGACTTGGGCTTGGGCCAGGGTTAGGGTTAGGGTTAGGGTTAGGGTTAGGGTTAGGGTTAGGGTTAGGGTTAGGGTTAGGGTTAGGGCTAGGGATAAGATTAGGATTGGGGTTAGGGTTAGGGTTAGAGTTTGCACTAGGGCTAGGGCTGGGCTACGGTTAGGGTTAGGACTAGGACTAGGACTAGGACTAGGACTAGGACTAGGACTAGGACTAGGACTAGGACTAGGACTAGGACTAGGACTAGGACTAGGACTAGGACTAGGACTTGGACTAGGACTAGGACTACTTCTAGGGTTAGGGCTATGCAAGGCCGAGGCCGAGGGCTAGGGCTGGGGCTAGGGGTAGGGTTAGGGGTACTTCGAGGGCAAGTGCTACGGCTAGGGAAAGGGTTAAGGTTAGTGTTAGGGTTAGGGTTAGGTTTTAGGGCCAGGTTTAGGGCTAGGGCTGGGCTAAGTTTAGGGTTTGGGTTAGGGTGAGGGTGAGGGTTAGGGTTAGGGCGAGGGCGAGGGCGAGGGCGAGGGCGAGGGTGAGGGCGAGGGCGAGGGCTAGGGCTAGGGCTAATGTTAGGGTTACGGTCAAGGCGACGGGTTGGGCTAGGGCTCGATACAGGGCTGAGCTAGCATGAGGGTGAGGGTGAGGGTGAGGTCTATGGCTTGGGCTAGGGATAGGGCTAGGGATAGTGCTAGGGCTAGGGCTAGGATTAGGGTTAGGGTTTGGTTTAGGCTTAGGCCTAGTGGTATGACTAGGGCTAGGGCTAGGGCTAGGGTTAGCCTTAGGGCTAGAGCTTGGGCTTGGGCTAGGGTTAGGGTAAGGGTTAGGGTTAGTTCTAGGGATAAGATTAGGGTTAGGGATAGGACTAGGACTAGGACTAGGACTATTAGTACGACTAGGACTAGGACTAGGACTACTTCTAGGGCTAGGGCTGTGCTAGGCTAGGGCTGGGGTAGGATTAGGGTTAGGGTTAAGGTTAAAGTTAGGATTGGGCTAACCCTAATCTTATCCCTAGCCGTAGCCCTAGTCCTAGCCCTAGCCCTAGCCCTAGCCCTAGGCCTAGCCCTAGCCCTAGCCCTAGCCCTAGCCCTAGCCCTAACCCTAGCCCTAGCCCAAACCCTAACCTTTGCCCAATCATAGCCCCAGCCCTAGAAGTAGTCCTAGTCCTAGTCCTAGTCCTAGTCCTAGTCCTAACCCTAAACCTAGCCCAGCCCTAGCTCTAGTGCTAGCGCTAACGCAAACGCTATTCCAAACCCTAACCCTAACCCTAACCCTAGCCCTAGCCCTAGCCCTAGTCGTACCACTAGGCCTAAGCCTAAACCAAACCCTAGCCCTAGCCCTAGCCCTAACCCTAACCCTAAACCTAAACCTAGCCCAAGCCCAAGCCCAAGCCCAAGCCCTAGCCCTAGCCCTAAGCCTAAGCCTAACCCTAGCCCTAGCCCTATCCCTATCCCTATCCCTAGTCGTAGCACTAGGCCTAGGAATAAACCAAACCCTAGCCCTAGCCGTAGCCCTAGTCCTAGCCCTAGCCCTAGCCCTAGCCCTAGCCCTAGGCCTAGCCCTAGCCCTAACCCTAGCCCTAGCCCAAACCCTAACCTTTGCCCAATCATAGCCCCAGCCCTAGAAGTAGTCCTAGTCCTAGTCCTAGTCCTAGTCCTAGTCCTAGTCCTAGTCCTAGTCCTAGTCCTAGTCCTAGTCCTAGTCCTAACCCTAAACCTAGCCCAGCCCTAGCTCTAGTGCTAGCGCTAACGCAAACGCTATTCCAAACCCTAACCCTAACCCTAACCCTAGCCCTAGCCCTAGCCCTAGTCGTACCACTAGGCCTAAGCCTAAACCAAACCCTAGTCCTAGCCCTAGCCCTAGCCCTAGCCCTAGCCCTAGCCCTAGTCCTAGCCCTAGCCCTGGCCCTAGCCCTAGCCCTAGCCCTAGCCCTAGCCCTAGCCCTAGCCCTAGCCCTAGCCCTAGCCCTAGCCCTAGCCCTAGAAGTAGTCCTAGTCCTAGTCCTAGTCCTAGTCTTAGTCCTAGTCCTAACCGTAACCCTAACCGTAGCCCAGCCCTAGCCCTAGTGCAAACTCTAACCCTAACCCTAACCCTAATCTTATCCCTAGCCCTAACCCTAATCCTAACCCTGGCCCCAGTGGTGGCTGGTGGGCTTCAGGGCTGGGTGTTCAGAGCCCTAAGTCCCAGGGAGGCGGGGCTGCGGAAGGTGCTGGGTGGAGCTTAAGAGGTCACTGAGTGGAGCTTAAGAGGTCACTGGGTGGAGCTTAAGAGGTCGCTGGGTGGAGTCTAAGAGGTCACTAGGCGGAGCCCCGGTTCAGAAAGTCTCAGAACCAGATAGGTGGGACCACAGCCAATCTGATGTGTTCCCTGGCTGAGTCTTAAAGTGCAATGAAGCCGGATTAAACCTGAGGTGTGACTGGAGCCAATGTGAAAAGAAAATTACTGGTCACATGGCTGATGTCTTCTGTGCCTATGAAAGTGGACTTAAGCTAGATTAATCCCTTGAAGAGGAAGAAAAAGAAGAAGAGGATGAGGAAGAAGAAGAAGAGTTGGCTTTTCTACCCCGCTTTTCTCACCCATTTAAGGGGACTCAAGGCGGCTGACAAACTTTCTGTTCTTCCCCGCACAACAGACACCCTGTGAGGTAGGTGGGGCTGTGAGAGCTCAGAAGAGAGCTGTGACTAGCCCATAGCCACCTAGCAAGCTTGGCTCATGTGAAAGTGGACTGAAGCTGGATTAATCCCTAGAAGAAGCAGAAGCAGCAATGGCTTTTCTACCCCGGTTTTCTCTCCCATTTAAGGGGACTCAAAGCAGCTGACAAACTTTCTGTTCTTCCCCCCACAACAGACACCCTGTGAGGTAGGTGGGGCTGTGAGAGCTCAGAAGAGAGCTGTGACTAGCCCATGGCCACCTAGCAAGCTTGGGTCATGTGAAAGTGGACTGAAGGTGGATTAAAGCCAGGTTTAGGGTTAGGGCTATTGCTAGGACTAGGGCCAGGCCAGGCCTAGGTTTAGGGTGAGGGAGAAGGTGAGGCTTAGGATTAGGGCTAGGGCTAGGGCTAGGGCTAGGGCTAGGGCTTGGGCTTGGGCCAGGGTTAGGGCTAGGGCTAGGGCTAGGGATAAGATTAGGGTTAGTGTTAGGGTTAGAGTTTGCACTAGGGCTAGGGCTGGGCTACGGTTAGGGTGAGGACTAGGACTAGGACTAGGACTAGGAATTGGACTAGTACTACTTCTAGGGTTAAGGCTATGCTAGGCCTAGGCCGAGGGCGAGGGCTGGGGCTGGGGCTAGGGGTAGGGGTAGGGGTATTTCGAGGGCTAGTGCTACGGCTAGGGTTAGGGTTAAGGTTAGTGTTAGTGTTAGGGTTAGGGTTAGGTTTTAGGGCCAGGGTTAGGGCTAGGGCTGGACTAAGGTTAGGGTTTGGGTTAGGGTGAGGGTGAGGGTTAGGGTTAGGGCTAGGGCTAGGGCTAGGGCTAGGGCTAGGGCTAGGGCTAGGGCTAGGGCTAGGGCTAGGGCTAGGGATAAGATTAGGGTTAGGGTTAGGGTTAGGGTTAGATTTTCCACTAGGGCTGGGCTACGGTTAGGTTTAAGGTTAGGACTAGGACTAAGACTAGGACTAGGACTAGGACTAGGACTACTTCTAGGGCTAGGGCTATGCTAGGCCTAGGCCGAGGTCTAGGGCTGGGGCTAGGGGTAGGGGTAGGGGTACGGCGAGGGCTAGGGCTAGGGCTAGGGCAAGGGCTAGGGTAAAGCTTAAAGTTAGGATTGGGCTAGTGCTAGTGCTAGGACTAGGGTTAGGGTTAAGGTTAGTGTTAGGGTTAGGGTTAGGTTTTAGGGCCAGGTTTAGGGCTAGGGCTGGGCTAAGGTTAGGGTTTGGGTTGGGGAGAGGGAGAGGGAGAGGGAGATGAAGAGTGTTAGGGCTAGGGCTAGGGCGATGACTGGGTTAAGGTTAGGGTTTGGGTTAGGGTGAGGGTTAGGGCTAGGTCTTGGACTAGGACTAGGACTAGGACTAGGACTAGGACTAGGACTAGGACTATTAGTAGGACTAGGACTAGGACTACTTCTAGGACTAGGGCTGTGCTAGACCTACGCCGAGGGCTAGGGCTGGGGTAGGATTAGGGTTATGGGTACGGCGAGGGCTAGGGTTAAGGGTAAGGTTAGGATTGGGCTATGGCTAGTGCTAGTGCTAGGGTTAGGGTTAGGGTTAGGGTTACGGTTAGCGTTAGGGTTAGTGTTAGGTTTAGGGTTAGGTTTTAGGGCAAGGGTTAGGGCTAGGGCTGGGTAAGGTTAGGGTTTGGGTTAGAGTTAGCGTGAGGGTGAGGGTGAGGGAGAGGGAGAGGGTTAGGGTGAGGGTTAGGGCTAGGGCTATGACTGGGCAAAGGTTAGGGTTTGGGCTAGGGCTAGGGTTAGGGTAGGGCAAGGGCTTGGGCCAGGGCTAGGGCTAGGGCTAGGGCTAGGGCTAGGGCTAGGGTTTGGTTTAGGCCTAGGCCTAATGCTAATATTAGGGATACGGATAAGGATAGGGTTAGGGCTAGGGTTACGGTTAGGCTTAGGGCTAGGGCTAGGGCTAGGGCTAGGGCTAGGGCTAGGGCTAGGGCTGAAGGTAGGGTCAGGGCTAGGACTAGGGAAGGACTGCGGGTAGGGCTAGGGCTAGGGCTAGGACTAGGACTAGGACTAGGACTAGGACTAGGACTAGGGCTAGGGCAAGGGCTAGGGCTAGGGCTAGGGCTAGGGCTAGGGCTAGCGCTAGGGCTAGCGCTAGGGTCAGGGTTAGGATTAGGATTAGGCCTAGGCCTAGGCCTAGGCCTAGGCCTAGTGCTACGACTATGGCTATGGCTAAAGCTCGGGCTTGGGTCGGGCTCGGGCTAGGATTAGGCGTAGGGCCAGGGTTAGGGTTAGGGCTATTGCTAGGACTAGGGCCAGGCCAGGGCTAGGGTGAGGGTGAGGGTGAGGGTGAAGGTGAGGGTTAGTATTAGGGCTAGGGCTAGGGCTCGGGTTAGGCTTAGGGCTAGGGCTAGGGCTAGGACTTGGGCTTGGGCTTGGGCCAGGTTTAGGGTTAAGGTTAGGGTTAGGGTTAGGGCTAGGGATAAGATTAGGGTTAGGGTTAGGGTTAGGGTTCGGGTTAGAGTTTGCACTAGGGCTAGGGCTGGGCTACGGTTAGGGTTAGGACTAGGACTAGGACTAGGACTTGGAATAGGACTAGGACTACTTCTAGGGTTAGGGCTATGCAAGGCCGAGGCCGAGGGCTAGGGCTGGGGCTAGGGGTAGGGGTTGGGGTACTTCGAGGGCAAGTGCTACGGCTAGGGAAAGGGTTAAGGTTAGTGTTAGGGTTAGGGTTAGGTTTTAGGGCCAGGGTTAGGGCTAGGGCTGGGCTAAGTTTAGGGTTTGGGTTAGGGTGAGGGTGAGGGTTAGGGCGAAGGCGAGGGCGAGGGCGAGGGCGAGGGCGAGGGCTAATGTTAGGGTTACGGTCAAGGCGACGGGTTGGGCTAGGACTCGATACAGGGCTGAGCTAGCGTGAGGGTGAGGGTGAAGGTGAGGGTGAGGTCTATGGCTTGGGCTAGGGCTAGGGCTAGGGCTAGGGCTTGGGCTAGGATTAGGGTTAGGGTTTGGTTTAGGCTTAGGCCTTGTGGTACGACTAAGGCTAGGGCTAGGGCTTGGGCTAGGGTTAGGGTAAGGGTTAGGGTTAGTTCTAGGGATACGATTAGGGTTAGGGTTAGGACTAGGACTAGGACTAGGACTATTAGTAGGACTAGGACTAGAACTAGGACTACTTCGAGGGCTAGGGTTGTGCTCGGCCTAGGCCGAGGGCTACGGCTGGGGTAGGATTAGGGTTAGAGGTACGGCGAGGGCTAGGGCTAGGGTTAAGGTTAAAGTTAGGATTGGGCTAGGGCTAGGGCTAGGGCTAGGGCTAGGGGTAGGGGTAGGGTTAGGGTTAGCGTTAGGGTTAGTGTTAGTCTTAGGGTTAGTGTTAGGTTTTAGGGCAAGGGTTAGGGCTAGGGCTGGGTAAGGTTAGGATTTGGGTTAGGGTGAGGACTAGGACTAGGGCTAGGGCTAGGGCTAGGATTAAGCCTAGGCCTAGGCCTAGTGCTATGAATATGGCTATGGCTAAAACTCGGTTCGGGCTAATGCTCGGGCTCGGACTAGGAATAGGCTTAGGGCCAGGTTTAGGGTTAGGGCTATTGCTAGGACTAGGGCCAGGCCAGGCCTAGGTTTAGGGTGAGGGAGAAGGTGAGGGTGAGGGAGAGGGAGAGGGAGAGGGAGAGGGAGAGGGTGAGGGTGAGGGTGAGGGTGAGGGAGAGGGAGAGGGAGAGGGTTAGGGTGAGAGTTAGGGCTAGGGCTAGGGCTAGGGCTATGACTGGGCAAAGGTTAGGGTTTGGGCTAGGGCTAGGGTTAGGGCTAGGGCAAGGGCTTGGGCTAGGGCTAGGGCTAGGGCTAGGGCTAGGGTTTGGTTTAGGCCTAGGCCTAGTGCTAAGACTAGGGATAGTGATAGGGTTAAGGCTAGGGTTAGGCTTAGGCTTAGGGCTAGGGCTAGGGCTTGGGCTTGGGCTAGGTTTAGGTTTAGGGTTAGGGCTAGGGTTAGGGCTAGGGATAGGTTTAGGATTAGGCCTAGGCCTAGTGCTACGATTATGGCTATGGCTAAAGCTCTGGCTCGGGCTAGGATTAGGCTTAGGTCTAGGGATAGGTTTCGGGCTATTTCTACATCTACGGCCAGAGCAGGGCTAGGCTGAGGGTGAGGGTGAAGGTGAGGATTAGTGTTAGGGCTAGGGCTAGCGCTAGGCTTAGAGTTAGGGTTTGTGTTAGGGTTCCGGCTTTGGTTAGGGCTAGGCTTAGGCTTAGGCTTAGGCTTACGCTTAGGGATAGGGTTAGGCCTAGTGCTACGGCTAGGGCTAGGGCTGAAGGTAGGGTCAGGGCTAGGACTAGGGAAGGACTGCGGGTAGGGCTAGGACTAGGGCTAGGGCTATGACTAGGATTAGGGCTAGGGCTAGGGCTAGGGCTAGGGCTAGGGCTAGGGCTAGGGCTAGGGCTAGGGCTAGGGCTAGGGCTAGGGCTAGGGCTAGGGCTAGGGCTAGGGCTAGGATTAGGATTAGGCCTAGGCCTAGGCCTAGGCCTAGGCCTGGTGCTACGATTATGGCTATGGCTAAAGCTCGGGCTTGGGCTTGGGCTCGGGCTAGGATTAGGCGTAGGGCCAGGGTAGGGTTAGGGCTATTGCTAGGACTAGGGCCAGGCCAGGGCCAGGGTTAGGGTGAGGGTGAAGGTGAGGGTTAGTATTAGTGCTAGGGCTAGGGCTCGGGTTAGGCTTAGGGCTAGGGCTAGGACTTGGGCTTGGGCTTCGTCCAGGGTTAGGGTTAGGGTTAGGGTTAGGGTTAGGGTTAGGGTTAGGGTTAGGGTTAGGGTTAGGGTTAGGGCTAGGGATAAGATTAGGATTAGGGTTAGGGTTAGGGTTAGGGTTAGAGTTTGCACTAGGGCTAGGGCTGGGCTACGGTTAGGGTTAGGACTAGGTCTAGGACTAGGACAAGGACTAGGACTAGGACTTGGACTAGGACTAGGACTACTTCTAGGGTTAGGGCTATGCAAGGCCGAGGCCGAGGCCAAGGGCTGGCGCTAGGGTTAGGGTTAGGGGTACTTCGAGGGCAAGTGCTACAGCTAGGGAAAGGGTTAAGGTTAGGGTTAGGGTTAGGGTTAGGTTTTAGGGCCAGGGTTAGGGCTAGGTCTGGGCTAAGTTTAGGGTTTGGGTTAGGGTGAGGGTGAGGGTTAGGGTGAGGGTGAGGGCGAGGGCAAGGGCGAGGGCGAGGGCGAGGGCTAGGGCTAGGGCTAACGTTAGGGTTACGGTCAAGGCGACGGGTTGGGCTAGGGCTCGATACAGGGCTGAGCTAGCGTGAGGGTGAGGGTGAGGGTGAGGTCTATGGCTTGGGCTAGGGATAGGGCTAGGGCTACGGCTACGGCTAGGATTAGGGTTAGGGTTAGGGTTAGTTCTAGGGATAAGATTAGGGTTAGGGTTAGGACTAGGACTAGGATTAGGACTATTAGTAGGACTAGGACTAGGACTAGGACTACTTCTAGTGCTAGGGCTGTGCTAGGCCTAGGCCGAGGGCTACGGCTGGGGTAGGATTAGGGTTAGAGGTACGGCGAGGGCTAGGGCTAGGGTTAAGGTTAAAGTTAGGATTGGGCTAGGGCTAGGGCTAGGGCTAGGGCTAGGGCTAGGGGTAGGTTTAGGGTTAGCGTTAGGGTTAGTGTTAGTGTTAGGGTTAGTGTTAGGTTTTAGGGCAAGGGTTAGGGCTAGGGCTGGGTAAGGTTAGGATTTGGGTTAGGGTGAGGACTAGGACTAGGGCTAGGGCTAGGGCTAGGATTAAGCCTAGGCCTAGGCCTAGTGCTATGAATATGGCTATGGCTAAAACTCGGTTCGGGCTAATGCTCGGGCTCGGACTAGGAATAGGCTTAGGGCCAGGTTTAGGGTTAGGGCTATTGCTAGGACTAGGGCCAGGCCAGGCCTAGGTTTAGGGTGAGGGAGAAGGTGAGGGTGAGGGTGAGGGAGAGGGAGAGGGAGAGGGTTAGGGTGAGGGTGAGGGTGAGGGAGAGGGAGAGGGAGAGGGAGAGGGTTAGGGTGAGGGTTAGGGCTAGGGCTAGGGCTAGGGCTATGACTGGGCAAAGGTTAGGGTATGGGCTAGGGCTAGGGTTAGGGCTAGGGCAAGGGCTTGGGCTAGGGCTAGGGCTAGGGCTAGGGCTAGGGCTAGGGCTAGGGTTTGGTTTAGGCCTAGGCCTAGTGCTAAGACTAGGGATAGTGATAGGGTTAAGGCTAGGGTTAGGCTTAGGCTTAGGGCTAGGGCTAGGGCTTGGGCTTGGGCTAGGTTTAGGTTTAGGGTTAGGGCTAGGGTTAGGGCTAGGGATAGGTTTAGGATTAGGCCTAGGCCTAGTGCTACGATTATGGCTATGGCTAAAGCTCTGGCTCGGGCTAGGATTAGGCTTAGGTCTAGGGATAGGTTTCGGGCTATTTCTACATCTACGGCCAGAGCAGGGCTAGGCTGAGGGTGAGGGTGAAGGTGAGGATTAGTGTTAGGGCTAGGGCTAGCGCTAGGCTTAGAGTTAGGGTTTGTGTTAGGGTTCCGGCTTTGGTTAGGGCTAGGCTTAGGCTTAGGCTTAGGCTTACGCTTAGGGATAGGGTTAGGCCTAGTGCTACGGCTAGGGCTAGGGCTGAAGGTAGGGTCAGGGCTAGGACTAGGGAAGGACTGCGGGTAGGGCTAGGACTAGGGCTAGGGCTATGACTAGGATTAGGGCTACGGCTAGGGCTAGGGCTAGGGCTAGGGCTAGGGCTAGGGCTAGGGCTAGGGCTAGGGCTAGGGCTAGGGCTAGGGCTAGGGCTAGGATTAGGATTAGGCCTAGGCCTAGGCCTAGGCCTGGTGCTACGATTATGGCTATGGCTAAAGCTCGGGCTTGGGCTTGGGCTCGGGCTAGGATTAGGCGTAGGGCCAGGGTAGGGTTAGGGCTATTGCTAGGACTAGGGCCAGGCCAGGGCCAGGGTTAGGGTGAGGGTGAAGGTGAGGGTTAGTATTAGTGCTAGGGCTAGGGCTCGGGTTAGGCTTAGGGCTAGGGCTAGGACTTGGGCTTGGGCTTCGTCCAGGGTTAGGGTTAGGGTTAGGGTTAGGATTAGGGTTAGGGTTAGGGTTAGGGTTAGGGTTAGGGTTAGGGCTAGGGATAAGATTAGGATTAGGGTTAGGGTTAGGGTTAGGGTTAGAGTTTGCACTAGGGCTAGGGCTGGGCTACGGTTAGGGTTAGGACTAGGACTAGGACTAGGACAAGGACTAGGACTAGGACTTGGACTAGGACTAGGACTACTTCTAGGGTTAGGGCTATGCAAGGCCGAGGCCGAGGCCAAGGGCTGGGGCTAGGGTTAGGGTTAGGGGTACTTCGAGGGCAAGTGCTACGGCTAGGGAAAGGGTTAAGGTTAGGGTTAGGGTTAGGGTTAGGTTTTAGGGCCAGGGTTAGGGCTAGGTCTGGGCTAAGTTTAGGGTTTGGGTTAGGGTGAGGGTTAGGGTTAGGGTGAGGGCGAGGGCAAGGGCGAGGGCGAGGGCGAGGGCGAGGGCGAGGGCTAGGGCTAGGGCTAGGGCTAACGTTAGGGTTACGGTCAAGGCGACGGGTTGGGCTAGGGCTCGATACAGGGCTGAGCTAGCGTGAGGGTGAGGGTGAGGGTGAGGTCTATGGCTTGGGCTAGGGCTAGGGCTAGGGCTAGGGCTACGGCTAGGATTAGGGTTAGGGTTTGGTTTAGGCTTAGGCCTAGTGGTACGACTAGGGCTAGGGCTAGGGCTAGGGTTAGCCTTAGGTCTAGGGCTTGGGCTTGGGCTAGGGTTAGGGTAAGGGTTAGGGTTAGTTCTAGGGATAAGATTAGGGTTAGGGTTAGGACTAGGACTAGGACTAGGACTATTAGTAGGACTAGGACTAGGACTAGGACTACTTCTAGGGCTAGGGCTGTGCTAGGCCTAGGCCGAGGGCTAGGCCTGGGGTAGGATTAGGGTTAGGGGTACGGCGAGGGCTAGGGCTAGGGTTAAGGTTAAATTTAGGATTGGGCTTGTGCTAGTGCTAGGGCTAGGGTTAGGGTTAGGGTTAGGGTTAGTGTTAGTGTTAGGGTTAGTGTTAGGTTTTAGGGCAAGGGTTAGGGCTAGGGCTGGGTAACGTTAGGATTTGGGTTAGGGTGAGGGTGAGGGAGAGGGTGAGGGTTAGGGCTAGGGCTAGGGCTATGATTGGGCAAAGGTTAGGGTTTGGGCTAGGGCTAGGGTTAGGGCTAGGGCTAGGCCTAGGGCTAGGGCTAGGGCTAGGTTTTGGGCTAGGGGCAGGGCTAGGGCTAGGGCTAGGGCTAGGATTAAGCTTAAAGTTAGGATTGGGCTACTGCTAGTGCTAGGAGTAGGGTTAGGGTTAAGTTTAGTGTTAGTGTTAGGGTTAGGGTTAGGTTTTTGGGCCAGGGTTAGGGCTCGGGCTGTGCTAAGGTTAGGGTTTGGGTTGGGGTGAGGGAGATGGAGAGGAAGAGGGTTAGGGCGAGGTCTAGAGCGATGACTGGGCTAAGGTTAGGGATTGTGTTAGGGTTAGGGTTAGGTTTAGGTTGAGGGTTAGGGCTAGGGCTAGGGCTACGGCGAGGGCTAGGGCTAGGGCTAGGGCTACGGCTAGGGCTAGGCTTAGGGCTAGGGCTAGGCTTAGGTTTACGGTCAGGGCGAAACGTTGGGCTAGGGCTAGATACAGGGCTGAGCTAGCGTGAGGGTGATGGTGATGGTGAGGGCTTGGGCTAGGGCTTGGGCTAGGGCTAGGGCTAGGGCTAGGGCTAGGGCTAGGGCTAGGGCTAGGGCTAGGGCTAGGGCTAGGGCTAGGGCTAGGGCTAGATCTAGGGATAAGATTAGAGTTAGGGTTAGGTTTAGGTTTAGATTTTGCATTAGGGCTAGGGCTGGGCTACGGTTAGGTTTAGGGTTAGGACTAGGACTAAGACTAGGACTAGGACTAGGACTACTTCTAGGGCTAGGGCTATGCTAGGCCTAGGCCGAGGGCTAGGGCTGGGGCTAGGGGTAGGGGTAGGTGTACGGCGAGTGCTAGGGCTAGGGCTTGGGCCAGGGTTAGGGTTAGGGCTATTGCTAGGACTAGGGCCAGGCCAGGGCTAGGTTTAGGTTGAGGGAGAAGGTGAGGGTTAGGATTAGGGCTAGGGCTAGGGCTAGGGCTAGGGCTTGGGCCACGGTTAGGGTTAGGGTTAGGGCTATTGCTAGGACTAGGGCCAGGCCAAGGCTAGGTTTAGGTTGAGGGAGAAGGTGAGGGTTAGGGCTAGGGCTAGGGCTAGGGCTAGGGCTAGGGCTAGGGCTAGGGCTAAGGCTAGGGCTAGGGCTACGGCTAGGGCTACGGCTAGGGCTAGGGCTAGGGCTAGGGCTTGAGCCAGGGTTAGGGTTAGGGTTAGGGCTAGGAATAAGATTAGGGTTAGTGTTAGGGTTAGAGTTTGCACTAGGGCTAGGGCTGGGCTACGGTTAGGGTGAGGACTAGGACTAGGACTAGGACTAGGACTACTTCTAGGGCTAGGGCTATGCCTAGCCCTAGCCCTAATCCTAACCCTAACCTAACCCTAACCCTAACCCTAACCCAAACCCTAACCTTTGCCCAGTCGTAGCCCTAGCCGTAACCCTCACCCTCACCCTCTCCCTCACCCTCTCCCTCACCCTCACCCTCACCCTCCCCCTAACACTAACCCTAACACTAACCCTAACACAAACCCTAGCCCTAGCACTAGCACTAGCCCAATCCTAACCTTAAGCTTAACCCTAGCCCTAGCCCTAGCCCTCGCCGTACCCCTAAACGTAATCCTACCCCAGCCCTAGCCCTCGTCCTAGGCCTAGCATAGATCTAGCCCTAGAAGTAGTCCTAGTCCTAGTCCTAGTCCTAGTCTTAGTCCTTGTCCTAACCCTAACCCTAACCGTAGCCCAGCCCTAGCCCTAATGCAAAATCTAAACCTAAACCTAACCCTAACCCTAATCTTATCCCTAGCCCTAGCCCTAGCCCTAGCCCTAGCCCTAGCCCTAGCCCTAGCCCTAGCCCTAGCCCTAGCCCTAGCCCTAGCCCTAGCCCTAGCCCTAGCCCTAGCCCAAGCCCTAGCCCAAGCCCTCACCATCACCCTCACGCTAGCACAGACCTGTATCTAGCCCTAGCCCAACGTGTCGCCCTGACCGTAACCCTAAGCCTAGCCCTAGCCCTAAGCCTAGCCCTAGCCCTAGCCCTAGCCCTAGCCCTAGCCCTAGCCCTAGCCCTAGCCCTAGCCCTAGCCGTAGCCCTAGCCCTAGCCCTAGCCCTAGCCCTAGCCCTAGCCCTAGCCCTAGCCCTAACCCTCACCCTAACCCTCACCCTAAGCCTAACCCAAACCCTAACCTTAGCCCAGTCATCGCCCTAGACCTCGCCCTAACCCTAAACCTACCACTAGCCCTAGCCCAATCCTAACCTTAACCTTAACCCTAGCCCTCGCCGTACCCCTAACCCTAATCCTAGCCCCAGCCCTAGACCTCGGCCTAGGCCTAGCATAGCCCTAGCCCTAGAAGTAGTCCTAGTCCTAGTCCTAGTCCTAGTCTTAGTCCTAGTCCTAACCTTAAACCTAACCGTAGCCCAGTCCTAGTGCAAAATCAAACCCTAACCCTAACCATAACCCTAATCTTATCCCTCTCCTTAGCCCTAGCCCTAGCCCTAGCCCTAGCCCTAGCCCTAGCCCTAGCCCTAGCCCTAGCCCTAGCCCTAGCCCTAGCCCTAGCCCTAACCCTAACCCTAACCCTCACCCTAACCCAAACCCTAACCTTAGCCCAGCCCTAGCCCTAACCCTGGCCCTAAAACCTAACCCTAACCCTAACCCTAACCTTAACCCTAACACTAGTCGTAGCACTAGCCCTCGAAGTACCCCTACCCCTACCCCAACCCCAGCCCCAGCCCTCGGACTCGGCCTAGGCCTAGCATAGCCTTAACCCTAGAAGTAGTACTAGTCCAAGTCCTAGTCCTAGTCCTAGTCCTAGTCCTCACCCTAACCGTAGCCCAGCCCTAGCCCTAGTGCAAACTCTAACCCTAACACTAACCCTAATCTTATCCCTAGCCCTAACCCTAACCCTAACCCTGGCCCAAGCCCAAGCCCTAGCCCTAGCCCTAGCCCTAGCCCTAGCCCTAGCCCTAGCCCTAGCCCTAGCCCTAGCCCTAGCCCTAGCCCTAGCCCTAGCCCTAGCCCTAGCCCTAGCCCTAATACTAACCCTCACCTTCTCCCTCACCCTAAACATAGCCCTGGCCTGGCCCTAGTCCTAGCAATAGTCCTAACCCTAACCCTGGCCCTAAGCCTATTCCTAGTCCGAGCCCGAGCATTAGCCCGAACCGAGCTTTAGCCATAGCCATATTCCTAGCACTAGGCCTAGGCCTAGGCTTAATCCTAGCTCTAGCCCTAGCCCTAGCCCTAGCCTTAGCCCTAGCCCTAGCCCTAGCCCTAGCCCTAGCCCTAGTCCTAGTCCTAGTCCTAGCCCTCGGCCTAGCCCTCGGCCTAGCCCTAGCCCTAACCCTAGCCCTAACCTAAGCCCAGCTCTAGCCCTAACCCTGGCCCTAAAACCTAACCCTAACACTAACACTAACACTAACCTTAACGATAACCCTAGCCCTTGCACTAGCACTAGGGCTATTTCTACATCTACGGCCAGAGCTGGGCTAGGCTGTGGGTGAGGGTGAAGGTGAGGGTTAGTGTTAGGGCTAGGGCTAGGGCTAGGCTTAGAGTTAGGGTTTGTGTTAGGGTTCCGGCTTGGGTTAGGGCTAGGGTTAGGCTTAGGCTTAGGCTTACGCTTAGGGTTAGGGTTAGGCCTAGTGCTACGGCTAGGGCTAGGGCGTAAGCTAGGGTCAGGGCTAGGCCTAGGGAAGGGCTGCGGCTAGGGCTAGGGCTAGGGCTAGGGCTAGGGCTAGGGCTAGGGTTAGGGCTAGGGCTAGGGCTAGGGCTAGGGCTAGGGCTAGGGCTAGGGCTAGGGCTAGGGTTAGGGCTAGGCCTAGGCCTAGGCCTAGGCCTAGGCCTAGGGCTAGGACTAGGACTAGGACTGGGATTAGGACTAGGGCTAGGGCTAGGGCTAGGGCTAGGGCTAGGGCTAGGGCTAGGGCTAGGGCTAGGGCTAGGACTGGGATTCGGACTAGGGCTAGGGCTAGGCCTAGGGCTAGGCCTAGGACTAGGACTGGGATTAGGACTAGGGCTAGGGCTAGGGCTAGGGCTAGGGCTAGGGCTAGGGCTAGGGCTAGGGTTAGGGCTAGGGCTAGGGCTAGGGCTAGGGCTAGGGCTCGGGCTAGGGCTAGGGCTAGGGCTAGGGCTAGGGCTAGGCCGAGGGCTAGGGCTAGGGCTAGATCTAGGGATAAGATTAGGGTTAGGGTTAGGGTTAGATTTTGCAGTAGGGCTAGGGCTGCGCTACGGTTAGGGTTAGGACTAGGACTAAGACTAGGACTAGGACTAGGACTACTTCTAGGTCTAGGGCTATGCTAGGCCTAGGCCGAGGGCTAGGGCTGGGGCTAGGGGTAGGGGTAGGGGTAGGGGTACGGCGAGGGCTAGGGCTAGGGCTAGGGCTAGAGCTAGGACTAGATCTAGGGATAAGATTAGTCCTAGTCCTAGTCCTAACCCTAAACCTAGCCCAGCCCTAGCTCTAGTGCTAGCGCTAACGCAAACACTATTCCAAACCCTAACCCTAACCCTAGCCCTAGTCCTAGCCCTAGTCGTTCCACTAGGCCTAAGTCTAAACCAAACCCTAGCCCTAGCCCTAGCCCTAGCCCTAGCCCTAGCACTAGCCCTAGTCCTAGCCCTAGCCCTAGTCCTAGTCCTAGCCCAAGCCCAAGCCCTAGCCCAAGCCCTCACCATCACCATCACCCTCACGCTCGCTCAGCCCTGTATCTAGCCCTTGCCCAACGAGTAGCCCTGACCGTAACCCTAAGCCTAGCCCTAGCCCTAGCCCTAAGCCTAGCTCTATCCCTATCCCTATCCCTATCCCTATCCCTAGCCCTAGCCCTAACCCTCACCCTAAACCTAACCCTAACCCTAACCCTAACCCTAACCCAAACCCTAACCTTAGCCCAGTCATCGCCCTAGCCCTAACACTCTTCCTCTGCCTCTGCATCTGCATCTGCCTCTCCCTCACCCCAACCCAAATCCTAATCTTAGCCCAGCCCTAGCCCTAACCCTGTCCCTAAAACCTAACCATAACCCTAACACTAAACTTAACCCTAAACCTAGTCCTAACACTAGCCCAATCCTAACTTTAAGCTTAACCCTAACCCTAGCCCTAGCCCTAGCCCTCGCCGTACCCCTACCCCTACACCTAGCCCCAGCCCTAACCCTCGGCCTAGGCCTAGCATAGCCCGAGCCCTAGAAGTAGTCCTAGTCCTAGTCCTAGTCCTAGTCCTAGTCCTAGTCCTAGTCCTAGTCCTAGTCCTAGTCCTAGTCCTAGTCCTAGTCCTAGTCCTAGTCCTAGTCCTAGTCCTAGTCCTAGTCCTAGTCCTAGTCCTAGACGTAGTCCTAGTCCTAGTCCTAACCCTAACCCTAACCGTAACCGTAACCGTAGCCCAGCCCTAGCCATAGTGCAAAATCTAACCCTAACCCTAACCCTAATCTTATCCCTAGCCCTAGCCCTAGCCCTAGCCCTAGCCCTAGCCCTAGCCCTAGCCCTAGCCCTAGCCCTAGCCCTAGCCCTAACCCTAGCCCTAGCCCTAGCCCTCGGCCTAGCCCTAACCCTAGCCCTAATCCTAGCCCTAACCTTACCCCACCCCTAGCCGTAACTCTGGCCCTAAAACCTAACCCTAACCCTAACACTAACCTTAACCCTAACCCTAGCACTAGCACTAGCACTAGCCCTAGCCGAATCCTAACCCGACCTTTTGCCATTGTCATAATCGTAGCGCTAGGCCTAGGCCTAATCCTAATCCTAACCCTAACCCTAGCCCTAGCCCTAGCCCTAGCCCTAGCCCTAGCCCTAGCCCTAGCCCTAGCCCTAGCCCTAGCCCTAGCCCTAGCCCTAGCCCTAGCCCTAGCCCTAGCCCTAGCCCTAGCCCTAGCCCTAGCCCTAGCCCCAGCCCTAGCCCTAGCCGTAGCCCTAGCCCTAGTCTTAGTCCGAGTCCTAATCCCAGTCCTAGTCCTATTCCTAGCCCTTGGACTAGCCCTAGCCCTAACCCTAGCCCTAGCGCTAACCCTAGCCGCAGCCCTTCCCTAGGCCTAGCCCTGACCCTAGCTTAAGCCCTAGCCCTAGCCGTAGCACTAGGCCTAACCCTAACCCTAAGCGTAAGCCTAAGCCTAAGCCTAACCTTAGCCCTGGCCGTAACCCAAGCCGTAACCCTTACACAAACCCTAACTCTAAGCCTAGCCCTAGCGCTAGCCCTAACACTAACCCTCACCTTCACCCTCACCCACAGCCTAGGCCAGCTCTGGCCGTAGATGTAGAAATAGCCCGAAACCTATCCCTAGACCTAAGCCTAATCCTAGCCCGAGCCCGAACCCAAGCCCGAGCCCGAGCTTTAGCCATAGCCATAATCGTAGCACTAGGCCTAGGCCTAATCCTAACCCTAACCCTAGCCCTAACCCTAGCCCTAACCCTAACCCTAAACCTAAACCTAGCCCAAGCCCATGCCCTAGCCCTAGCCCTAAGCCTAAGCCTAACCCTAGCCCTAACACTAGCCCTATCCCTAGTCGTAGAACTAGGCCTAGGAATAAACCAAACACTAGCCCTAGCCGTAGCCCTAGCCCTAGCCCTAGCCCTAGCCTTAGCCCTAGCCCTAGCCCTTGCCCTCGCCCTCGCCCTCGCTCTCGCCCTCACCCTCGTCCTCGCCCTAACCCTAACCCTCACCCTCACCCTAACACAAACCCTAACCTTAGCCCAGCCCTAGCCCTAACCCTGGCCCTAAAACCTAACCCTAACCTTAACCCTAACACTAACCTTAACCCTTTCCCTAGCCATAGCACTTGCCCTCAAAGTACCCCTAACCCTACCCCTAGCCCCAGCGCTAGCCCTCGGCCTTGGCCTAGCATAGCCCTAACCCTAGAAGTAGTCCTAGTCCTAGTCCAACTCCTAGTCCTAGTCCTAGTCCTAGTCCTAGTCCTAGTCCTAGTCCTAGTCCTAGTCCTAGTCCTAAGCCTAACCGTAGCCCAGCCCTAGCCATAGTGCAAACTCTAACCCTAACCCTAACCCTAACCCTAATCTTATCCCTAGCCCTAACCCTAACCCTAACCCTAACCCTGGCCCAAGCCCAAGTCCTAGCCCTAGCCCTAGCCCTAAGCCTAACCCGAGCCCTAGCCCTAGCCCTAATACTAACCCTCACCTTCACCCTCACCCTAACCCTAGCCCTGGCCTGGCCCTAGTCCTAGCAATAGCCCTAACCCTAACCCTGGCCCTACGCCTAATCCTAGCCTGAGCCCGAGCCCAAGCCCGAGCTTTAGCCATAGCCATAATCGTAGCACTAGGCCTAGGCCTAGGCCTAGGCCTAGGCCTAGGCCTAATCCTAACCCTGACCCTAGCCCTAGCCCTAGCCCTAGCCCTAGCCCTAGCCCTAGCCCTAGCCCTAGCCCTAGCCTTAGCCCTAGCCCTAGCCCTAGCCCTAGCCCTAGTCCTAGTCCTAGTCCCAATCCTAGTCCTAGCCCTGCCTCTAGGCCTAGCCCTACCCGCAGCCCTTCCCTAGTCCTAGCCCTGACCCTACCTTCAGCCCTAGCCCTAGCCGTAGCACTAGGCCTAACCCTAACCCTAACCCTACGCGTAAGCCTAAGCCTAAGCCTAGCCCTAACCCAAGCCGGAACCCTAACACAAACCCTAACTCTAAGCCTAGCGCTAGCCCTAGCCCTAACACTAATCCTCACCTTCACCCTCACCCTCAGCCTAGCCGTGCTCTGGCCGTAGATGTAGAAATAGCCCGAAACCTATCCCTACACCTAAGCCTAATCCTAGCCCGAGTCCGAGCCCGAGCTTTAGCCATAGCCATAATCGTAGCACTAGGCCTAGGCCTAATCCTAACCCTAACCCTAGCCCTAACCCTAAACTTAGTCCAAGCCCAAGCCCAAGCCCTAGCCCTAGCCCTAAGCCTAACCCTAACCCTAGCCCTAACCCTATCCCTATCCCTATCCCTAGTCTTAGCACTAGGCCTAGCCCTAAACCAAACCCTAGCCCTAGCCCTAGCCCTAGCCCTAGCCCTAGCCCTAGCCCTAGCCCATGCCCTAGCCCTAGCCCTAACCCTAGCCCTAGCCCAAACCCTAACCTTTGCCAAGTCATAGCCCTAGCCCTAACCCTCACCCTCACCCTAACACTCTCCCTCTCCCTCTCCCTCACACTCACCCTCACCCTAACTCTAACCCAAACCCTAACCTTACCCAGCCCTAGCCCTAACCCTTGCCCTAAAACCTAACACTAACCCTAACACTAACCCTAACGCTAACCGTAACCCTAACCCTAACCCTAAACCTAGCCCAGGCCTAGCTCTAGTGCCAGCGCTAACGCAAACGCAAACGCTAACCCAAACCCTAACCCTAATCTTATCCCTAGCCCTAACCCTAACCCTTACCATAACCCTAGCCCAAACCCAAGCCCTAGCCCTAAGGCTAACCCTAACACTAACCCTAGCCCTAGCACTAGCACTAGCCGAATCCTAACCTTAAGCTTAACCCTAGCCCTAGCCCTAGCCCTCGCCGTACCCCTAAACGTAATCCTACCCCAGCCCTATCCCTCGTCCTATGCCTAGCATAGATCTAGCCCTAGAAGTAGTCCTAGTCCTAGTCCTAGTCCTAGTCCTAACCCTAAACCTAGCCCAGCCCTAGCTCTAGTGCTAGCGCTAAGGCAAACACTATTCCAAACCCTAACCCTAACCCTAGCCCTAGTCCTAGCCCTAGTCGTACCACTAGGCCTAAGCCTAAACCAAGCCCTAGCCCTAGCCCTAGCCCTAGCCCTAGCACTAGCCCTAGCCTAGTCCTAGCCCAAGCCCTAGCCCAAGCCCTCACCATCACCATCACCCTCACGCTAGCTCAGCCCTGTATCTAGCCCTAGCCCAACGAGTCGCCCTGACCGTAACCCTAAGCCTAGCCCTAGCCCTAGCCCTAACCCTCACCCTCACCCTCACCCTCACCCTAACCCAAACCCTAACCTTAGCCCAGTCATCGCCCTAGCCCTAGCCCTAACCCTCTTCCTCTCCCTCTCCCACTCCCTCTCCCTCACCCCAACCCAAACCCTAATCTTAGCCCAGCCCTACCCCTAACCCTGTCCCTAAAACCTAACCCTAACCCTAACCCTAACACTAAACTTAACCCTAACGCTAGTCCTAGCACTAGCCCAATCCTAACTTTAAGCTTAACCCTAGCCCTAGCCCTAGCCCTAGCCCTCTCCGTACCCCTACCCCTACACCTAGCCCCAGCCCTAGACCTCGGCCTAGGCCTAGCATAGCCTTAGGCCTAGAAGTAGTCCTAGTCCTAGTCCTAGTCCTAGTCTTAGTCCTAGTCCTAACCCTAACCCTAACTGTAGCCCAGCCCTAGCCCTAGTGCAAAATCTTACCCTAACCCTAACCCTAATCTCATCCCTAGATCTAGCCCTAGCCCTAGCCCTAGCCCTAGCCCTCGCCGTACCCCTACCCCTACACCTAGCCCAAGCCCTAGCCCTCGGCCGAGGCCTAGCATAGCCCGAGCCCTAGATGTAGTCCTAGTCCTAGTCCTAGTCCTAGTCTTAGACCTAGTCCTAACCCTAACCCTCACCGTAACCGTAGCCCAGCCCTAGCCCTAGTGCAAAATCTAACCCTAACCCTAACCCTAATCTTATCCCTAGCCCTAGCCCTAGCCCTAGCCCTAGACCTAGACCTAGCCCTATGCCTAGCCCTCGGCCTAGCCCTAACCCTAGCCCTAATCCTAGCCCTAATCTTAGCCCACCCCTAGCATTAACCCTCGCCCTAAAACCTAGCCCTAACCCTAACACTAACCTTAACCCTAACCCTAGCCCTAGCTCTAGCACTAGCCCTAGCCGAATCCTAACCCGAGCTTTAGCCCTAGCCATAATTGTAGCGCTAGGCCTAGGCCTAATCCTAATCCTAACCCTAACCCTAAACCTAGCCCTAGCCCTAGCCCTAGCCCTAGCCCTAGCCCTAGCCCTAGCCCTAGCCCTAGCCCTAGCCCTAGCCCTAGCCCTAGCCCTAGCCCTAGCCCTAGCCCTAACCCTAGCCCTAGCCCTAGCCCTAGCCCTAGCCCTAGCCCTAGCCCTAGCCCTAGCCCTAGCCCTAGTCCTAGTCCTAATCCCAGTCCTAGTCCTAGTCATAGCCCTAGGCCTAGCCCTAGCCCTAGCCCTAACCCTAGTCCTAGCCCTAGCCCTAGCCGCAGCCCTTCCCTAGGCCTAGCCCTGACCCTAGCGTAAGCCCTAGCCCTAGCCGTAGCACTAGGCCTAACCCTAACCCTAAGCGTAAGCCTAAGCCTAAGCCTAACCCTAGCCCTAACCCAAGCCGGAACCCTAACTCTAAGCCTAGCCCTAGCCCTAGCCCTAACACTAACCCTCACCTTCACCCTAGTCCTAACCTTAAACCTAACCGTAGCCCAGCCCTAGCCCTAGTGCAAAATCTAACCCTAACCCCATCCCTAACCCTAATCCTATCCCTAGCCCTAGCCCTAGCCCTAGCATTAGCCCTAGCCCTAGCCCTAGCCCTAGCCCTAGCCCTAGCCCTAAACCTCACCCTCACCCTAACCCAAACCCTAACCTTAGCCCAGCCCTAGCCCTAACCCTGGCCCTAAAACCTAACCCTAACCCTAACCCTAACACTAAACTTAACCCTAACCCTAGTCCTAGCACTAGCCCAAGCCTAACTTTAAGATTAACCCTAGCCCTAGCCCTAGCCCTCTCCGTACCCCTACCCCTACACCTAGCCCCAGCCCTAGACCTCGGCCTAGGCCTAGCATAGCCCTAGCCCTAGAAGTAGTCCTAGTCCTAGTCCTAGTCCTAGTCCTAGTCTTAGTCCTAGTCCTAGTCCTAACCCTAACCCTAACCGTAGCCCAGCCCTAGCCCTAGTGCAAAATCTAACCCTAACCCTAACCCTAATCTTATCCCTAGATCTAGCTCTAGCCCTTGCCCTAGCCCTAGCCCTAGCCCTCGCCGTACCCCTACCCCTACCCCTACACCTAGCCCAAGCCCTAGCCCTCGGCCGAGGCCTAGCATAGCCCGAGCCCTAGATGTAGTCCTAGTCCTAGTCCTAGTCCTAGTCTTAGACCTAGTCCTAACCCTAACCCTAACCCTAACCGTAACCGTAGCCCAGCCCTAGCCCTAGTGCAAAATCTAACCCTAACCCTAACCCTAATCTTATCCCTAGCCCTAGCCCTAGCCCTAGACCTAGACCTAGAACTAGCCCTATGCCTAGCCCTTGGCCTAGCCCTAACCCTAGCCCTAATCCTAGCCCTAACCTTAGCCCACCCCTAGCACTAACCCTGGCCCTAAAACCTAGCCCTAACCCTAACCCTAACCCTAACCTTAACCCTAACCCTAGCCCTAGCTCTAGCACTAGCCCTAGCCGAATCCTAACCCGAGCTTTAGCCCTAGCCATAATTGTAGCGCTAGGCCTAGGCCTAATCCTAATCCTAATCCTAACCCTAGCCCTAACCCAAGCCGGAACCCTAACACAAACCCTAACTCTAAGCCTAGCCCTAGCCCTAGCCCTAACACTCACCCTCACCTTCACCCTCACCCACAGCCTAGCCGAGCTCTGGCCGTAGAGGTAGAAATTGCCCGAAACCTATCCCTAGACCTAAGCCTAATCCTAGCCCGAGCCTGAGCCCGAGCCCGAGCTTTAGCCATAGCCATAATCGTAGCACTAGGCCTAGGCCTAATCCTAACCCTAACCCTAGCCCTAACCTTTGCCCAGTCGTAGCCCTAGCCCTAACCCTCACCCTCAACCTCTCCCCCTCTCCCTAACCCTCACCCTCACCCTGACCCTCACCCTCACCCTAACACTAACCATAACCCTAACCCTAACCCTAACACTAACACTAACCCTAGCCCTAGCACTAGCACTAGCCCAATCCTAACCTTAAGCTTAACCCTAGCCCTAGACCTAGACCTAGCCCTCGCCGTACCCCTAAACGTAATCCTACCACAGCCCTAGCCCTCGGCCTAGGCCTAGCATAGCCCTAGCCCTAGAAGTAGTCCTAGTCCTAGTCCTAGTCCAAGTCCTAGTCCTAACCCTAACCCTAGCCCTAGCCCTAGTCGTACCACTAGGCCTAAGCCTAAACCATACCCTAGCCCTAGCTTTAGCCCTAGCCCTAGCCCTAGGCCTAGCCGTAGCCCTAGCCCTAGCCCTAGCCCTAGCCCTAGCCCTAGCCCTAGCCCTAGCCGTAGCCCTAGCCCTAGCCCTAGCCCTAGCCCTAGCCCTAGCCCTAGCCGTAGGCCTAGCCCTAGCCCTAGCCCTCGCCGTACCTCTAACCCTAATCCTGGCCCCAGCCCTAGCCCTCGGAATAGGCCTAGCATAGCCCTAGCCCTAGAAGTATTCCTAGTCCTAGTCCTACTCCTAACCCTAACCCTATCCCTAGTCGTACCACTAAGCCTAGGCCTAAACCAAACCCTAGCCCTAGCCCTAGCCCTAGCCCTAGCCCAAGCACTAGCACTAGCCCTTGCCCTCACCCTCATGCTAGCTCAGCCCTGATTCTAGCAATAGCCCAAACCGTCTCCCTAACAGTAACCATAACCATAACCATAACCATAACCATAACCATAACCATAACCATAACCATAACCATAACCATAACCATAACCATAACCATAACCATAACCATAACCATAACCATAACCATAACCATAACCATAACCATAACCATAACCATAACCATAACACTAGCCCTGGCACTGGCCCTAGCCCTAACCCTAGCCCTAGCCCTAGCCCTAGCCCTAGCCCTAGCCCTAGCCCTTGCCCTAACCCTCACCCTCACCCTAATCCTAACCCTAACCGTAATCCTAAAGCTAACCCTAACGCAAACCCTTACATTACCCCAGCCCTACAACTAGCCCTAGCCCTAGCCCTAGCCCTAGCCCTAGCCCTAGCCCTAACCCTAACCCTAACCCTAAATCTAACCCTAAACCTAACCCTAACCCAAACCCTATCCTTAGCCCAGCCCTAGCCCTAGCCCTAGCCCTAGGCCTAGCCCGCACCCTCACCCTCACCCTCACCCTCACCCTCACCCTCTCCCTCTCCCTCACCCTGACCCTGACCCTGACCCTGACCCTGACCCTGACCCTGACCCTAACCCAAACCTTAACCTTAGCCCAGCCCAATCCCTAACCGTGGCCCTAAAACCTAACCCTAACCCTAACCCTAGCCCTGGTACTAGCCCTAGCCCAATCCTACCCTTACGCTTAACCCTAGCCTAGCCCTAGCCCTCGCCATACCCCTAAACGTAACCGTAGCCCCAGCCCTAGCCCTAGGCCGAGGCCTAGGCCTAGCGCTAGTCCTCGTCCTCGTCCTAGTCCCAGTCCTAGTCCTAGTCCTAAATCCTAGTCCTAGTCCTAGTCCTAGTCCTAGCCCTAGCCCTAGCCCAGCCCTAGCCCTAGCCCTAGCCCTAGCCCTAGCCCTAGCCCTAGCCCTAGCCCTCACCCTCACCCTCACCCTCACCCTCACCCTCTCCCTCTCCCTCTCCCTCTCCCTGACCCTGACCGTCACCCTGACCGTCACCCTGACCCTCACCCTGACCCTGACCCTCACCCTAACCCTAACCCAAACCTTAACCTTAGCCCAGCCCAATCCCTAACCGTGGCCCTAAAACCTAACCCTAACCCTAACCCTAACCCTAGTCCTAGCCCGCGCCCTCGCCCTCGCCCTAGCCCTAGCCCAAGCCCTAGCCCTAGACCAAGCCCTCACCATCACCCTCACCCTCACGCTAGCTCAGCCCTATATCTAGCCCTAGCCCAACGAGTCGCCCTTACCGTAACCCTAAGCCTAGCCCTAGCCCTAGGCCTAGCCCTAGCCCTAGCCCTAGCCCTAACCCTAACCCCCACCCTAAACCTAACCCTAACCCTAACCCTAACCCAAACCCTAACCTTAGCCCAGTCATCGCCCTAGCCCTAGCCCACAACCTCTTCATCTCCCTCTCCCTCACCCAACCCAAACCCTAACCTTAGACCAGCCCTAGCCCTAACCCTGGCCCCAAAACCTAACACTAACCCTAACACTAACACTAAACTTAACCCTAACACTAGTCCTAGCATTAGCACTAGCCCAATCCTAACTTTAAGCTTAACCCTAGCCCTAGCCCTAGCCCTAGCACTCGCCGTAACCCTACCACTAGCCCCAGCCCTAGGCCTCGGCCTAGGCCTAGCATAGCCCTACCCCTAGTCCTAGTCCTAGTCCTAGTCCTAGTCCTAGTCCTAGTCCTAGTCCTAGTCCTAGTCCTAGTCCTAGTCCTAGTCCTAGTCCTAGTCCTAGTCCTAGTCCTAGTCTTAGTCCTAGTCCTAACCCTAACCCTAACCGTAGCCCAGCCCTAGCCCTAGTGCAAAATCTAACCCTAACCCTAACCTAACCCTAATCTTATCCCTAGATCTAGCCCTAGCGCTAGCCCTAGCCCTAGCCCTAGTGCAAGTCCTAGTCCTAGTCCTAGCCCTCGGCCTAGCCCTAATCCTAGCCCTAATCCTAGCCCTAAACTTAGCCCAGCCCTAGCCCTAACTCTGGCCCTAAAACCTAGCCCTAACCCTAACCCTAACACTAACCTTAACCCTAACCCTAGCACTAGCACTAACACTAGCCCTAGCCCAATCCTAACCCGAGCTTTAGACATAGCCATAATCGTAGCGCTAGGCCTAGGCCTAATCCTAACCCTAACCCTAGCCCTAGCCCTAGCCCTAGCCCTAGCCCTCACCCTAGCCCTAGCCCTAGCCCTAGCCCTAGCCCTAGCCCTAGCCCTAGCCCTAGCCCTAGCCCTAGCCCTAGCCCTAGCCCTAGTCCTAGTCCTAGTCCTAATCCCAGTCCTAGTCTTATTCCTAGCCCTAGCCCTAGGCCTAGCCCTAACCCTAGCCCTAGCCCTAGCCCTAGCCACAGCCCTTCCCTAGGCCTAGCCCTGACCCTAGCTTAAGCCCTAGCCCTAGCCGTAGCACTAGGCCTAACCCTAACCCTAAGCGTAAGCCTAAGCGTAAGCCTAACCCTAGCCCTAACCCAAGCCGGAACCCTAACACAAACCCTAACTCTAAGCCTAGCCCTAGCCCTAGCCCTAACACTAACCCTCACCTTCACCCTCACCCTCAGCCTAGCCCAGCTCTGGCCGTAGATGTAGAAGTAGCCCGAAACTTATCCCTAGACCTAAGTCTAATCCTAGCCCGAGCCCGAGCCCGAGCTTTAGCCATAGCCATAATCGTAGCAATAGGCCTAGGCCTAATCCTAACCCGAACCCTAGCCCTAACCCTAGCCCTAACCCTAAACCTAAAACTAGCCCAAGCCCAAGCCCAAGCCCTAGCCCTAAGCCTAACCCTAACCCTAGCCCTAACCCTATCCCTATCTTTATCCCTAACCCTAGTCGTAGCACTAGGCCTAGGCCTAAACCAAACCCTAGCCCTAGCCCTAGCCCTAGCCCAAGCCCTAGCCCTAGCCCTAACCCTAGCCCTAGCCCTAGCCCTAGCCCTAGCCCTAGCCCTAGCCCTTGCCCTCACCCTCATGCTACCTCAGCCCTGGCTCTAGCCCTAGCCCAACCCGTCGCCCTAACCGTAACCATAACACTAGCTCTAGCCCTAGCCCTAAGCCTAGCCCTAAGCCTAGCCCTAGCCCTAGCCCTAGCCCTAACCCTAACTCTAACCCAAACCCTAACCTTTGCCCAGTCATAGCCCTAGCCCTAACCCTCACCCTAACCCTCTCCCTCTCCCTCAACCTCACCCTCACCCTCACCCTAACCCAAACCCTAACCTTACCCAGCCCTAGCCCTAACCCTTGCCCTAAAACCTAACACTAACCCTAACACAAACCCTAACGCTAACGCTAACCCTAACCCTAGCCCTAGCACTAGCCCTAGCCCAATCCTAACCTTAACCTTAACCTTAACCCTAGCCCTAGCCCTCGCCGTACCCCTACCCCTAATCCTACCCCAGCCCTAGCCCTCGGCCTAGGCCTAGCACAGCCTTAGCCCTAGAAGTAGTCCTAGTCCTAGTCCTAGTCCTAGTCCTAATCCTAATCCTAGTCCTAACCCTAACCCTATACCTAGTCCAGGCCTAGCTCTAGTGCTAGCGCTAGCGCTAACGCAAACGCTAAACCAAACCCTTATCCTAATCTTATCCCTAGCCCTAACCCTAACCCTTACCCTAACCCTAGCCCAAGCCCAAGCCCTAGCCCTAAGGCTAACCATAGCCCTAGCCCTAGCCCTAGTCGTACCACTAGGCCTAAGCCTTAACCAAACCCTAACCCTAATCCTAGCCCTAGCCGTAGCCCTAGCCCTAGCCCTAGCCCAAGCCCTAGCCCTCACCCTCACCGTCACCCTCACGCTAGCTCAGCCCGGTATCTACCCCTAGCCGAACCCATCGCCCTGACCGTAACCCTAACTTTAGCCCTAGCCCTAGCCCAAGCCCTAGCCCTAGCCCTAGCCCTAGCCCTAACCCTAACCCTCACCCACACCCTAACCCAAACCCTAACCTTAGCCCAGCCCTAGCCCTAACCCTGGCCCTAAAACCGAACCCTAACCCTAACACTAACCTTAAACCTAACCCTACCCGTAGCACTAGCCCTCGAAGTACCCCTACCCCTACTCCTAGCCCCAGCCCTAGCCCTCGGCCTAGGCCTAGCATAGCCCTAACCCTAGAAGTAGTCCTAGTCCTAGTCCTAGTCCTCGTCCAAGTCCTAGTCCTAGTCCTAGTCCAAGTCCTATTCCTATTCCTAGTCCTAACCCTAACCGTAGCCCAGCCCTAGTGCAAACTCTAACCCTAACCCTAAGCCTAATCTTATCCATAGCCCTAACCCTAACCCTAACCGTGGCCCAAGCCCAAGCCCTAGCCCTAGCCCTAAGCCTAACACTAGAACTGGCCCTAGCCCTAGCCCTAGCTCTAGCCCTAGCCCTGGCCCTAGCCCTAGCCCTAGCCCTAGCCCTAATACTAAACCTCACCTTCACCCTCACCCTAACCCTAGCCCTGGACTGGCCCTAGTCCTAGCAATAGCCCTAACCCTAACCCTGGCCCTAAGCCAAATCCTAGCCCGAGCCCGAGCCCGAGCCCAAGCCCAAGCCAAAGCCCGAGCATTAGCCACAGCCATAATCCTAGCCCTAGCCCTAGCCCTAGCCTTAGCCCTAGGCCTAGCCCTAGCCCTAGTCCTAGTCCTAGTCCTAGTCCTAATCCTAGTCCTAGTCCTAGTCCTAGTCCTAGTCCTAGTCCTAGTCCTAGCCCTACCCCTAGCCCTACCCGCAGCCCTTCCCTAGTCCTAGTCCTAGCCCTGACCCAACCTTCAGCCCTAGCCCTAGCCGTAGCACTAGGCCTAACCCTAACCCTAAGCGTAAGCCTAAGCCTAAGCCTAGCCCTAACCCAAGCCAGAAGCCTAACACAAACCCTAACTCTAAGCCTAGCGCTAGCCCTAGCCCTAACACTAATCCTCACCTTCACCCTCACCCTCAGCCTATCCGTGCTCTGGCCGTAGATGTAGAAATAGCCCGAAACCTATCCCTACACCTAAGCCTAATCCTAGCCCGAGCCCGAGCCCGAGCTTTAGCCATAGCCATAATCGTAGCACTAGGCCTAGGCCTAATCCTAACCCGAACCCTAGGCCTAACCCTAGCCCTAACCCTAAACCTAAAACTAGCCCAAGCCCAAGCCCAAGCCCTAAGTCTAACCCTAACCCTAGCCCTAACCCTATCCCTATCCCTATCCCTAACCCTAGTCGTAGCACTAGGCCTAGGCCTAAACCAAACCCTAGCCCTAGCCCTAGCCCTAGCCCTTGTTCTCACCCTCATGCTACCTCAGCCCTGGCTCTAGCCCTAGCCCAACCCGTCGCCCTAACCGTAACCATAACACTAGCTCTAGCCCTAGCCCTAAGCATAGCCCTAAGCCTAGCCCTAGCCCTAGCCCTAGCCCTAGCCCTAGCCCTAGCCCTAACCCTAACTCTAACCCAAACCCTAACCTTTGCCCAGTCATAGCCCTAGCCCTAACCCTCACCCTAACCCTCTCCCTCTCCCTCAACCTCACCCTCACCCTCACCCTAACCCAAACCCTAACCTTACCCAGCCCTAGCCCTAACCCTTGCCCTAAAACCTAACACTAACCCTAACACAAACCCTAACGCTAACGCTAACCCTAACCCTAGCCCTAGCACTAGCCATAGCCCAATCCTAACCTTAACCTTAACCCTAGCCCTAGCCCTCGCCGTACCCCTACCCCTAATCCTACCCCAGCCCTAGCCCTCGGCCTAGGCCTAGCACAGCCTTAGCCCTAGAAGTAGTCCTAGTCCTAGTCCTAGTCCTAATCCTAGTCCTAACCCTAACCCTAAACCTAGTCCAGGCCTAGCTCTAGTGCTAGCGCTAGCGCTAACGCAAACGCTAAACCAAACCCTTATCCTAATCTTATCCCTAGCCCTAACCCTAACCCTTACCCTAACCCTAGACCAAGCCCAAGCCCTAGCCCTAAGGCTAACCATAGCCCTAGCCCTAGCCCTAGTCGTACCACTAGGCCTAAGCCTTAACCAAACCCTAACCCTAATCCTAGCCCTAGCCATAGCCCTAGCCCTAGCCCAAGCCCTAGCCCTCACCCTCACCCTCACCGTCACCCTCACGCTAGCTCAGCCCTGTATCTACCCCTAGCCCAACCCATCGCCCTGACCGTAACCTTAACTTTAGCCCTAGCCCTAGCCCTAGCCCAAGCCCTAGCCCTAGCCCTAGCCCTAGCCCTAGCCCTAGCCCTAGCCCTAGCCCTAGCCCTAGCCCTAACCCTAACCCTCACCCACACCCTAACCCAAACCCTAACCTTAGCCCAGCCCTAGCCCTAACCCTGGCCCTAAAACCGAACCCTAACCCTAACACTAACCTTAACCCTAACCCTACCCGTAGCACTAGCCCTCGAAGTACCCCTACCCCTACTCCTAGCCCCAGCCCTAGCCCTCGGCCTAGGGCTAGCATAGCCCTAACCCTAGAAGTAGTCCTAGTCCTAGTCCTCGTCCAAGTCCTAGTCCTAGTCCTAGTCCTAGTCCTAGTCCTAACCCTAACCGTAGCCCAGCCCTAGTGCAAACTCTAACCCTAACCCTAACCCTAATCTTATCCATAGCCCTAACCCTAACCCTAACCGTGGCCCAAGCCCAAGCCCTAGCCCTAGCCCTAAGCCTAACACTAGAACTGGCCCTAGCCCTAGCCCTAGCCCTAGCCCTAGCTCTAGCCCTAGCCCTGGCCCTAGCCCTAGCCCTAGCCCTAGCCCTAGCCCTAGCCCTAGCCCTAGCCCTAGCCCTAGCCCTAGCCCAAATACTAATCCTCACCTTCACCCTCACCCTATCCCTAGCCCTGGACTGGCCCTAGTCCTAGCAATAGCCCTAACCCTAACCCTGGCCCTAAGCCAAATCATAGCCCGAGCCCGAGCCCGAGCCCAAGCCCAAGCCCGAGCTTTAGCCATAGCCATAATCCTAACCCTAGCCCTAGCCCTAGCCTTAGCCCTAGGCCTAGCCCTAGCCCTAGTCCTAGTCCTAGTCCTAGTCCTAGTCCTAGCCCTACCCCTAGCCCTACCCCTAGCCCTACCCGCAGCCCTTCCCTAGTCCTAGTCCTAGCCCTGACCCTACCTTCAGCCCTAGCCCTAGCCGTAGCACTAGGCCTAACCCTAACCCTAAGCGTGAGCCTAAGCCTAAGCCTAGCCCTAACCCAAGCCAGAACCCTAACACAAACCCTAACTCTAAGCCTAGCGCTAGCCCTAGCCCTAACACTAATCCTCACCTTCACCCTCACCCTCAGCCTAGCCGTGCTCTGGCCGTAGATGTAGAAATAGCCCGAAACCTATCCCTACACCTAAGCCTAATCCTAGCCCGAGCCCGAGCCCGAGCTTTAGCCATAGCCATAATCGTAGCACTAGGCCTAGGCCTAATCCTAACCCTAACCCTAGCCCTAACCCTAGCCCTAACCCTAAACCTAGCCCAAGCCCAAGCCCTAGCCCTAGCCCTAAGCCTAACCCTATCCCTATCCCTATCCCTAGTCTTAGCACTCGGCCAAGGCCTAAACCAAACCCTAGCCCTAGCCCTAGCCCTAGCCCTAGCCCTAGCCCTAGCCCATGCCCTAGCCCTAGCCCTAGCCCTAACCCTAGCCCTTGCCCAAACCCTAACCTTTGCCCAGTCATAGCCCTAGCCCTAAACCTCACCCTAACCCTCTCCCTCTCCCTCTCCCTCACACTCACCCTCACCCTAACTCTAACCCAAACCCTAACCTTACCCAGCCCTAGCCCTAACCCTTGCCCTAAAACCTAACACTAACCCTAACACTAACCCTAACGCTAACCCTAACCCTAACCCTAACCCTAACCCTAGCACTAGCACTAGCCATAGCCCAATAATAACCTTACCCTTAACCCTAGCCCTCGCCGTACCCATAACCCTAATCCTACCCCAGCCCTAGCCCTCGGCATAGGCCTAGCACAGCCCTAGCCCTAGAAGTAGTCCTAGTCCTAGTCCTAGTCCTACTAATAGTCCTAGTCCTAGTCCTAGTCCTAGTCCGAGTCCTAGTCCTAACCCTAACGCTAAACCTAGCCCAGGCCTAGCTCTAGTGCTAGCGCTAACGCAAACACAAACGCTAACCCAAACCCTAACCCTAATCTTATCCCTAGCCCTAACCCTAACCCTTACCCTAACCCTAGCCCAAACCCAAGCCCTAGCCCTAAGGCTAAACCTAGCCCTAACACTAGCCCTAGTCGTACCACTAGGCCTAAGCCTAAACCAAACCCTAACCCTAATCCTAGCCCTAGACCTAGCCCTAGCCCTAGCCCTAGCTCAAGCCCTAGCCCTAGCCCTCACCCTCACCCTCACCCTCACGCTAGCTCAGCCCTGTATCTAGCCCTAGCCCAACTCGTCGCCCTGACCGTAACCCTAACATTAGCCCTAACCCTAGCCCTAGCCCTAGCCCTAGCCCTAGCCCTAGCCCTCACCCTCACCCTAACCCAAACCCTAACCTTAGCCCAGTCATCGCCCTAGCCCTAGCCCTAACCCTCTTCATCTCCCTCTCCCTCTCCCTCACCCCAACCCAAACCCTAACCTTAGCCCAGCCCTAGCCCTAACCCTGGCCCTAAAACCTAACCCTAACACTAACACTAACCTTAACCCTAACCCTAGTCCTAGCACTAGCACTAGCCCAATCCTAACTTTAAGCTTAACCCTAGCCCTAGCCCTAGCCCTAGCCCTAGCCCTCGCCGTACCCCTACCCCTACCCCTAGCCCTAGCCCTAGAGCACGGCCTAGGCCTAGCATAGCCCTAGCCCTAGAAGTAGTCCTAGTCCTAGTCCTAGTCTTAGTCCTAGTCCTAACCTTAAACCTAACCGTAGCCCAGCCCTAGTGGAAAATTTAACCCTAACCCTAACCCTAACCCTAATCTTATCCCTAGCCCTAGCCCTAGCCCTAGCCCTAGCCCTAGCCCTAGCCCTAACCCTAACCCTCACCCTCACCCTAACCCAAACCCTAACCTTAGCCCAGCCCTAGCCCTAACCCTGGCCCTAAAACCTAACCCTAACCCTAACCCTAACCTTAACCCTAACACTAGTCGTAGCACTAGCCCTCGAAGTACCCCTACCCCTACCCCAACCCCAGCCCCAGCCCTCGCCCTCGGCCTAGGCCTAGCATAGCCTTAACCCTAGAAGTAGTACAAGTCCAAGTCCTAGTCCTAGTCCTAGTCCTAGTCCTAGTCCTAGTCCTAGTCCTCACCCTAACCATAGCCCAGCCCTAGCCCTAGTGCAAACTCTAACCCTAACACTAACCCTAATCTTATCCCTAACCCTAACCCTAACCCTGGCCCAAGCCCAAGCCCTAGCCCTAGCTCTAGCCCTAGCCCTAGCCCTAGCCCTAGCCCTAGCCCTAGCCCTAGCCCTAGCCCTAGCCCTAGCCCTAGCCCTAGCCCTAGCCCTAGCCCTAGCCCTAGCCCTAGCCCTACCCTTAGCCCTAGCCCTAATACTAACCCTCACCTTCTCCCTCACCCTAAACATAGCCCTGGCCTGGCCCTAGTCCTAGCAATAGCCCTAACCCTAACTCTGGCCCTAAGCCTATTCCTAGTCCGAGCCCGAGCATTAGCCCGAACCGAGCTTTAGCCATAGCCATATTCGTAGCACTAGGCCTAGGCCTAGGCTTAATCCTAGCCCTAGCCCTAGCCCTAGCCCTAGCCTTAGCCCTAGCCCTAGCCCTAGCCCTAGCCCTAGCCCTAGTCCTAGTCCTAGTCCTAGCCCTCGGCCTAGCCCTCGGCCTAGCCCTAGCCCTAGCCCTAGCCCTAACCTAAGCCCAGCTCTAGCCCTAACCCTGGCCCTAAAACCTAACCCTAACCCTAACCCTAACACTAACCTTAACGATAACCTTAGCCCTTGCACTAGCACTAGGGCTATTTCTACATCTACGGCCAGAGCTGGGCTAGGCTGTGGTTGAGGGTGAAGGTGAGGGTTAGTGTTAGGGCTAGGGCTAGGGCTAGGCTTAGAGTTAGGGTTTGTGTTAGGGTTCCGGCTTGGGTTAGGGCTAGGGTTAGGCTTAGGCTTAGGCTTACGCTTAGGTTTAGGGTTAGGCCTAGTGCTACGGCTAGGGCTAGGGCTTAAGCTAGGGTCAGGGCTAGGCCTAGGGAAGGGCTGCGGCTAGGGCTAGGGCTAGGGCTAGGGCTAGGGTTAGGGCTAGGGCTAGGCCTAGGGCTAGGCCTAGGACTAGGACTGGGATTAGGACTAGGGCTAGGGCTAGGGCTAGGGCTAGGGCTAGGGCTAGGGCTTGGACTAGGACTGGGATTAGGACTAGGGCTAGGGCTAGGCCTAGGGCTAGGACTAGGACTAGGACTGGGATTAGGACTAGGGCTAGGGCTAGGGCTAGGGCTAGATCTAGGGATAAGATTAGGGTTAGGGTTAGGGTTAGATTTTGCAGTAGGGCTAGGGCTGGGCTACGGTTAGGGTTAGGGTTAGGACTAGGACTAAGACTAGGACTAGGAGTACTTCTAGGGCTAGGGCTATGCTAGGCCTAGGCCGAGGGCTAGGGCTGGGGCTAGGGGTAGGGGTAGGGGTACGGCGAGGGCTAGGGCTAGGGCTAGGGCTAGGGCTAGAGCTAGGACTAGATCTAGGGATAAGATTAGGGTTAGGGTTAGGGTTAGATTTTGCACTAGGGCTAGGGCTGGGCTACGGTTAGGGTTAGGGTTAGGACTAGGACTAAGACTAGGACTAGGAGTACTTCTAGGGCTAGGGCTATGCTAGGCCTAGGCCGAGGGCTAGGGCTAGGGCTAGGGCTAGGGCTAGGGCTAGATCTAGGGATAAGATTAGGGTTAGGGTTAGGGTTAGATTTTGCAGTAGGGCTAGGGCTGGGCTACGGTTAGGGTTAGGACTAGGACTAAGACTAGGACTAGGACTAGGACTACTTCTAGGGCTAGGGCTATGCTACGCCTAGGCCGAGGGCTAGGGCTGGGGCTAGGGGTAGGGGTAGGGGTACGGCGAGGGCTAGGGCTAGGGCTAGGGCTACGTCTAGGGTTAAGCTTAAAGTTAGGATTGGGCTAGTGCTAGTGCTAGGACTAGGGTTAGGGTTAAGTTTAGTGTTAGTGTTAGGGTTAGGGTTAGGTTTTAGGGCCAGGGTTAGGGCTAGGGCTGGGCTAAGGTTAGGGTTGGGGTTGGGGTCAGGGAGAGGGAGAGGAAGAGGGTTAGGGCTAGGGCTAGGGCGATGACTGGGCTAAGGTTAGGGTTTGGGTTAGGGTTAGGTTTAGGTTTAGGGTGAGGTTTAGGGCTAGGGCTACGGCTAGGGCTAGGGCTAGGGCGAGGGCTAGGCTTAGGGCGAGGGCTAGGCTTAGGGTTACGGTCAGGGCGACACGATGGTCTAGGGCTAGATACAGGGTGGAGCTAGCGTGAGGGTGATGGTGATGGTGAGGGCTTGGGCTAGGGCTTGGGCTAGGGCTAGGGCTAGGGCTAGGGCTAGGGCTAGGGCTAGGGCTAGGGCTAGGGCTAGGGCTAGGGCTAGGGCTAGTTCTACGGTATGGTTTAGGCTTAGGCCTAGTGGTACGACTAGGGCTAGGGCTAGGGTTAGGGTTAGGGTTTGGATTAGCGTTTGTGTTAGCGCTAGCACTAGAGCTAGGGCTGGGCTAGGTTTAGGGTTAGGACTAGGACTAGGACTACTTCTAGGGCTAGGGCTATGCTAGGCCTAGGCCGAGGGCTAGGGCTGGGGTAGGATTACGTTTAGGGGTACGGCGAGGGCTAGGGCTAGGGCTAGGGTTAAGCTTAAGGTTAGGATTGGGCTAGGGCTAGTGCTAGGGCTAGGGTTAATGTTAGTGTTAGTGTTAGGGTTAGTGTTAGGGTTAGGGTTAGTGTTAGGGTGAGGGTCAGGGTCAGGGTCAGGGTGAGGGTGAGGGTGAGGGTTAGGGAGAGGGGTAGGGAGAGGTTGAGGTTGAGGGTTACGGCTAGGGCTACGACTGGGCGAAGGTTAGGGCTAGGGTTAGGGTTAGGATTAGGCCTAGGTCTAGTGCTACAATTATAGCTATGGCTAAAGCTTTGGCTCGGGCTCGGGCTTGGGCTAGGATTCGGCTTAGGTCTAGGGATAGGGTTAGGGCTAAGTTTTAGGGCCAGGGTTAGGGCTAGGGGAGGGCTAAGGTTAGGGCTAGGATTAGGGCTAGGGTTAGGGCTAGGCCGAGGGCTAGGGCTAGGGCTAGGGCTAGGGCTAGGGCTAGGGCTAAGGCTAGGGCTAGGGCTAGGGATAAGTTTAGGGTTAGGGTTAGGGTTAGATTTTGCACTAGGGCTAGGGCTGGGCTACGGTTACGGTTAGGGTTAGGGATAGGGTTAGGACTAGGACTAAGACTAGGACTAGGACTAGGACTACTTCTAGGGCTCGGACTATGCTACGCCTAGGCCGAGGTCTGGGGCTGGGGCTAGGGGTAGGGGTAGGGGTACGGCGAGGGCTAGGGCTAGGGCTAGGGCTAGGGATAGGGATAGGGATAGGGATAGGGATAGATCTAGGGATAAGATTAGGGTTAGGGTTAGGGTTAGATTTTGCACTAGGGCTAGGGCTGGGCTACGGTTAGGGTTAGGGTTAGGACTAGGACTAAGACTAGGACTAGGACTAGGACTACTTCTAGGGCTAGGGCTATGCTAGGCCTAGGCCGAGGTCTAGGGCTGGGGCTAGGTGTAGGGGTAGGGGTACGGCGAGGGCTAGGGCTAGGGCTAGGGCTAGGGTTAAGCTTAAAGTTAGGATTGGGCTAGTGCTAGGACTAGGGTTAGGGTTAAGTTTAGTGTTAGGGTTATGGTTAGGGTTAGGTTTTAGGGACAGGGTTAGGGCTAGGGCTGGGCTAAGATTAGGGTTTGGGTTGGGGTGAGGGAGAGGGAGAGGGAGAGGGAGAGGAAGAGGGTTAGGGCTAGGGCTAGGGCTAGGGCGATGACTGGGCTAAGGTTAGGGTTTGGGTTAGGGTTAGGGTGAGGGTGAGGGTGAGGGTTAGGGCTAGGGCTAGGCCTAGGGCTAGGGCTAGGCTTAGGGCTAGGGCTAGGCTTAGGGTTACGGTCAGGGCGACTCGTTGGGCTAGGGCTAGATACAGTGCTGAGCTAGCTTGAGGGTGATGGTGATGGTGAGGTCTTGGGCTAGGGCTTGGGCTAGGACTAGGGCTAGGGCTAGGACTAGGACTAGGGCTAGTGCTAGTGCTAGGGCTAGGGCTAGGGCTAGGGCTAGGGCTAGGGCTAGGTTTTGGTTTAGGCTTAGGCCTAGTGGTACGACTAGGGCTAGGACTAGGGCTAGGGTTAGGGTTAGTGTTTGGAATAGTGTTTGCGTTAGCACTAGAGCTAGGGCTAGGACTGGGCTAGGTTTAGGGTTAGGAGTAGGACTAGGACTAGGACTACTTCTAGGGCTAGGGCTATGCTAGGCCTAGGCCGAGGGCTAGGGCTGGGGTAGGATTACGTTTAGGGGTACGGCGAGGGCTAGGGCTAGGGCTAGGGTTAAGCTTAAGGTTAGGATTGGGCTAGGGCTAGTGCTAGGGCTAGGGTTAGTGTTAGTGTTAGTGTTAGGGTTAGTGTTACGGTGAGGGTGAGGGTGAGGGTTAGGGAGAGGGGGAGGGAGAGGGTGAGGGTGAGGGTTAGGGCTAGGGCCACGACGGGGCAAAGGTTAGGGTTTGGGTTAGGGTTAGGGTTAGGGTTAGGGTTAGGGTTAGGATTAGGGCTAGGGCTAGGCCTAGCCCTCGGCCTAGGCCTAGCATAGCCCTAGCCCTAGAAGTAGTCCTAGTCCTAGTCCTAGTCCTAGTCCTCAACATAACCGTAGCCCAGCCCTAGCCCTAGTGCAAACTCTAACCCTAACACTAACCCTAATCTTATCCCTAGCCCTAACCCTAACCCTAACCCTGGCTCAAGCCCTAGCCCTAGCCCTAGCCTTAGCCCTAGCCCTAATCATAACCCTCACCTTCTCCCTCAACCTAAACCTAGCCTTGGCCTGGCCCTAGTCCTACCAATAGCCCTAACCCTAACCCTAACCCTGGCCCAAGCCCTAGCCCTAGCCCTAGCCCTAGCCCTAGCCTTAGCCCTAGCCCTAATCCTAACCCTCACCTTCTCCCTCAACCTAAACCTAGCCCTGGCCTGGCCCTAGTCCTAGCAATAGCCCTAACCCTAACCCTGGCCCAAGCCCTAGCCCTAGCCCTCGCACTCGCCGTACACCTACCTCTACCGCTAGCCCCAGCCCTAGCCCTCGGCCTAGGCCTAGCATATCCCTAGCCCTAGAAGTAGTCCTAGTCCTAGTCCTAGTCTTAGTCCTAGTCCTAACCCGAACCCTAACCGTAGGCCAGCCCTAGCCCTAATGCAAAATCTAAACCTAACACTAACCCTAAACCTAATCTTATCCCTAGATCTAGCCCTAGCCCTAGCCCTAGCCCTAGCCCTAGCCCTAGCCCTAGCCCTAGCCCAAGCCCTAGCCCAAGCCCTCACCATCACCATCACCCTCACGCTAGCTCAGCCCTGTATCTAGCCCTAGCCCAACGTGTCGCCCTGACCGTAACCCTAAGCCTAGCCCTAGCCCTAAGCCTAGCCCTAGCCCTAGCCCTAACCCTCTTCCTCTCCCTCTCCCTCTCCCTCTCCCTCACCCCAACCCAAACCCTAACCTTAGCCCAGCCCTAGCCCTAGTGCAAACTCTAGCCCTAACACTAACCCTAATCTTATCCCTAGCCCTAGCCCTAGCCCTAGCCCTAGCCCTAGCCCTAGCCCTAGCCCTAGCCCTAGAAGTAGTCCTAGTCCTAGTCCTAGTCTTAGTCCTAGTCCTAACCGTAACCCTAACCGTAGCCCAGCCCTAGCCCTAGTGCAAACTCTAACCCTAACCCTAACCCTAATCTTATCCCTAGCCCTAACCCTAATCCTAACCCTGGCCCCAGTGGTGGCTGGTGGGCTTCAGGGCTGGGTGTTCAGAGCCCTAAGTCCCAGGGAGGCGGGGCTGCTGAAGGTGCTGGGTGGAGCTTAAGAGGTCACTGGGTGGATATCTTCTGTGCCTATGAAAGTGGACTAAAGCTAGATTAATCTCTAGAAGAAGCAGCGTTGGCTTTTCTACCCCGCTTTTCTCATCCATTTAAGGGGACTCAAAGCGGCTGACAAACTTTCTGTTCTTCCCCCCACAACAGACACACTGTGAGATAGGTGGGGCTGTGAGAGCTCAGAAGAGAGCTGTGACTAGCCCATGGCCACCTAGCAAGCTTGGCTCATGTGAAAGTGGACTGAAGGTGGATTAAAGCCAGGTTTAGGGTTAGGGCTATTGCTAGGACTAGGGCCAGGCCAGGCCTAGGTTTAGGGTGAGGGAGAAGGTGAGGCTTAGGATTAGGGCTAGGGCTAAGGCTAGGGCTAGGGCTAGGGCTAGGGCTAGGGCTAGGGCTAGGGCTAGGGCTAGGGCTAGGGCTAGGGCTAGGGCTAGGGCTTGGGCTTGGGCCAGGGTTAGGGTTAGGGCTAGGGCTAGGGATAAGATTAGGGTTAGTGTTAGGGTTAGAGTTTGCACTAGGGCTAGGGCTGGGCTACGGTTAGGGTGAGGACTAGGACTAGGACTAGGACTAGGAATTGGACTAGTACTACTTCTAGGGTTAAGGTTATGCTAGGCCTAGGCCGAGGGCGAGGGCTGGGGCTGGGGCTAGGGGTGGGGGTAGGGGTATTTCGAGGGCTAGTGCTACGGCTAGGGTTAGGGTTAAGGTTAGTGTTAGTGTTAGGGTTAGGGTTAGGTTTTAGGGCCAGGGTTAGGGCTAGGGCTGGACTAAGGTTAGGGTTTGGGTTAGGGTGAGGGTGAGGGTTAGGGTTAGGGCTAGGGCTAGGGCTAGGGCTAGGGCTAGGGCTAGGGCTAGGGCTAGGGCTAGGGCTAGGGCTAGGGCTAGGGCTAGGGATAAGATTAGGGTTAGGGTTAGGGTTAGGGTTAGATTTTCCACTAGGGCTGGGCTACGGTTAGGTTTAAGGTTAGGACTAGGACTAAGACTAGGACTAGGACTAGGACTAGGACTACTTCTAGGGCTAGGGCTATGCTAGGCCTAGGCCGAGGTCTAGGGCTGGGGCTAGGGGTAGGGGTAGGGGTACGGCGAGGGCTAGGGCTAGGTCTAGGGCAAGGGCTAGGGTAAAGCTTAAAGTTAGGATTGGGCTAGTGCTAGTGCTAGGACTAGGGTTAGGGTTAAGGTTAGTTTTAGGGTTAGGGTTAGGTTTTAGGGCCAGGGTTAGGGCTAGGGCTGGGCTAAGGTTAGGGTTTGGGTTGGGGTGAGGGAGAGGGAGAGGGAGAGGGAGATGAAGAGGGTTAGGGCTAGGGCTAGGGCGATGACTGGGTTAAGGTTAGGGTTTGGGTTAGGGTGAGGGTTAGGGCTAGGGCTAGGGCTAGGGCTAGGGCTAGGGCTAGGGCTAGGGCTAGGGCTAGGGCTAGGGCTAGGGCTAGGGCTAGGGCTAGGGCTAGGGCTAGGGCTAGGGCTAGGGCTAATGTTAGGTTTACGGTCATGGCGACGAGTTGGGCTAGGGCTAGATACAGGGCTGAGCTAGCGTGAGGGTGAGGGTGAGGGTGAGGGCTAGGGCTTGGGCTAGGGCCAGGGCTAGGGTTAGGGCTAGGATTAGGGTTAGGGTTTGGTTTAGGCTTAGGCCTAGTGGTACAACTAGGGCTAGGGCTAGGGCTAGGGTTAGCCTTAGGGCTAGGGCTTGGGTTTGGGCTAGGGTTATGGTAAGGGTTAGGGTTAGGGCTAGAGATAAGATTAGGGTTAGTGTTTGGGTTAGCGTATGCGTTAGCGCTAGCGCTAGCACTAGAGCTAGGCCTGGGCTAGGTTTAGGGTTAGGGTTAGGACTTGGACTTGGACTAGGACTAGGACTAGGACTAGGACTAGGACTATTAGTAGGACTAGGACTAGGACTAGGACTAGGACTACTTCTAGGACTAGGGCTGTGCTAGACCTACGCCGAGGGCTAGGGCTGGGGCTAGGTGTAGGGGTAGGGGTACGGCGAGGGCTAGGGTTAAGGGTAAGGTTAGGATTGGGCTATGGCTAGTGCTAGTGCTAGGGTTAGGGTTAGGGTTAGGGTTACGGTTAGCGTTAGGGTTAGTGTTAGGGTTAGGGTTAGGTTTTAGGGCAAGGGTTAGGGCTAGGGCTGGGTAAGGTTAGGGTTTGGGTTAGAGTTAGGGTGAGGGTGAGTGTGAGGGAGAGGGAGAGAGTTAGGGTGAGGGTTAGGGCTAGGGCTATGACTGGGCAAAGGTTAGGGTTTGGGCTAGGGCTAGGGTTAGGGTAGGGCAAGGGCTTGGGCTAGGGCTAGGGCTAGGGCTAGGGCTAGGGCTAGGGCTAGGGTTTGGTTTAGGCCTAGGCCTAGTGCTAAGACTAGGGATAGGGATAAGGATAGGGTTAGGGCTAGGGTTACGGTTAGGGCTAGGGCTTGGGCTTGGGCTAGGTTTAGGGTTAGGGTTAGGGCTAGGGTTAGGGCTAGGGTTAGGGTTAGGATTAGGCCTAGGCCTAGTGCTAAGATTATGGCTATGGCTAAAGCTCCGGCTCGGGCTAGGATTAGGCTTAGGTCTAGGGATAGGTTTCGGGCTATTTCTACATCTACGGCCAGAGCAGGGCTAGGCTGAGGGTGAGGGTGAAGGTGAGGATTAGTGTTAGGGCTAGTGCTAGCGCTAGGCTTAGAGTTAGGGTTTGTGTTAGGGTTCCGTCTTGGGTTAGGGCTAGGCTTAGGCTTAGGCTTAGGCTTAGGCTTAGGCTTACGCTTACGCTTAGGGTTAGGGTTAGGCCTAGTGCTACGGCTAGGGCTAGGGCTGAAGGTAGGGTCAGGGCTAGGACTAGGGAAGGACTGCGGGTAGGGCTAGGGCTAGGGCTAGGGCTAGGGCTAGGGCTATGACTATGACTAGGACTAGGACTAGGACTAGTGCTAGGGCAAGGGCTAGGGCTAGGGCTAGGGCTAGGGCTAGGGCTAGCGCTAGGGCTAGCGCTAGGGTCAGGGTTAGGATTAGGCCTAGGCCTAGGCCTAGGCCTAGTGCTACGACTATGGCTATGGCTAAAGCTCGGGCTTGGGCTCGGGCTCGGGCTAGGATTAGGCGTAGGGCCAGGTTTAGGGTTAGGGCTATTGCTAGGACTAGGGCCAGGCCAGGGCTAGGGTTAGGGTGAGGGTGAGGGTGAAGGTGAGGGTTAGTATTAAGGCTAGGGCTAGGGCTCGGGTTAGGCTTAGGGCTAGGGCTAGGGCTAGGACTTGGGCTTGGGCTTGGGCCAGGGTTAGGGTTAAGGTTAGGGTTAGGGTTAGGGCTAGGGATAAGATTAGGGTTAGGGTTAGGGTTAGGGTTCGGGTTAGAGTTTGCACTAGGGCTAGGGCTGGGCTACGGTTAGGGTTAGGACTAGGACTAGGACTAGGACTTGGACTAGGACTAGGACTACTTCTAGGGTTAGGGCTATGCAAGGCCGAGGCCGAGGGCTAGGGCTGGGGCTAGGGGTAGGGTTAGGGGTACTTCGAGGGCAAGTGCTACGGCTAGGGAAAGGGTTAAGGTTAGTGTTAGGGTTAGGGTTAGGTTTTAGGGCCAGGGTTAGGGCTAGGGCTGGGCTAAGTTTAGGGTTTGGGTTAGGGTTAGGGTGAGGGTTAGGGCGAAGGCGAGGGCGAGGGCGAGGGCGAGGGCTAATGTTAAGGTTACGGTCAAGGCGACGGGTTGGGCTAGGGCTCGATACAGGGCTGAGCTAGCGTGAGTGTGAGGGTGAAGGTGAGGGTGAGGGTGAGGTCTATGGCTTGGGCTAGGGCTAGGGCTAGGGCTTGGGCTAGGATTAGGGTTAGGGTTTGGTTTAGGCTTAGGCCTTGTGGTACGACTAGGGCTAGGGCTAGGGCTAGGGTTAGCCTTAGGGCTAGGGCTTGGGCTTGGGCTAGGGTTAGGGTAAGGGTTAGGGTTAGTTCTAGGGATAAGATTAGGGTTAGGGTTAGGACTAGGACTAGGACTAGGACTATTAGTAGGACTAGGACTAGGACTAGGACTACTTCTAGGGCTAGGGCTGTGCTAGGCCTAGGCCGAGGGCTAGGGCTGGGGTAGGATTAGGGTTAGGGGTACGGCGAGGGCTAGGGCTAGGGTTAAGGTTAAAGTTAGGATTGGGCTAGGGCTAGTGCTAGGGCTAGGGTTAGGGTTAGCGTTAGGGTTAGTGTTAGTGTTAGGGTTAGTGTTAGGTTTTAGGGCAAGGGTTAGGGATAGGGCTGGGTAACGTTAGGATTTGGGTTAGGGTGAGGGTGAGGGTGAGGGAGAGGGTGAGGGTTAGGGCTAGGGCTAGGGCTATGATTGGGCAAAGGTTAGGGTTTGGGCTAGGGCTAGGGTTAGGGCTAGGGCTAGGCCTAGGGCTAGGGCTAGGTTTAGGGCTAGGGCTAGGGCTAGGGCTAGGGCTAGGGCTAGGGTTAAGCTTTAAGTTAGGATTGGGCTAGTGCTAGTGCTAGGAGTAGGGTTAGGGTTAGGTTTAGTGTTAGTGTTAGGGTTAGGGTTAGGTTTTAGGGCCAGGTTTAGGGCTCGGGCTGGGCTAAGGTTAGGGTTTGGGTTGGGGTGAGGGAGAGGGAGAGGGAGAGGAAGAGGGTTAGGGCGAGGTCTAGGGCGATGACTGGGCTAAGGTTAGGGTTTGTGTTAGGGTTAGGGTTAGGTTTAGGGTGAGGGTTAGGGCTAGGGCTAGGGCTAGGGCTACGGCGAGGGCTAGGGCTAGGGCTACGGCTAGGGCTAGGCTTAGGGCTAGGGCTAGGCTTAGGTTTACGGTCAGGGCGAAACGTTGGGCTAGGGCTAGATACAGGGCTGAGCTAGCGTGAGGGTGATGGTGATGGTGAGGGCTTGGGCTAGGGCTTGGGCTAGGGCTAGGGCTAGGGCTAGGGCTAGGGCTAGGGCTAGGGCTAGGGCTAGATCTAGGGATAAGATTAGGGTTAGGGTTAGGGTTAGGTTTAGATTTTGCATTAGGGCTAGGGCTGGGCTACGGTTAGGTTTAGGGTTAGGACTAGGACTAAGACTAGGACTAGGACTAGGACTACTTCTAGGGCTATGCTAGGCCTAGGCCGAGGGCTAGGGCTGGGGCTAGGGGTAGGGGTAGGTGTACGGCGAGTGCTAGGGCTAGGGCTAGGGCTAGGGCTAGGGCTAGGGCTAGGGCTTGGGCCAGGGTTAGGGTTAGGTCTATTGCTAGGACTAGGGCCAGGCCAGGGCTAGGTTTAGGTTGAGGGAGAAGGTGAGGGTTAGGATTAGGGCTAGAGCTAGGGCTAGGGCTAGGGCTAGGGCTTGGGCCACGGTTAGGGTTAGGGTTAGGGCTATTGCTAGGACTAGGGCCAGTGCAAGGCTAGGTTTAGGTTGAGGGAGAAGGTGAGGGTTAGGATTAGGGCTAGGGCTAGGGCTAGGGCTAGGGCTAGGGCTAGGGCTAGGGCTAGGGCTACGGCTAGGGCTACGGCTAGGGCTAGGGCTTGAGCCAGGGTTAGGGTTAGGGTTAGGGCTAGGGATAAGATTAGGGTTAGTGTTAGGGTTAGAGTTTGCACTAGGGCTAGGGCTGGGCTACGGTTAGGGTGAGGACTAGGACTAGGACTAGGACAAGGACTACTTCTAGGGCTAGGGCTATGCCTAGCCCTAGCCCTAATCCTAACCCTAACCCTAACCCTAACCCTAACCCTAACCCTAACCCAAACCCTAACCTTTGCCCAGTTGTAGCCCTAGCCCTCACCCTCACCCTCACCCTCTCCCTCACCCTCTCCTTCACCCTCACCCTCCCCCTAACACTAACCCTAACACTAACCCTAACACAAACCCTAGCCCTAGCACTAGCACTAGCCCAATCCTAACCTTAAGCTTAACCCTAGCCCTAGCCCTAGTCCTAGCCCTAGTCGTTCCACTAGGCCTAAGCATAAACCAAACCCTAGCCCTAGCCCTAGCCCTAGCCCTAGCACTAGCACTAGCCCTAGTCCTAGTCCTAGTCCTAGCCCTAGCCCTAGCCCTAGTCCAAGCCCAAGCCCTAGCCCAAGCCCTCACCATCACCATCACCCTCACGCTAGCTCAGCCCTGTATCTAGCCCTAGCCCAACGAGTAGCCCTGACCGTAACCCTAAGCCTAGCCCTAGCCCTAAGCCTAGCTCTAGCCCTAGCCCTAGCCCTAGCCCTAGCCCTAGCCCTAGCCCTAGCCCTAGCCCTCACCCTAAACCTATCCCTAACCCTAACCCTAACCCAAACCCTAACCTTAGCCCAGTCATCGCCCTAGCCCTAGCCCTAACCCTCTTCCTCTCCCTCTCCCTCTCCCTCTCCCTCACCCCAACCCAAACCCTAATCTTAGCCCAACCCTAGCCCTAACCCTGTCCCTAAAACCTAACCCTAACCCTAACCCTAACACTAAACTTAACCCTAACCCTAGTCCTAGCACTAGCCCAATCCTGACTTTAAGCTTAACCCTAGCCCTAGCCCTAGCCCTAGCCCTCGCCGTACCCCTACCCGTACCCCTAGCCCCAGCCCTAGCCCTCGGCCTAGGCCTAGCATAGCCCGAGCCCTAGAAGTAGTCCTAGTCCTAGTCCTAGTCCTAGTCCTAGTCCTAGTCTTAGTCCTAGTCCTAGTCCTAGTCCTAACCCTAACCCTAACCCTAACCCTAACCGTAACCGTAGCCCAGCCCTAGCCCTAGTGCAAAATCTAACCCTAACCCTAACCCTAATCTTATCCCTAGCCCTAGCACTAGCCCTAGCACTAGCCCTAGCCCTAGCCCTAGCCCTAGCCCTAGCCCTAGACCTCGGCCTAGCCCTAACCCTAACCCTAGCCCTAATCCTAGCCCTAACCTTACCCCACCCCTAGCCCTAACCCTGGCCCTAAAACCTAGCCCTAACCCTAACCCTAACCTTAACCCTAACCCTAGCACTAGCCCTAGCACTAGCCGTAGCCGAATCCTAACCCGACCTTTAGCCATAGCCATAATCGTAGCGCTAGGCCTAGGCCTTATCCTAATCCTAACCCTAACCCTAACCCTAGCCCTAGCCGTAGCCCTAGCCCTAGCCCTAGCCCTAGCCCTAGCCCTAGCCCTAGCCCTAGCCCTAGCCCTAGCCCTAGCCCTAGCCCTAGCCCTAGCCCTAGCCCCAGCCCTAGCCCTAGCCATAGCCCTAGTCCTAGTCCTAGTCCTAATCCCAGTCCTAGTCCTATTCCTAGCCCTAGGACTAGCCCTAGCCCTAACCGTAGCCCTAGCGCTAACCCTAGCCGCAGCCCTTCCCTAGGCCGAGCCCTGACCCTAGCTTAAGCCCTAGCCCTAGCCGTAGCACTAGGCCTAACCCTAACCCTAAGCGTAAGCCTAAGTCTAAGCCTAACCTTAGCCCTGGCCGTAACCCAAGCCGTAACCCTAACACAAACCCTAACTCTAAGCCTAGCCCTAGCGCTAGCCCTAACACTAACCCTCACCTTCACCCTCACCCACAGCCTAGCCCAGCTCTGGCCGTAGATGTAGAAATAGCCCGAAACCTATCAGTAGACCTAAGCCTAATCCTAGCCCGAGCCCGAGCCCAAGCCCGAGCCCGAGCTTTAGCCATAGCCATAATCGTAGCACTAGGCCTAGGCCTAATCCTAACCCTAACCCTAGCCCTAACCCTAGCGTTAACCCTAACCCTAACACTAAACCTAAACCTAGCCCAAGCCCAAGCCCTAGCCCTAGCCCTAAGCCTAACCCTAACCGTAGCCCTAACCCTATCCCTATCCCTATCCCTATCCCTAGTCGTAGCACTAGGCCTAAGAATAAACCAAACACTAGCCCTAGCCGTAGCCCTAGCCCTAGCCCTAGCCCTAGCCCTAACCCTAGCCCTAGCCCTAGCCCTCGCCCTCGCCCTCGCCCTCGCCCTCGCCCTCGCTCTCGCCCTCGCCCTCACCCTCACCCTCGCCCTCGCCCTCACCCTAACCCTCACCCTCACCCTAACCCAAACCCTAACCTTAGCCCAGCCCTAGCCCTAACCCTGGCCCTAAAACCTAACCCTAACACTAACCTTAACCCTTTCCCTAGACATAGCACTTGCCCTCAAAGTACCCCTAACCCTACCCCTAGCCCCAGCGCTAGCCCTCGGCCTTGGCCTTGCATAGCCCTAACCCTAGAAGTAGTACTAGTCCTAGTCCAACTCCTAGTCCTAGTCCTAGTCCTAGTCCTAAGCCTAACCGTAGCCCAGCCCTAGCCATAGTGCAAACTCTAACCCTAACCCTAACCCTAACCCTAACCCTAATCTTATCCCTAGCCCTAACCCTAACCCTAACCCTAACCCTGGCCCAAGCCCAAGTCCTAGCCCTAGCCCTAGCCGTAAGCCTAACCCGAGCCCTAGCCCTAGCCCTAATACTAACCCTCACCTTCACCCTCACCCTAACCCTAGCCCTGGCCTGGCCCTAGTCCTAGCAATAGCCCTAACCCTAACCCTGGCCCTACGCCTAATCCTAGCCCGAGCCCGAGCCCAAGCCCGAGCTTTAGCCATAGCCATAATCGTAGCACTAGGCCTAGGCCTAGGCCTAGGCCTAATCCTAACCCTGACCCTAGCCCTAGCCCTAGCCCTAGCCCTAGCCCTAGCCCTAGCCATAGCCCTAGCCCTAGCCCTAGCCCTAGCCCTAGCCCTAGTCCTAGCCCTAGTCCTAGTCCTAGTCCTAGTCCTAGTCCTAGTCCTAGTTCTAGTCCTACCCCTAGCCCTAGCCCTAGCCCTACCCACAGCCCTTCCCTAGTCCTAGCCCTGACCCTACCTTCAGCCCTAGCCCTTGCCGTAGCACTAGGCCTAACCCTAACCCTAAGCGTAAGCCTAAGCCTAAGCCTAGCCCTAACCCAAGCCGGAACCCTAACACAAACCCTAACTCTAAGCCTAGCGCTAGCCCTAGCCCTAACACTAATCCTCACCTTCACCCTCACCCTCAGCCTAGCCCTGCTCTGGCCGTAGATGTAGAAATAGCCCGAAACCTATCCCTACACCTAAGCCTAATCCTAGCCCGAGCCCGAGCCCTAGCTTTAGCCATAGCCATAATCGTAGCACTAGGCCTAGGCCTAATCCTAACCCGAACCCTAGCCCTAACCCTAGCCCTAACCCTAGCCCTAACCCTAAACCTAAACCTAGCCCAAGCCCAAGCCCTAGCCCTAAGCCTAACCCTAACCCTAGCCCTAACCCTATCCCTATCCCTCTCCCTAGTCTTAGCACTAGGCCTAGGCCTAAACCAAACCCTAGCCCTAGCCCTAGCCCTAGCCCATGCCCTAGCCCTAGCCCTAACCCTAGCCCTAGCCCAAACCCTAACCTTTGCCCAGTCATAGCCCTAGCCCTAACCCTCACCCTAACCCTCTCCCTCTCCCTCACACTCACCCTAACTCTAACCCAAACCCTAACCTTACCCAGCCCTAGCCCTAACCCTTGCCCTAAAACCTAACACTAACCCTAACACTAACACTAACGCTAACCGTAACCCTAACCCTAACCCTAGCACTAGCACTAGCCATAGCCCAATCCTAACCTTACCCTTAACCCTAGCCCTCGCCGTACCCATAACCCTAATCCTACCCCAGCCCTAGCCCTCGGCATAGGCCTAGCACAGCCCTAGCCCTAGAAGTAGTCCTAGTCCTAGTCCTAGTCCTACTAATAGTCCTAGTCCTAGTCCTAGTCCGAGTCCTAGTCCTAGTCCGAGTCCTAGTCCTAACCCTAACCCTAAACCTAGCCCAGGCCTAGCTCTAGCTCTAGCTCTAGTGCTAGCGCTAACGCAAACGCTAAACCAAACCCTAACCCTAATCTTATCCCTAGCCCTATCCCTAACCCTTACCATAACCCTAGCCCAAACCAAAGCCCTAGCCCTAAGCCTAACCCTAGCCCTAGCCCTAGCCCTAGTCGTACCACTAGGCCTAAGCTTAAACCAAACCCTAACCCTAATCCGAGCCCTAGACCTAGACCTAGCCCTAGCTCAAACCCTAGCCCTCACCCTCACCCTCACCCTCACGCTAGCTCAGCCCTGTATCTAGCCCTAGCCCAACTCGTCGCCCTGACCGTAACCCTAACATTAGCCCTAACCCTAGCCCTAGCCCTAGCCCTAGCCCTAGCCCTAGCCCTAGCCCTAGCCCTAGCCCTAGCCCTAGCCCTAGCCCTAGCCCTAGCCCTAGCCCTAGCCCTAGCCCTAGCCCTAGCCCTAGCCCTAGCCCTAGCCCTAACCCAAACCCTAACCTTAGCCCAGTCATCGCCCTAGCCCTAGCCCTAACCCTCTTCATCTCCCTCTCCCTCTCCCTCACCCCAACCCAAACCCTAACCTTAGCCCAGCCTTAGCCCTAACCCTGGCCCTAAAACCTAACCCTAACCCTAACACTAACCTTAACCCTAACCCTAGTCCTAGCACTAGCACTAGCCCAATCCTAACTTTAAGCTTAACCCTAGCCCTAGCCCTAGCCCTAGCCCTCGCCGTACCCCTACCCCTACCCCTAGCCCCAGCCCTAGAAAACGGCCTAGGCCTAGCATAGCCCTAGCCCTATAAGTAGTCCTAGTCCTAGTCCTAGTCTTAGTCCTATTCCTAACCTTAAACCTAACCGTAGCCCAGCCCTAGTGCAAAATCTAAACCTAACCCTAACCCTAACCCTAATCTTATCCCTAGCCCTAGCCCTAGCCCTAACCCAAGCCCTAGCCCTAGCCCTAGCCCTAGCCCTAGCCCTAACCCTAACCCTAACCCTAACCCTCACCCTAACCCTAACCCAAACCCTAACCTTAGCCCAGCCCTAGCCCTAACCCTGGCCCTAAAACCTAACCCTAACCCTAACACTAACCTTAAACCTAACACTAGTTGAAGCACTAGCCCTCGAAGTACCCCTACCCCAACCCCAGCCCCAGCCCTCGCCCTCGGCCTAGGCCTAGCATAGCCTTAACCCTAGAAGTAGTACTAGTCCAAGTCCTAGTCCTAGTCCTAGTCCTAGTCCTCACCCTAACCATAGCCCAGCCCTAGCCCTAGTGCAAACTCTAACCCTAACCCTAACCCTAATCTTATCCCTAGCCCTAACCCTAACCCTGGCCCAAGCCCAAGCCCTAGCCCTAGCCCTAGCCCTAGCCCTAGCCCTAGCCCTAGCCCTAGCCCTAGCCCTAGCCCTAGCCCTAGCCCTAGTTCTAGCCCTACCCTTAGCCCTAGCCCTAATACTAATCCTCACCTTCTCCCTCACCCTAAACATAGCCCTGGCCTGGCCCTAGTCCTAGCAATAGCCCTAACCCTAACCCTGGCCCTAAGCCTATTCCTAGTCCGAGCCCGAGCATTAGCCCGAACCGAGCTTTAGCCATAGCCATATTCGTAGCACTAGGCCTAGGCTTAATCCTAGCCCTAGCCCTAGCCCTAGCCCTAGCCTTAGCCCTAGCCCTAGCCCTAGCCCTAGCCCTAGCCCTAGCCCTAGCCCTAACCCTAGCCCTAGCCCTAGCCCTCACCCTCACCCTCACCCTAACCCAAACCCTAACCTTAGCCCAGTCATCGCCCTAGCCCTAGCCCTAACCCTCTTCATCTCCCTCTCCCTCTCCCTCACCCCAACCCAAACCCTAACCTTAGCCCAGCCCTAGCCCTAACCCTGGCCCTAAAACCTAACCCTAAACCTAACCCTAACCTTAACCCTAACCCTAGTCCTAGCACTAGCACTAGCCGAATCCTAACTTTAAGTTTAACCCTAGTCCTAGCCCTAGCCCTAGCCCTCGCCGTACCCCTACCCCTACCCCTAGCCCCAGCCCTAGACCACGGCCTAGGCCTAGCATAGCCCTAGCCCTAGAAGTAGTCCTAGTCCTAGTCCTAGTCCTAGTCCTAGTCCTAGTCCTAGTCCTAGTCCTAGTCTTAGTCCTAGTCCTAACCTTAAACCTAACCGTAGCCCAGCCCTAGTGCAAAATCTAACCCTAACCCTAACCCTAACCCTAACCCTAATCTTATCCCTAGCCCTATCCCTAGCCCGAGCCCTAGCCCAAGCCCAAGCCCGAGCCCTAGCCCGAGCCCTAGCCCTAGCCCTAGCCCTAGCCCTAGCCCTAGCCCTAGCCCTAGCCCTAGCCCAAGCCCTAACCCTAACCCTAACCCTAACCCTAACCCTAACCCTCACCCTCACCCTAACCCAAACCCTAACCTTAGCCCAGCCCTAGCCCTAACCCTGGCCCTAACACCTAACCCTAACCCTAACACTAACCTTAACCCTAACACTAGTCGTAGCACTAGCCCTCGAAGTACCCCTACCCCTACCCCAACCCCAGCCCCAGCCCTCGCCCTCGGCCTAGGCCTAGCATAGCCTTAACCCTAGAAGTAGTACTAGTCCAAGTCCTAGTCCTAGTCCTAGTCCTAGTCCTCACCCTAACCATAGCCCAGCCCTAGCCCTAGTGCAAACTCTAACCCTAACCCTAACCCTAATCTTATCCCTAGCCCTAACCCTAACCCTAACCCTAACCCTAACCCTGGCCCTAGCCCTAGCCCTAGCCCTAGCCCTAGCCCTAGCCCTAGCCCTAGCCCTAGCCCTAGCCCTAGCCCTAGCCCTAGCCCTACCCTTAGCCCTAGGCCTAATACTAACCCTCACCTTCTCCCTCACCCTAAACATAGCCCTGGCCTGGCCCTAGTCCTAGCAATAGCCCTAACCCTAACCCTGGCCCTAAGCCTATTCCTAGTCCGAGCCCGAGCATTAGCCCGAACCGAGCTTTAGCCATAGCCATATTCGTAGCACTAGGCCTAGGCCTAGGCTTAATCCTAGGCCTAGCCCTAGCCCTAGCCCTAGCCCTAGCCTTAGCCCTAGCCCTAGCCCTGGCCCTAGCCCTAGCCCTAGTCCTAGTCCTAGCCCTCGTCCTAGCCCTCGGCCTAGCCCTAGCCCTAACCCTAGCCCTAACCTAAGCCCAGCTCTAGCCCTAACCCTGGCCCTAAAACCTAACCCTAACCCTAACCCTAACATTAACCTTAACGATAACCCTAGCCCTTGCACTACCACTAGGGCTATTTCTACATCTACGGCCAGAGCTGGGCTAGGCTGTGGTTGAGGGTGAAGGTGAGGGTTAGTGTTAGGGCTAGGGCTAGGGCTAGGCTTAGAGTTAGGGTTTGTGTTAGGGTTCCGGCTTGGGCTAGGGTTAGGCTTAGGCTTAGGCTTACGCTTCGGGTTAGGGTTAGGCCTAGTGCTACGGCTAGGGCTAGGGCTTAAGCTAGGGTCAGGGCTAGGCCTAGGGAAGGGCTGCGGCTAGGGCTAGGGCTAGGGCTAGGGTTAGGGCTAGGGCTAGGACTAGGGCTAGGACTAGGACTAGGACTGGGATTAGGACTAGGGCTAGGGCTAGGGCTAGGGCTAGGGCTAGTTCTACGGTATGGTTTAGGCTTAGGCCTAGTGGTACGACTAGGGCTAGGGCTAGGGTTAGGGTTAGGGTTTGGATTAGCGTTTGTGTTAGCGCTAGCACTAGAGCTAGGGCTGGGCTAGGTTTAGGGTTAGGACTAGGACTAGGACTACTTCTAGGGCTAGGGCTATGCTAGGCCTAGGCCGAGGGCTAGGGCTGGGGTAGGATTACGTTTAGGGGTACGGCGAGGGCTAGGGCTAGGGCTAGGGCTAGGGTTAAGCTTAAGGTTAGGATTGGGCTAGGGCTAGTGCTAGGGCTAGGGTTAGTGTTAGTGTTAGTGTTAGGGTTAGTGATAGTGTTAGGGTTAGTGTTAGGGTGAGGGTGAGGGTCAGGGTGAGGGTCAGGGTCAGGGTCAGGGTGAGGGTGAGGGTGAGGGTGAGGGTGAGGGTTAGGGAGAGGGGGAGGGAGAGGGTGAGGGTGAGGGTGAGGGTTAGGGCTAGGGCTACGACTGGGCGAAGGTTAGGGCTAGGGTTAGGGTTAGGATTAGGCCTAGGTCTAGTGCTACGATTATGGCTATGGCTAAAGCTCGGGCTCGGGCTTGGGCTCGGGCTAGGATTAGGCTTAGGTCTAGGGATAGGGTTAGGGCTAAGTTTTAGGGCAAGGGTTAGGGCTAGGGGAGGGCTAAGGTTAGGGCTAGGATTAGGGCTAGGGCTAGGGTTAGGGCTAGGCCGAGGGCTAGGGCTAGGGCTAGGGCTAGGGCTAGGGCTAGGGCTAGGGCTAGGACTAGGGCTAGGGCTAGGGCTAGGGCTAGGGCTAGGGCAAGGGCTAGGGATAAGATTAGGGTTAGGGTTAGGGTTAGATTTTGCACTAGGGCTAGGGCTGGGTTACGGTTAGGGTTAGGGTTAGGGTTAGGGTTAGGGTTGGGACTAGGACTAAGACTAGGACTAGGACTAGGACTAGGACTAGGACTACTTCTAGGGCTCGGGCTATGCTACGCCTAGGCCGAGGTCTAGGGCTGGGGCTAGGGGTAGGGGTAGGGGTACAGCGAGGGCTAGGGATAGGGATAGGGATAGGGATAGGGATAGGGATAGGGATAGGGCTAGATCTAGGGATAAGATTAGGGTTAGGGTTAGGGTTAGATTTTGCACTAGGGCTAGGGCTGGGCTACGGTTAGGGTTAGGGTTAGGACTAGGACTAAGACTAGGACTAGGACTAGGACTACTTCTAGGGCTAGGGCTATGCTAGGCCTAGGCCGAGGTCTGGGGCTGGGCCTAGGTGTAGGTGTAGGGGTACGGCGAGGGCTAGGGCTAGGGCTAGGGCTAGGGTTAAGCTTATAGTTAGGATTGGGCTAGTGCTAGGACTAGGGTTAGGGTTAAGTTTAGTGTTAGGTTTATGGTTAGGGTTAGGTTTTAGGGACAGGTTTAGGGCTAGGGCTGGGCTAAGATTAGGGTTTGGGTTGGTGTGAGGGAGAGGGAGAGGGAAAGGGAGATGAAGAGGGTTAGGGCTAGGGCTAGGGCGATGACTGGGCTAAGGTTAGGGTTTGGGTTAGGGTTAGGGTTAGGTTTAGGGTGAGGGTTAGGGCTAGGGCTAGGGCTAGGGCTAGGGCTAGGGCTAGGCTTAGGGCTAGGGCTAGGCTTAGGGTTACGGTCAGGGCGACTCGTTGGGCTAGGGCTAGATACAGTGCTGAGCTAGCGTGAGGGTGATGGTGAGGGTGAGGGCTTGGGCTTGGGCTTGGGCTAGGGCTTGGGCTAGGACTAGGGCTAGGGCTAGGGCTAGGGCTAGGGCTAGGACTAGGGCTAGGGCTAGGGCTAGGGCTAGGACTAGGGCTAGGGCTAGTGCTAGTGCTAGTGCTAGTGCTAGGGCTAGGGCTAGGGCTAGGGCTAGGGCTAGGGCTAGGGCTAGGGCTAGGGCTAGGGTTTGGTTCAGGCTTAGGCCTACTGGTACGACTAGGGCTAGGACTAGGGCTAGGGTTAGGGTTAGTGTTTGGAATAGTGTTTGCGTTAGCGCTAGCACTAGAGCTAGGGCCCTAGAAGTAGTCCTAGTCCTAGTCCTAGTCCTCAACATAACCGTAGCCCAGCCCTAGCCCTAGTGCAAACTCTAACCCTAACACTAACCCTAATCTTATCCCTAGCCCTAACCCTAACCCTAACCCTGGCTCAAGCCCTAGCCCTAGCCCTAGCCTTAGCCCTAGCCCTAATCATAACCCTCACCTTCTCCCTCAATCTAAACCTAGCCTTGGCCTGGCCCTAGTCCTACCAATAGCCCTAACCCTAACCCTGGCCCAAGCCCTAGCCCTAACCCTAGCCCTAGCCCTAGCCCTAGCCCTAGCCCTAGCCCTAGCCCTAGCCCTAGCCCTAGCCCTAGCCCTAGCCCTAATCCTAACCCTCACCTTCTCCCTCAACCTAAACCTAGCCCTGGACTGGCCCTAGTCATAGCAATAGCCCTAACCCTAACCCTGGCCCAAGCCCTAGCCCTAGCCCTAGCCCTAGCACTCGCCGTACACCTACCCCTACCCCTAGCCCCAGCCCTAGCCCTCGGCCTAGGCCTAGCATATCCCTAGCCCTAGAAGTAGTCCTAGTCCTAGTCTTAGTCCTAGTCCTAACCCGAACCCTAACCGTAGCCCAGCCCTAGCCCTAATGCAAAATCTAAACCTAACCCTAACACTAACCCTAATCTTATCCCTAGATCTAGCCCTAGCCCTAGCCCTAGCCCTAGCCCAAGCCCTAGCCCTAGCCCTAGCCCAAGCCCTCACCATCACCCTCACGCTAGCTCAGCCCTGTATCTAGCCCTAGCCCAACGTGTCGCCCTGACCGTAACCCTAAGCCTAGCCCTAGCCCTAAGCCTAGCCCTAGCCCTAGCCCTAGCCCTAGCCCTAGCCCTAGCCATAGCCCTAGCCCTAACCCTAGCCCTAGCCCTAACCCTCACCCTAAACCTAACCCTCACCCTAACCCAAACACTAACCTTAGCCCAGTCATCGCCCTAGACCTCGCCCTAACCCTCTTCCTCTCCCTCTCCCTCTCCCTCACCCCAACCCCAACCCTAACCTTAGCCCAGCCCGAGCCCTAACCCTGGCCCTAAAACCTAACCCTAACCCTAACCCTAACCCTAACCCTAAACTTAACCCTAACCCTAGTCCTAGCACTAGCACTAGCCCAATCCTAACTTTAAGCTTAACCCTAGCCCTAGCCCTAGCCCTCGCCGTACCCCTACGCTTACCCCTAGCCCCAGCCCTAGCTCTCAACCTAGGCCTAGCATAGCCCTAGCCCTAAAAGTAGTCCTAGTCCTAGTCCTAGTCTTAGTCCTAGTCCTAACCCTAACCCTAACCATAGCACAGCCCTAGCCCTAGTGCAAAATCTAACCCTAACCCTAACCCTATTCTTATCCCTAGATCTAGCCCTAGCCCTAGCCCTAGCCCTAGCCCTAGCCCTAGCCCTCGGCCTAGGCCTAGCATAGCCCTAGCCCTTGAAGTAGTCCTAGTCCTAGTCCTAGTCTTACTCCTAGTCCTAACCCTAACCCTAACCGTAGCCCAGCCCTAGCCCTAGTGCAAAATCTAAACCTAACCCTAACCCTAATCTTATCCCTAGATCTAGCCCTAGCTCTAGCCCTAGCCCTAGCCCTCGCCGTACCCCTACCCCTACCCCTACCCCTAGCCTTAGAACTAGCCCTTGGCCTACGCCTAGCATAGCCCTAGCCCTAGAAGTAGTCCTAGTCCTAGTCCTAGTCTTAGTCCTAGTCCTAACCCTAACCCTAACCGGAGCCCAGCCCTAGCCCTAGTGCAAAATCTAACCCTAACCCTAATCTTATCCCTAGATCTAGCCCTAGCCCTAGCCCTAGACCTAGCCCTAGCCCTAGCCCTAGCCCTAGTCCTAGCCCTCGGCCTAGCTCTAACCCTAGCCCTTATCCTAGCCCTAACCTTAGCCCACCCCTAGCCCTATCACTGTCCCTAAAACCTAGCCCTAACCCTAACACTAACCTTAACCCTAACCCTAGCACTTGCACTAGCACTAGCACTAGCCGAATCCTAACCCGACCTTCAGCCATAGACATAATCGTAGCGCTAGGCCTAGGCCTAATCCTAATCCTAAACCTAACCCTAGCCCTAGCCCTATCCCTATCCCTATCCCTAGTCCTAGCCCTAGCCCTAGCCCTAGCCCTAGCACTAGCCCTAGCCCTAGCCCTAGCCCTAGCCCTAGCCCTATTCCTAGTCCTAGTCCTAATCCCAGTCCTAGTCCTAGTCCTCGCCCTAGGACTAGCCCTAGCCCTAACCCTAGCCCTAGCGCTAACCCTAGCCGCAGCCCTTCCGTAGGCCTAGCCCTGACCCTAGCTTAAGCCCTAGCCCTAGCCGTAGCACTAGGCCTAACCCTAACCCTAAGCGTAAGCCTAAGCCTAAGCCTAACCCTAGCCCTAGCCCTAACCCAAGCCGGAACCCTAACACAAACCCTAACTCTAAGCCTAGCCCTAGCGCTAGCCCTAACACTAACCCTCACCTTCACCCTCACCCACAGCCTAGCCCAGCTCTCCCCGTAGATGTAGAAATAGCCCGAAACCTATCCCTAGACCTAAGCCTAATCCTAGCCCGAGCCCGAGCCCGAGCCCGAGCTTTAGCCATAGCCATAATCGTAGCACTAGGCCTAGGCCTAATCCTAACCCTAACCCTAGCCCTAACCCTAGCCCTAACCCTAACCCTAAACCTATCCCAAGCCCAAGCCCAAGCCCTAGCCCTAGCCCTAAGCCTAACCCTAACCCTAGCCCTAACCCTATCCCTATCCCTCTCCCTAGTCTTAGCACTAGGCCTAGGCCTAAACCAAACCCTAGCCCTAGCCCTAGCCCTAGCCCATGCCCTAGCCCTAGCCCTAACCCTATCCCTAGCCCAAACCCTAACCTTTGCCCAGTCATAGCCCTAGCCCTAACCCTAACCCTCACCCTAACCCTCTCCCTCTCCCTCACACTCACCCTAACTCTAACCCAAACCCTCACCTTACCCAGCCCTAGCCCTAACCCTTGCCCTAAAACCTAACACTAACCCTAACACTAACACTAACGCTAACCGTAACCCTAACCCTAACCCTAACCCTAACCCTAACCCTAACCCTAGCACTAGCACTAGCCATAGCCCAATCCTAACCTTACCCTTAACCCTAGCCCTCGCCGTACCCATAACCCTAATCCTACCCCAGCCCTAGCCCTCGGCATAGGCCTAGCACAGCCCTAGCCCTAGAAGTAGTCCTAGTCCTAGTCCTAGTCCTACTAATAGTCCTAGTCCTAGTCCTAGTCCGAGTCCTAGTCCGAGTCCTAGTCCTAACCCTAACCCTAAACCTAGCCCAGGCCTAGCTCTAGCTCTAGCTCTAGTGCTAGCGCTAACGCAAACGCTAACCCAAACCCTAACCCTAATCTTATCCCTAGCCCTATCCCTAACCCTTACCATAACCCTAGCCCAAACCAAAGCCCTAGCCCTAAGCCTAACCCTAGCCCTAGCCCTAGCCCTAGTCGTACCACTAGGCCTAAGCTTAAACCAAACCCTAACCCTAATCCGAGCCCTAGACCTAGCCCTAGCCCTAGCTCAAACCCTAGCCCTCACCCTCACCCTCACCCTCACGCTAGCTCAGCCCTGTATCTAGCCCTAGCCCAACTCGTCGCCCTGACCGTAACCCTAACATTAGCCCTAACCCTAGCCCTAGCCCTAGCCCTAGCCCTAGCCCTAGCCCTAGCCCTAGCCCTAGCCCTAGCCCTCACCCTCACCCTAACCCAAACCCTAACCTTAGCCCAGTCATCGCCCTAGCCCTAGCCCTAACCCTCTTCATCTCCCTCTCCCTCTCCCTCACCCCAACTCAAACCCTAACCTTAGCCCAGCCCTAGCCCTAACCCTGGCCCTAAAACCTAACCCTAACCCTAACCTTAACCCTAACCCTAGTCCTAGCACTAGCACTAGCCCAATCCTAACTTTAAGCTTAACCCTAGCCCTAGCCCTAGCCCTCGCCGTACCCCTACCCCTACCCCTAGCCCCAGCCCTAGACCACGGCCTAGGCCTAGCATAGCCCTAGCCCTATAAGTAGTCCTAGTCCTAGTCCTAGTCCTAGTCTTAGTCCTATTCCTAACCTTAAACCTAACCGTAGCCCAGCCCTAGTGCAAAATCTAAACCTAACCCTAACCCTAACCCTAATCTTATCCCTAGCCCTAGCCCTAGCCCTAGCCCGAGCCCTAGCCCTAGCCCTAGCCCTAGCCCTAGCCCTAACCCTAACCCTAACCCTAACCCTAACCCTCACCCTCACCCTAACCCAAACCCTAACCTTAGCCCAGCCCTAGCCCTAACCCTGGCCCTAAAACCTAACCCTAACCCTAACACTAACCTTAAACCTAACACTAGTTGTAGCACTAGCCCTCGAAGTACCCCTACCCCTACCCCAACCCCAGCCCCAGCCCTCGCCCTCGGCCTAGGCCTAGCATAGCCTTAACCCTAGAAGTAGTACTAGTCCAAGTCCTAGTCCTAGTCCTAGTCCTAGTCCTCACCCTAACCATAGCCCAGCCCTAGCCCTAGTGCAAATTCTAACCCTAACCCTAATCTTATCCCTAGCCCTAACCCTAACCCTAACCCTGGCCCAAGCCCAAGCCCTAGCCCTAGCCCTAGCCCAGGCCCTAGCCCTAGCCCTAGCCCTAGCCCTAGCCCTAGCCCTAGTTCTAGCCCTACACTTAGCCCTAGCCCTAATACTAATCCTCACCTTCTCCCTCACCCTAAACATAGCCCTGGCCTGGCCCTAGTCCTAGCAATAGCCCTAACCCTAACCCTGGCCCTAAGCCTATTCCTAGTCCGAGCCCGAGCATTAGCCCGAACCGAGCTTTAGCCATAGCCATATTCGTAGCACTAGGCCTAGGCTTAATCCTAGCCCTAGCCCTAGCCCTAGCCTTAGCCCTAGCCCTAGCCCTAGCCCTAGCCCTAGCCCTAGCCCTAGCCCTAGCCCTCACCCTCACCCTCACCCTAACCCAAACCCTAACCTTAGCCCAGTCATCGCCCTAGCCCTAGCCCTAACCCTCTTCATCTCCCTCTCCCTCTCCCTCACCCCAACCCAAACCCTAACCTTAGCCCAGCCCTAGCCCTAACCCTGGCCCTAAAACCTAACCCTAAACCTAACCCTAACCTTAACCCTAACCCTAGTCCTAGCACTAGCACTAGCCGAATCCTAACTTTAAGTTTAACCCTAGCCCTAGCCCTAGCCCTAGCCCTCGCCGTACCCCTACCCCTACCCCTAGCCCCAGCCCTAGACCACGGCCTAGGCCTAGCATAGCCCTAGCCCTAGAAGTAGTCCTAGTCCTAGTCCTAGTCCTAGTCCTAGTCCTAGTCCTAGTCCTAGTCCTAGTCCTAGTCCTAGTCCTAGTCCTAGTCCTAGTCTTAGTCCTTGTCCTAACCTTAAACCTAACCGTAGCCCAGCCCTAGTGCAAAATCTAACCCTAACCCTAACCCTAACCCTAACCCTAATCTTATCCCTAGCCCTATCCCTAGCCCTAGCCCTAGCCCAAGCCCAAGCCAGAGCCCTAGCCCTAGCCCTAGCCCTAGCCCTAGCCCTAGCCCTAGCCCAAGCCCTAACCCTAACCCTAACCCTAACCCTCACCCTCACCCTAACCCAAACCCTAACCTTAGCCCAGCCCTAGCCCTAACCCTGGCCCTAACACCTAACCCTAACCCTAACACTAACCTTAACCCTAACACTAGTCGTAGCACTAGCCCTCGAAGTACCCCTACCCCTACCCCAACCCCAGCCCCAGCCCTCGCCCTCGGCCTAGCATAGCCTTAACCCTAGAAGTAGTACTAGTCCAAGTCCTAGTCCTAGTCCTAGTCCTAGTCCTCACCCTAACCATAGCCCAGCCCTAGCCCTAGTGCAAACTCTAACCCTAACCCTAACCCTAATCTTATCCCTAGCCCTAACCCTAACCCTAACCCTAACCCTAACCCTGGCCCAAGCCCAAGCCCTAGCCCTAGCCCTAGCCCTAGCCCTAGCCCTAGCCCTAGCCCTAGCCCTAGCCCTAGCCCTACCCTTAGCCCTAGGCCTAATACTAACCCTCACCTTCTCCCTCACCCTAAACATAGCCCTGGCCTGGCCCTAGTCCTAGCAATAGCCCTAACCCTAACCCTGGCCCTAAGCCTATTCCTAGTCCGAGCCCGAGCATTAGCCCGAACCGAGCTTTAGCCATAGCCATATTCGTAGCACTAGGCCTAGGCCTAGGCTTAATCCTAGGCCTAGCCCTAGCCCTAGCCCTAGCCCTAGCCCTAGCCTTAGCCCTAGCCCTAGCCCTGGCCCTAGCCCTGGCCCTAGCCCTAGCCCTAGTCCTAGTCCTAGCCCTCGGCCTAGCCCTAGCCCTAACCCTAGCCCTAACCTAAGCCCAGCTCTAGCCCTAACCCTGGCCCTAAAACCTAACCCTAACCCTAACCCTAACACTAACCTTAACGATAACCCTAGCCCTTGCACTAGCACTAGGGCTATTTCTACATCTACGGCCAGAGCTGGGCTAGGCTGTGGTTGAGGGTGAAGGTGAGGGTTAGTGTTAGGGCTAGGGCTAGGGCTAGGCTTAGAGTTAGGGTTTGTGTTAGGGTTCCGGCTTGGGTTAGGGCTAGGGTTAGGCTTAGGCTTAGGCTTACGCTTCGGGTTAGGGTTAGGCCTAGTGCTACGGCTAGGGCTAGGGCTTAAGCTAGGGTCAGGGCTAGGCCTAGGGAAGGGCTGCGGCTAGGGCTAGGGCTAGGGCTAGGGTTAGGGCTAGGGCTAGGACTAGGGCTAGGACTAGGACTAGGACTGGGATTAGGACTAGGGCTAGGGCTAGGGCTAGGGCTAGGGCTAGGGCTAGGGCTAGTTCTACGGTATGGTTTAGGCTTAGGCCTAGTGGTACGACTAGGGCTAGGGCTAGGGTTAGGGTTAGGGTTTGGATTAGCGTTTGTGTTAGCGCTAGCACTAGAGCTAGGGCTGGGCTAGGTTTAGGGTTAGGACTAGGACTAGGACTACTTCTAGGGCTAGGGCTATGCTAGGCCTAGGCCGAGGGCTAGGGCTGGGGTAGGATTACGTTTAGGGGTACGGCGAGGGCTAGGGCTAGGGCTAGGGTTAAGCTTAAGGTTAGGATTGGGCTAGGGCTAGTGCTAGGGCTAGGGTTAGTGTTAGTGTTAGTGTTAGGGTTAGTGATAGTGTTAGGGTTAGTGTTAGGGTGAGGGTGAGGGTCAGGGTCAGGGTCAGGGTGAGGGTGAGGGTGAGGGTTAGGGAGAGGGGGAGGGAGAGGGTGAGGGTTAGGGCTAGGGCTAGGGCTACGACTGGGCGAAGGTTAGGGCTAGGGTTAGGGTTAGGATTAGGCCTAGGTCTAGTGCTACGATTATGGCTATGGCTAAAGCTCGGGCTCGGGCTTGGGCTCGGGCTAGGATTAGGCTTAGGTCTAGGGATAGGGTTAGGGCTAAGTTTTAGGGCCAGGGTTAGGGCTAGGGGAGGGCTAAGGTTAGGGCTAGGATTAGGGCTAGGGCTAGGGTTAGGGCTAGGCCGAGGGCTAGGGCTAGGGCTAGGGCTAGGGCTAGGACTAGGGCTAGGGCTAGGGCTAGGGCAAGGGCTAGGGATAAGATTAGGGTTAGGGTTAGGGTTAGATTTTGCACTAGGGCTAGGGCTGGGTTATGGTTAGGGTTAGGGTTAGGGTTAGGGTTAGGGTTGGGACTAGGACTAAGACTAGGACTAGGACTAGGACTAGGACTAGGACTAGGACTACTTCTACGGCTCGGGCTATGCTACGCCTAGGCCGAGGTCTAGGGCTGGGGCTAGGGCTAGGAATAGGGATAGGGATAGGGATAGGGCTAGATCTAGGGATAAGATTAGGGTTAGGGTTAGGGTTAGATTTTGCACTAGGGCTAGGGCTGGGCTACGGTTAGGGTTAGGGTTAGGACTAGGACTAAGACTAGGACTAGGACTAGGACTACTTCTAGGGCTAGGGCTATGCTAGGCCTAGGCCGAGGTCTAGGGCTGGGCCTAGGTGTAGGTGTAGGGGTACGGCGAGGGCTAGGGCTAGGGCTAGGGCTAGGGCTAGGGTTAAGCTTATAGTTAGGATTGGGCTAGTGCTAGGACTAGGGTTAGGGTTAAGTTTAGTGTTAGGGTTATGGTTAGGGTTAGGTTTTAGGGACAGGTTTAGGGCTAGGGCTGGGCTAAGATTAGGGTTTGGGTTGGTGTGAGGGAGAGGGAGAGGGAGAGGGAGAGGGAGATGAAGAGGGTTAGGGCTAGGGCTAGGGCGATGACTGGGCTAAGGTTAGGGTTTGGGTTAGGGTTAGGTTTAGGGTGAGGGTTAGGGCTAGGGCTAGGGCTAGGGCTAGGGCTAGGGCTAGGGCTAGGCTTAGGGCTAGGGCTAGGCTTAGGGTTACGGTCAGGGCGACTTGTTGGGCTAGGGCTAGATACAGTGCTGAGCTAGCGTGAGGGTGATGGTGATGGTGAGGGCTTGGGCTTGGGCTAGGGCTTGGGCTAGGACTAGGGCTAGGGCTAGGGCTAGGGCTAGGACTAGGGCTAGGGCTAGGGCTAGGGCTAGGACTAGGGCTAGGGCTAGTGCTAGTGCTAGTGCTAGTGCTAGGGCTAGGGCTAGGGCTAGGGCTACGGTTTGGTTCAGGCTTAGGCCTAGTGGTACGACTAGGGCTAGGACTAGGGCTAGGGTTAGGGTTAGTGTTTGGAATAGTGTTTGCGTTAGCGCTAGCACTAGAGCTAGGGCCCTAGAAGTAGTCCTAGTCCTAGTCCTAGTCCTCAACATAAGCGTAGCCCAGCCCTAGCCCTAGTGCAAACTCTAACCCTAACACTAACCCTAATCTTATCCTTAGCCCTAACCCTAACCCTAACCCTGGCTCAAGCCCTAGCCCTAGCCTTAGCCCTAGCCCTAATCATAACCCTCACCTTCTCCCTCAACCTAAACCTAGCCTTGGCCTGGCCCTAGTCCTACCAATAGCCCTAACCCTAACCCTGGCCCAAGCCCTAGCCCTAACCCTAGCCCTAGCCCTAGCCCTAGCCCTAGCCCTAGCCCTAGCCCTAGCCCTAGCCCTAGCCCTAGCCCTAGCCCTAGCCCTAGCCTTAGCCCTAGCCCTAATCCTAACCCTCACCTTCTCCCTCAACCTAAACCTAGCCCTGGCCTGGCCCTAGTCCTAGCAATAGCCCTAACCCTAACCCTGGCCCAAGCCCTAGCCCTAGCCCTAGCCCTAGCACTCGCCGTACACCTACCCCTTCCCCTAGCCCCAGCCCTAGCCCTCGGCCTAGGCCTAGCATATCCCTAGCCCTAGAAGTAGTCCTAGTCCTAGTCCTAGTCTTAGTCCTAGTCCTAACCCGAACCCTAACCGTAGCCCAGCCCTAGCCCTAATGCAAAATCTAAACCTAACCCTAACACTAACCCTAATCTTATCCCTAGATCTAGCCCTAGCCCTAGCCCTAGCCCTAGCCCTAGCCCAAGCCCTAGCCCTAGCCCAAGCCCTCACCATCACCCTCACGCTAGCTCAGCCCTGTATCTAGCCCTAGCCCAACGTGTCGCCCTGACCGTAACCCTAAGCCTAGCCCTAGCCCTAAGCCTAGCCCTAGCCCTAGCCCTAGCCCTAGCCCTAGCCATAACCCTAGCCCTAACCCTAGCCCTAGCCCTCACCCTCACCCTAAACCTAACCCTCACCCTAACCCAAACACTAACCTTAGCCCAGTCATCGCCCTAGACCTCGCCCTAACCCTCTTCCTCTCCCTCTCCCTCTCCCTCACCCCAACCCCAACCCTAACCTTAGCCCAGCCCGAGCCCTAACCCTGGCCCTAAAACCTAACCCTAACCCTAACCCTAACCCTAAACTTAACCCTAACCCTAGTCCTAGCACTAGCACTAGCCCAATCCTAACTTTAAGCTTAACCCTAGCCCTAGCCCTAGCCCTAGCCCTCGCCGTACCCCTACGCTTACCCCTAGCCCCAGCCCTAGCTCTCAACCTAGGCCTAGCATAGCCCTAGCCCTAAAAGTAGTCCTAGTCCTAGTCCTAGTCTTAGTCCTAGTCCTAACCCTAACCCTAACCATAGCACAGCCCTAGCCCTAGTGCAAAATCTAACCCTAACCCTAACTCTACTCTTATCCCTAGATCTAGCCCTAGCCCTAGCCCTAGCCCTAACCCTAGCCCTAGCCCTCGGCCTAGGCCTAGCATAGCCCTAGCCCTTGAAGTAGTCCTAGTCCTAGTCCTAGTCTTACTCCTAGTCCTAACCCTAACCCTAACCGTAGCCCAGCCCTAGCCCTAGTGCAAAATCTAAACCTAACCCTAACCCTAATCTTATCCCTAGATCTAGCCCTAGCTCTAGCCCTAGCCCTAGCCCTCGCCGTACCCCTACCCCTACCCCTACCCCTAGCCTTAGCCCTAGCCCTTGGCCTACGCCTAGCATAGCCCTAGCCCTAGAAGTAGTCCTAGTCCTAGTCCTAGTCTTAGTCCTAGTCCTAACCCTAACCCTAACCGGAGCCCAGCCCTAGCCCTAGTGCAAAATCTAACCCTAACCCTAATCTTATCCCTAGATCTAGCCCTAGCCCTAGACCTAGCCCTAGCCCTAGCCCTAGTCCTAGCCCTCGGCCTAGCTCTAACCCTAGCCCTTATCCTAGCCCTAACCTTAGCCCACCCCTAGCCCTATCCCTGTCCCTAAAACCTAGCCCTAACCCTAACACTAACCTTAACCCTAACCCTAGCACTTGCACTAGCACTAGCACTAGCCGAATCCTAACCCGACCTTCAGCCATAGACATAATCGTAGTGCTAGGCCTAGGCCTAATCCTAATCCTAAACCTAACCCTAGCCCTAGCCCTATCCCTATCCCTAGCCCTAGTCCTAGCCCTAGCCCTAGCCCTAGCCCTAGCCCTAGCCCTAGCCCTAGCCCTAGCCCTATTCCTATTCCTAGTCCTAATCCCAGTCCTAGTCCTATTCCTCGCCCTAGGACTAGCCCTAGCCCTAACCCTAGCCCTAGCGCTAACCCTAGCCGCAGCCCTTCCGTAGGCCTAGCCCTGACCCTAGCTTAAGCCCTAGCCCTAGCCGTAGCACTAGGCCTAACCCTAACCCTAAGCGTAAGCCTAAGCCTAAGCCTAACCCTAGCCCTAGCCCTAACCCAAGCCGGAACCCTAACACAAACCCTAACTCTAAGCCTAGCCCTAGCGCTAGCCCTAACACTAACCCTCACCTTCACCCTCACCCACAGCCTAGCCCAGCTCTGCCCGTAGATGTAGAAATACCCCGAAACCTATCCCTAGACCTAAGCCTAATCCTAGCCCGAGCCCGAGCCCGAGCCCGAGCTTTAGCCATAGCCATAATCGTAGCACTAGGCCTAGGCCTAATCCTAACCCTAACCCTAGCCCTAACCCTAGCCCTAACCCTAACCCTAAACCTATCCCAAGCCCAAGCCCAAGCCCTAGCCCTAGCCCTAGCCCTAAGCCTAACCCTAACCCTAACCCTAGCCCTAACCCTATCCCTATCCCTATCCCTATCCCTAGTCGTAGCACTAGGCCTAGGAATAAACCAAACCCTTGCCCTAGCCCTAGCCCTAGTCCTAGCCCTAGCCCTAGCCCTAGCCCTAGCCCTAGCCCTAGCCCTAGCCCTAGCCCTAGCCGAAGCCCTAGCCCTAGCCCTAGCCCTAGCCCTAGCCCTAGCCCTAACCCTAGCCCTAGCCCAAACCCTAACCTTTGCCCAATCATAGCCCCAGCCCTAGAAGTAGTCCTAGTCCTAGTCCTAGTCCTAGTCCTAGTCCTAGTCCTAGTCCTAGTCCTAGTCCTAACCCTAAACCTAGCCCAGCCCTAGCTCTAGTGCTAGCGCTAACGCAAACGCTATTCCAAACCCTAACCCTAACCCTAACCCTAGCCCTAGCCCTAGCCCTAGTCGTACCACTAGGCCTAAGCCTAAACCAAACCCTAGCCCTAGCCCTAGCCCTAGCCCTAGCCCTAGCCCTAGCCCTAGCCCTAGCCCTAGCCCTAGTCCTAGCCCTAGCCCTGGCCATAGCCCTAGTCCTAGCCCAAGCCCTAGCCCAAGCCTTCACCATCACCATCACCCTCACGCTAGCTCAGCCCTGTATCTAGCCCTAGCCCAACGAGTCGCCCTGACCGTAACCCTAAGCCTAGCCCTAGCCCTAAGCCTAGCCCTAGCCCTAGTCCTAGCCCTAGCCCTAGCCCTAACCCTCACCGAAAACCTAACCCAAACCCTAACCCAAACCCTAACGTTAGCCCAGTCATCGCCCTAGCCCTAGCCCTAACCCTCTTCCTATCCCTCTCCCTCTCCCTCTCCCTCACCCCAACCCAAACCCTAACCTTAGCCCAGCCCTAGCCCTAGTGCAAACTCTAACCCTAAACCTAACCCTAATCTTATCCCTAGCCCTAGCCCTAGCCCTAGCCCTAGCCCTAGCCCTAGCCCTAACCCTAGCACTAGCCCAAACCCTAACCTTTGCCCAATCATACCCCCAGCCCTAGAAGTAGTCCTAGTCCTAGTCCTAGTCCTAGTCCTAGTCCTAGTCCTAGTCCTAGTCCTAGTCCTAGTCCAAGTCCTAGTCCTAGTCCTAACCCTAAACCTAGCCCAGCCCTAGCTCTAGTGCTAGCGCTAACGCAAACGCTATTCCAAACCCTAACCCTAACCCTAACCCTAGCCCTAGCCCTAGCCCTAGCCCTAGTCGTACGACTAGGCCTATGCCTAAACCAAACCCTAGCCCTAGCCCTAGCCCTAGCCCTAGTCCTAGCCCTAGCCCTGGCCCTAGCCCTAGTCCTAGCCCTAGCCCAAGCCCTAGCCCAAGCCTTCACCATCACCATCACCCTCACGCTAGCTCAGCCCTGTATCTAGCCCTAGCCCAACGAGTCGCCCTGACCGTAACCCTAAGCCTAGCCCTAGCCCTAGTCCTAGCCCTAGCCCTAGCCCTAACCCTCACCGAAAACCTAACCCAAACCCTAACCCAAACCCTAACCTTAGCCCAGTCATCGCCCTAGCCCTAGCCCTAACCCTCTTCCTCTCCCTCTCCCTCTCCCTCACCCCAACCCAAACCCTAACCTTAGCCCAGCCCTAGCCCTAGTGCAAACTCTAACCCTTACACTAACCCTAATCTTATCCCTAGCCCTAGCCCTAGCCCTAGCCCTAGCCCTAGCCCTAGAAGTAGTCCTAGTCCTAGTCCTAGTCTTAGTCCTAGTCCTAACCGTAACCCTAACCGTAGCCCAGCCCTAGCCCTAGTGCAAACTCTAACCCTAACCCTAACCCTAATCTTATCCCTAGCCCTAACCCTAATCCTAACCCTCGCCCCAGTGGTGGCTGGTGGGCTTCAGGGCTGGGTGTTCAGAGCCCTAAGTCCCAGGGAGGCGGGGCTGCTGAAGGTGCTGGGTGGAGCTTAAGAGGTCACTGGGTGGAGCTTAAGAGGTCACTGGGTGGAGCATAAGAGGTCGCTGGGTGGAGCCTAAGAGGTCACTAGGCGGAGCCCCGGTTCAGAAAGTCTCAGAACCAGATAGGTGGGACCACAGCCAATCTGATGTGTTCCCTGGCTGAGTCTTAAAGTGCAATGAAGCCGGATTAAACCTGAGGTGTGACTGGAGCCAATGTGAAAAGAAAATTACTGGTCACATGGCTGATGTCTTCTGTGCCTATGAAAGTGGACTTAAGCTAGATTAATCCCTAGAAGAGGAAGAAAAAGAAGAAGAGGATGAGGAAGAAGAAGAAGAGTTGGCTTTTCTACCCCGCTTTTCTCACCCATTTAAGGGGACTCAAGGCGGCTGACAAACTTTCTGTTCTTCCCCGCACAACAGACACCCTGTGAGGTAGGTGGGGCTGTGAGAGCTCAGAAGAGAGCTGTGACTAGCCCATAGCCACCTAGCAAGCTTGGCTCATGTGAAAGTGGACTGAAGCTGGATTAATCCCTAGAAGAAGCAGAAGCAGCAATGGCTTTTCTACCCCGGTTTTCTCTCCCATTTAAGGGGACTCAAAGCAGCTGACAAACTTTCTGTTCTTCCCCCCACAACAGACACCCTGTGAGGTAGGTGGGGCTGTGAGAGCTCAGAAGAGAGCTGTGACTAGCCCATGGCCACCTAGCAACCTTGGCTCATGTGAAAGTGGACGGAAGCTGGATTAAAGCTCTGGTGTGACTGCAGCCAAAGTGAAGAGAAAATTATTGGTCACATGGCTGATATCTTCTGTGCCTATGAAAGTGGACTAAAGCTAGATTAATCCCTAGAAGAAGCAGCGTTGGCTTTTCTATCCCGCTTTTCTCTCCCATTTAAGGGGACTCAAAGCGGCTGACAAACTTTCTATTCTTCCCCCCACAACAGACACCCTGTGAGGTAGGTGGGGCTGTGAGAGCTCAGAAGAGAGCTGTGACTAGCCCATGGCCACCTAGCAAGCTTGGCTCATGTGAAAGTGGACTGAAGGTGGATTAAAGCTCTGGTGTGACTGCAGCCAAAGTGAAGAGAAAATTATTGGTCACATGGCTGATATCTTCTGTGCCTATGAAAGTGGACTAAAGCTAGATTAATCTCTAGAAGAAGCAGAGTTGGCTTTTCTACCCTGCTTTTCTCACCCATTTAAGGGGACTCAAAGCGGCTGACAAACTTTCTGTTCTTCCCCCCACAACAGACACACTGTGAGGTAGGTGGGGCTGTGAGAGCTCAGAAGAGAGCTGTGACTAGCCCATGGCCACCTAGCAAGCTTGGCTCATGTGAAAGTGGACTGAAGGTGGATTAAAGCCAGGTTTAGGGTTAGGGCTATTGCTAGGACTAGAGCCAGGCCAGGCCTAGGTTTAGGGTGAGGGAGAAGGTGAGGCTTAGGATTAGGGCTAGGGCTAAGGGTAGGGCTAGGGCTAGGGCTAGGGCTAGGGCTAGGGCTAGGGCTAGGGCTAGGGCTAGGGCTAGGGCTAGGGCTAGGGCTAGGGCTAGGGCTTGGGCTTGGGCCAGGGTTAGGGTTAGGGCTAGGGCTAGGGATAAGATTAGGGTTAGTGTTAGAGTTAGAGTTTGCACTAGGGCTAGGGCTGGGCTACAGTTAGGGTGAGGACTAGGACTAGGACTAGGAATTGGACTAGTACTACTTCTAGGGTTAAGGCTATGCTAGGCCTAGGCCGAGGGCGAGGGCTGGGGCTGGGGCTAGGGGTAGGGGTAGGGGTATTTCGAGGGCTAGTGCTACGGCTAGGGCTAGGGTTAAGGTTAGTGTTAGGGTTAGGGTTAGGGTTAGGTTTTAGGGCCAGGGTTAGGGCTAGGGCTGGGCTAAGGTTAGGGTTTGGGTTAGCGTGAGGGTGAGGGTTAGGGCTAGGGCTAGGGCTAGGGCTAGGGCTAGGGCTAGGGCTAGGGCTAGGGCTAGGGATAAGATTAGGGTTAGGGTTAGGGTTAGATTTTCCACTAGGGCTGGGCTACGGTTAGGTTTAAGGTTAGGACTAGGACTAAGACTAGGACTAGGACTAGGACTACTTCTAGGGCTAGGGCTATGCTAGGCCTAGGCCGAGGTCTAGGGCTGGGGCTAGGGGTAGGGGTAGGGGTACGGCGAGGGCTAGGGCTAGGGCTAGGGCTAGGGCAAGGGCAAGGGCTAGGGTTAAGCTTAAAGTTAGGATTGGGCTAGTGCTAGTGCTAGGACTAGGGTTAGGGTTAAGGTTAGTGTTAGGGTTAGGTTTAGGTTTTAGGGCCAGGGTTAGGGCTAGGGCTGGGCTAAGGTTAGGGTTGGGGTTGGGGTGAGGGAGAGGGAGAGGGAGATGAAGAGTGTTAGGGCTAGGGCTAGGGCGATGACAGGGTTAAGGTTAGGGTTTGGGTTAGGGTTAGGGTGAGGGTTAGGGCTAGGGCTAGGGTTAGGGCTAGGGCTAGGGCTAGGGCTAGGGCTAGGGCTAGGGCTAGGGCTAATGTTAGGGTTACGGTCAGGGCGACGAGTTGGGCTAGGGCTAGATACAGGGCTGAGCTAGCGTGAGGCTGAGGGTGAGGGCTAGGGCTTGGGCTAGGGCTAGGGCTAGGGCTAGGGCTAGGATTAGGGTTAGGGTTTGGTTTAGGCTTAGGCCTAGTGGTACAACTAGGGCTAGGGCTAGGGCTAGGGTTAGCCTTAGGGCTAGGGCTTGGGTTTGGGCTAGGGTTATGGTAAGGGTTAGGGTTAGGGCTAGGGATAAGATTAGGGTTATGGTTTGGGTTAGCGTTTGCGTTAGCGCTAGCACTAGAGCTAGGCCTGGGCTAGGTTTAGGGTTAGGGTTAGGACTAGGACTTGGACTAGGACTAGGACTAGGACTAGGACTATTAGTAGGACTAGGACTAGGACTAGGACTAGGACTACTTCTAGGACTAGGGCTGTGCTAGGCCTACTCCGAGGGCTAGGGCTGGGGTAGGATTAGGGTTATGGGTACGGCGAGGGCTAGGGTTAAGGGTAAGGTTAGGATTGGGCTATGGCTAGTGCTAGTGCTAGCGTTAGGGTTAGTGTTAGGATTAGGGTTAGGTTTTAGGGCAAGGGTTAGGGCTAGGGCTGGGTAAGGTTAGGGTTTGGGTTAGAGTTAGGGTGAGGGTGAGGGAGAGGGAGAGGGTTAGGGTGAGGGTTAGGGCTAGGGCTATGACTGGGCAAAGGTTAGGGTTTGGGCTAGGGCTAGGGTTAGGGTAGGGCAAGGGCTTGGGCTAGGGCTAGGGCTAGGGCTAGGGCTAGGGTTTGGTTTAGGCCTAGGCCTACTGCTAAGACTAGGGATAGGGATAAGGATAGGGTTAGGGATAGGGTTAGGGTTAGGCTTAGGGCTAGGGCTAGGGCTTGGGCTTGGGCTAGGTTTAGGTTTAGGGTTAGGGTTAGGGCTAGGTGTTAGGGCTAGGGTTAGGGTTATGTTTAGGCCTAGGCCTAGTGCTACGATTATGGCTATGGCTAAAGCTCGGGCTCGGGCTAGGATTAGGCTTAGGTCTAGGGATAGGTTTCGGGCTATTTCTACATCTACGGCCAGAGCAGGGCTAGGCTGAGGGTGAGGGTGAAGGTGAGGATTAGTGTTAGGGCTAGGGCTAGCGCTAGGCTTAGAGTTAGGGTTTGTATTAGGGTTCCGTCTTGGGTTAGGGCTAGGCTTAGGCTTAGGCTTAGGCTTAGGCTTACGCTTAGGGTTAGGGTTAGGCCTAGTGCTACGGCTAGGGCTTGGGCTGAAGGAAGGGTCAGGGCTAGGACTAGGGAAGGACTGCGGGTAGGGCTAGGGCTAGGGCTAGGGCTAGGGCTAGAGCTATGACTAGGACTAGGACTAGGACTAGGACTAGGACTAGGACTAGGGCTAGGGCAAGGGCTAGGGCTAGGGCTAGGGCTAGGGCTAGGGCTAGGGCTAGGGCTAGGGCTAGCGCTAACGCTAGGGTCAGGGTTAGGATTAGGATTAGGCCTAGGCCTAGGCCTAGGCCTAGGCCTAGTGCTACGACTATGGCTATGGCTAAAGCTCGGGCTTGGGCTCGGGCTCGGGCTAGGATTAGGCGTAGGGCCAGGGTTAGGGTTAGGGCTATTGATAGGACTAGGGCCAGGCCAGGGCTAGGGTTAGGGTGAGGGTGAAGGTGAGGGTTAGTATTAGGGCTAGGGCTCGGTCTCGGGTTAGGCTTAGGGCTAGGGCTAGGGCTAGGACTTGGGCTTGGGCTTGGGCCAGGATTAGGGTTAAGGTTAGGGTTAGGGTTAGGGCTAGGGATAAGATTAGGGTTAGGGTTAGGGTTAGGGTTAGGGTTAGAGTTTGCACTAGGGCTAGGGCTGGGCTACGGTTAGGGTTAGGACTAGGACTAGGACTAGGACTTGGACTAGGACTAGGACTACTTCTAGGGTTAGGGCTATGCAAGGCCGAGGCCGAGGGCTTGGGCTGGGGCTAGGGGTAGGGTTAGGGGTACTTCGAGGGCAAGTGCTACGGCTAGGGAAAGGGTTAAGGTTAGTGTTAGGGTTAGGGTTAGGTTTTAGGGCCAGGGTTAGGGCTAGGGCTGGGCTAAGTTTAGGGTTTGGGTTAGGGTGAGGGTGAGGGTTAGGGCGAGGGCGAGGGCGAGGGTGAGGGCGAGGGCGAGGGCGAGGGCTAATGTTAGGGTTACGGTCAAGGCGACGGGGTGGGCTAGGGCTCGATACAGGGCTGAGCTAGCGTGAGTGTGAGGGTGAAGGTGAGGGTGAGGGTGAGGTCTATGGCTTGGGCTAGGGATAGGGCTAGTGCTAGGGCTAGGGCTTGGGCTAGGATTAGGGTTAGGGTTTGGTTTAGGCTTAGGCTTAGGCCTAGTGGTACGACTAGGGCTAGGGCTAGGGCTAGGGTTAGCCTTAGGGCTAGGGCTTGGGCTTGGGCTAGGGTTAGGGTAACGGTTAGGGTTAGTTCTAGGGATACGATTAGGGTTAGGGTTAGGACTAGGACTAGGACTAGGACTATTAGTAGGACTAGGACTAGAACTAGGACTACTTCTAGGGCTAGGGCTGTGCTAGGCCTAGGCCGAGGGCTACGGCTGGGGTAGGATTAGGGTTAGAGGTACGGCGAGGGCTAGGGCTAGGGTTAAGGTTAAAGTTAGGATTGGGCTAGGGCTAGGGCTAGGGCTAGGGTTAGGGTTAGGGTTAGCGTTAGGGTTAGTGTTAGTGTTAGGGTTAGTGTTAGGTTTTAGGGCAAGGGATAGGGCTAGGGCTGGGTAAGGTTAGGATTTGGGTTAGGGTGAGGACTAGGACTAGGACTAGGGCTAGGGCTAGGGCTAGGGCTAGGGCTAGGGCTAGGATTAAGCCTAGGCCTAGGCCTAGTGCTATGAATATGGCTATGGCTAAAACTCGGTTCGGGCTAATGCTCGGGCTCGGACTAGGAATAGGCTTAGGGCCAGGTTTAGGGTTAGGGCTATTGCTAGGACTAGGGCCAGGCCAGGCCTAGGTTTAGGGTGAGGGAGAAGGTGAGGCTTAGGATTAGGGCTAGGGCTAAGGGTAGGGCTAGGGCTAGGGCTAGGGTTAGGGCTAGGGCTAGGGCTAGGGCTAGGGCTAGGGCTGGGGCTACGGCTAGGGCTAGGGCTAGGGCTTGGGCTTGGGCTTGGGCCAGGGTTAGGGTTAGGGTTAGGGCTAGGGGTAAGATTAGGGTTAGTGTTAGGGTTAGAGTTTGCACTAGGGCTAGGGCTGGGCTACGGTTAGGGTGAGGACTAGGACTAGGACTAGGACTAGGAATTGGACTAGTACTACTTCTAGGGTTAAGGCTATGCTAGGCCTAGGCCGAGCGCGAGGGCTGGGGCTGGGGCTAGGGGTAGGGGTAGGGGTATTTCGAGGGCTAGTGCTACGGCTACGGTTAGGGTTAAGGTTAGTGTTAAGGTTACGGTTAGGGTTAGGTTTTAGGGCCAGGGTTAGGGCTAGGGCTGGGCTAAGGTTAGGGTTTGGGTGAGGGTGAGGGTGAGGGTTAGGGCTAGGGCTAGGGCTAGGGCTAAGGCTAGGGCTAGGGCTAGGGCTAGGGCTATGGCTAGGGTTAGGGTTAGGGTTAGGGTTAGATTTTGCACTAGGGCTGGGCTACGGTTAGGTTTAAGGTTAGAACTAGGACTAAGACTAGGACTAGGACTAGGACTAGGACTACTTCTAGGGCTAGTGCTATGCTAGGCCTAGGCCGAGGTCTAGGACTGGGGCTAGGGGTAGGGGTAGGGGTATGGCGAGGGCTAGGGCTAGGGCTAGGGCAAGTGCTAGGGTTAAGCTTAAAGTTAGGATTGGGCTAGTGCTAGTGCTAGGACTAGGGTTAGGGTTAAGGTTAGGGTTAGGGTTAGGGTTAGGGTTTAGGGCCAGGGTTAGGGCTAGGGCTGGGCTAAGGTTAGGGTTGGGGTTGGGGTGAGGGAGAGGGAGAGGGAGATGAAGAGGGTTAGGGCTAGGGCTAGGGCGATGACTGGGCTAAGGTTAGGGTTTGGGTTAGGGTGAGGGTTAGGGCTAGGGCTATGGCTATGGCTATGGCTAGGGCTAGGGCTAGGGTTAGGGCTAGGGCTAGGGCTAGGGCTAGGGCTAGGGCTAGGGCTAGGGCTAGGGCTAATGTTAGGGTTACGGTCAGGGCGACGAGTTGGGCTAGGGCTATATACAGGGCTGAGCTAGCGTGAGGGTGAGGGTGAGTGTGAGGGCTAGGGCTTGGGCTAGGGCTAGGGCTAGGGCTAGGATTAGGGTTAGGGTTTGGTTTAGGCTTAGGCCTAGTTGTACAACTAGGGCTAGGGCTAGGGCTAGGGTTAGCCTTAGGGCTAGGGCTTGGGTTTGGGCTAGGGTTATGGTAAGGGTTAGGGTTAGGGCTAGGGATAAGATTAGGGTTAGGGTTTGGGTTAGCATTTGCGTGAGCGCTAGCACTACAGCTAGGCCTGGGCTATGTTTAGGGTTAGGGTTAGGACTAGGACTTGGACTAGGACTAGGACTAGGACTAGGACTATTAGTAGGACTAGGACTAGGACTAGGACTAGGACTAGGACTACTTCTAGGGCTAGGGCTGTGCTAGGCCTAGGCCGAGGGCTAGGGCTGGGGTAGGATTAGGTGTAGGGGTACGGCGAGGGCTAGGGCTAGTGTTAAGGTGAAGGTTAGGATTGGGCTAGGGCTAGTGCTAGGGTTAGGGTTAGGGTTAGGGTTAGCGTTAGGGTTTGTGTTAGGGTTAGTGTTAGGTTTTAGGGCAAGGGTTAGGGCTAGGGCTGGGGAAGATTAGGGTTTGGGTTTGGGTTAGGGTGAGGGTGAGGGTGAGGGTGAGGGTGAGGGAGAGGGAGAGGGAGAGGGAGAGGGTTAGGGTGAGGGTTAGGGCTAGGGCTATGACTGGGCAAAGGTTAGGGTTTGGGCTAGGGCTAGGGTTAGGGCTAGGGCAAGGGCTTGGGCTAGGGCTAGGGCTAGGGCTAGGGCTAGGGCTAGGGTTTGGTTTAGGCCTAGGCCTAGTGCTAAGACTAGGGATAGGGATAGGGTTAAGGCTAGGGTTAGGGTTAGGCTTAGGCTTAGGGCTAGGGCTAGGGCTTGGGCTTGGGCTAGGTTTAGGTTTAGGGTTAGGGCTAGGGATAGTATTAGGATTAGGCCTAGGCCTAGTGCTACGATTATGGCTATGGCTAAAGCTCTGGCTCGGGCTAGGATTAGGCTTAGGTCTAGGGATAGGTTTCGGGCTATTTCTACATCTACGGCCAGAGCAGGGCTAGGCTGAGGGTGAGGGTGAAGGTGAGGATTAGTGTTAGGGCTAGGGCTAGCGCTAGGCTTAGAGTTAGGGTTTGTGTTAGGGTTCCGGCTTGGGTTAGGGCTAGGCGTAGGCTTAGGCTTACGCTTAGGGATAGGGTTAGGCCTAGTGCTACGGCTAGGGCTAGGGCTGAAGGTAGGGTCAGGGCTAGGACTAGGGAAGGACTGCGGGTAGGGCTAGGGCTAGGACTAGGGCTAGGGCTAGGGCTATGACTAGGATTAGGACTAGGGCTAGGGCTAGGGCTAGGGCTAGGGCTAGGCCTAGTGCTACGACTATGGCTATGGCTAAAGCTCGGGCTTGGGCTTGGGCTCGGGCTAGGATTAGGTGTAGGGCCAGGGTAGGGTTAGGGCTATTGCTAGGACTAGGGCCAGGCCAGGGCCAGGGTTAGGGTGAGGGTGAAGGTGAGGGTTAGTATTAGTGCTAGGGCTAGGGCTAGGACTTGGGCTTGGGCCAGGGTTAGGGTTAGGGTTAGGGTTAGGGCTAGGGATAAGATTAGGATTAGGGTTAGGGTTAGGGTTAGGGTTAGAGTTTGCACTAGGGCTAGGGCTGGGCTACGGTTAGGGTTAGGACTAGGACTAGGACTAGGACTAGGACTAGGACTAGGACTAGGACTAGGACTAGGACTAGGACTAGGACTAGGACTAGGACTTGGACTAGGACTAGGACTACTTCTAGGGTTAGGGCTATGCAAGGCCGAGGCCGAGGGCTAGGGCTGGGGCTAGGGGTAGGGTTAGGGGTACTTCGAGGGCAAGGGCTACGGCTAGGGAAAGGGTTAAGGTTAGTGTTAGGGTTAGGGTTAGGTTTTAGGGCCAGGGTTAGGGCTAGGGCTGGGCTAAGGTTAGGGTTTGGGTTAGGGTGAGGGTGAGGGTTAGGGCTAGTGCTAGGGCTAGGGCTAGGGCTAGGGCTAGGGCTAGGGCTAGGGCTAGGGCTAGGGATAAGATTAGGGTTAGGGTTAGGGTTAGGGTTAGATTTTCCACTAGGGCTGGGCTACGGTTAGGTTTAAGGTTAGGACTAGGACTAAGACTAGGACTAGGACTAGGACTAGGACTACTTCTAGGGCTAGGGATATGCTAGGCCTAGGCTGAGGTCTAGGGCTGGGGCTAGGGGTAGGGGTAGGGGTACGGCGAGGGCTAGGGCTAGGGCTAGGGCAAGGGCTAGGGTTAAGCTTAAAGTTAGGATTGGGCTAGTGCTAGTGCTAGGACTAGGGTTAGGGTTAAGGTTAGTGTTAGGGTTAGGGTTAGGTTTTAGGGCCAGGGTTAGGGCTAGGGCTGGGCTAAGGTTAGGGTTTGGGTTGGGGTGACGGAGAGGGAGAGGGAGATGAAGAGGGTTAGGGCTAGGGCTAGGGCGATGACTGGGTTAAGGTTAGGGTTTGGGTTAGGGTGAGGGTTAGGGCTAGGGCTAGGGCTAGGGCTAGGGCTAGGGCTAGGGCTAGGGCTAGTGTTAGGGCTACGGCTAGGGCTAGGGCTAGGGCTAATGTTAGGGTTACGGTCATGGCGACGAGTTGGGCTAGGGCTAGATACAGGGCTGAGCTAGCGTGAGGGTGAGGGTGAGGGTGAGGGCTAGGGCTTGGGCTAGGGCCAGGGCTAGGGTTAGGGCTAGGATTAGGGTTAGGGTTTGGTTTAGGCTTAGGCCTAGTGGTACAACTAGGGCTAGGGCTAGGGCTAGGGCTAGGGCTAGGGCTAGCCTTAGGGCTAGGGCTTGGGTTTGGGCTAGGGTTATTGTAAGGGTTAGGGTTAGGGCTAGGGATAAGATTAGGGTTAGGGTTTGGGTTAGCGTTTGCGTTAGCGCTAGCACTAGAGCTAGGCCTGGGCTAGGTTTAGGGTTAGGGTTAGGACTAGGACTTGGACTAGGACTAGGACTAGGACTAGGACTAGGACTATTAGTAGGACTAGGACTAGGACTAGGACTAGGACTACTTCTAGGACTAGGGCTGTGCTAGGCCTACGCCGAGGGCTAGGGCTGGGGTAGGATTAGGGTTATGGGTACGGCGAGGGCTAGGGTTAAGGGTAAGGTTAGGATTGGGCTGTGGCTAGTGCTAGTGCTAGTGCTAGGGTTAGGGTTAGGGTTAGGGTTAGGGTTACGGTTAGCGTTAGGGTTAGTGTTAGGGTTAGGGTTAGGTTTTAGGGCAAGGGTTAGGGCTAGGGCTGGGTAAGGTTCGGGTTTGGGTTAGAGTTAGGGTGAGGGTGAGTGTGAGGGAGAGGGAGAGGGTTAGGGTGAGGGTTAGGGCTAGGGCTATGACTGGGCAAAGGTTAGGGTTTGGGCTAGGGCTAGGGTTAGGGTAGGGCAAGGGCTTGGGCTAGGGCTAGGGCTAGGGCTAGGGCTAGGGCTAGGGTTTGGTTTAGGCCTAGGCCTAGTGCTAAGACTAGGGATAGGGATAAGGATAGGGTTAGGGCTAGGGTTAGGGTTAGGCTTAGGGGTAGGGCTAGGGCTAGGGCTAGGGCTAGGGCTTGGGCTTGCGCTAGGTTTAGGTTTAGGGTTAGGGCTAGGGTTAGGGCTAGGGTTAGGGTTAGGATTAGGCCTAGGCCTAGTGCTACGATTATGGCTATGGCTAAAGCTCGGGCTCGGGCTAGGATTAGGCTTAGGTCTAGGGATAGGTTTCGGGCTATTTCTACATCTACGGCCAGAGCAGGGCTAGGCTGAGGGTGAGGGTGAAGGTGAAGGTGAGGATTAGTGTTAGGGCTAGGGCTAGCGCTAGGCTTAGAGTTAGGGTTTGTGTTAGGGTTCCGTCTTGGGTTAGGGCTAGGCTTAGGCTTAGGCTTAGGCTTAGGCTTACGCTTAGGGTTAGGGTTAGGCCTAGTGCTACGGCTAGGGCTAGGGCTGAAGGTAGGGTCAGGGCTAGGACTAGGGAAGGACTGCGGGTAGGGCTAGGGCTAGGGCTATGACTAGGACTAGGACTAGGACTAGGACTAGGACTAGGGCTAGGGCAAGGGCTAGGGCTAGGGCTAGGGCTAGGGCTAGGGCTAGGGCTAGGGCTAGGGCTAGCGCTAGCGCTAGGGTCAGGGTTTGGATTAGGATTAGGCCTAGGCCTAGGCCTAGGCCTAGGCCTAGTGCTACGACTATGGCTATGGCTAAAGCTCGGGCTTGGGCTCGGGCTCGGGCTAGGATTAGGCGTAGGGCCAGGGTTAGGGTTAGGGCTATTGCTAGGACTAGGGCCAGGCCAGGGCTAGGGTTAGGGTGAGGGTGAAGGTGAGGGTTAGTATTAGGGCTAGGGCTAGGGCTCGGGTTAGGCTTAGGGCTAGGGCTAGGGCTAGGACTTGGGCTTGGGCTTGGGCCAGGGTTAGGGTTAAGGTTAGGGTTAGGGTTAGGGCTAGGGATAAGATTAGGGTTAGGGTTAGGGTTAGGGTTAGGGTTAGAGTTTGCACTAGGGCTAGGGCTGGGCTACGGTTAGGGTTAGGACTAGGACTAGGACTTGGACTAGGACTAGGACTAGGACTACTTCTAGGGTTAGGGCTATGCAAGGCCGAGGCCGAGGGCTAGGGCTGGGGCTAGGGTTAGGGTTAGGGGTACTTCGAGGGCAAGTGCTACGGCTAGGGAAAGGGTTAAGGTTAGTGTTAGGGTTAGGGTTAGTTTTTAGGGCCAGGGTTAGGGCTAGGGCTGGGCTAAGTTTAGGGTTTGGGTTAGGGTGAGGGTGAGGGTTAGGGCGAGGGCGAGGGCGAGGGCGAGGGCTAATGTTAGGGTTACGGTCAAGGCGACGGGTTGGGCTAGGGCTCGATACAGGGCTGAGCTAGCGTGAGTGTGAGGGTGAAGGTGAGGGTGAGGGTGAGGTCTATGGCTTGGGCTAGGGCTAGGGCTAGGGCTAGGGCTTGGGCTAGGATTAGGGTTAGGGTTTGGTTTAGGCTTAAGCCTAGTGGTACGACTAGGGCTAGGGCTAGGGCTTGGGCTAGGGTTAGGGTAAGGGTTAGGGTTAGGGTTAGTTCTAGGGATACGATTAGGGTTAGGGTTAGGACTAGGACTAGGACTAGGACTATTAGTAAAACTAGGACTAGAACTAGGACTACTTCTAGGGCTAGGGCTGTGCTAGGCCTAGGCCGAGGGCTACGGCTGGGGTAGGATTAGGGTTAGAGGTACGGCGAGGGCTAGGGCTAGGGTTAAGGTTAAAGTTAGGATTGGGCTAGGGCTAGGGCTAGGGTTAGGGTTAGGGTTAGCGTTAGGGTTAGGGTTAGTGTTACTGTTAGTGTTAGGTTTTAGGGCAAGGGTTAGGGCTAGGGCTGGGTAAGGTTAGGATTTGGGTTAGGGTGAGGACTAGGACTAGGGCTTGGGCTAGGGTTAGGGCTAGGGCTAGGGCTAGGGCTAGGATTAAGCCTAGGCCTAGGCCTAGTGCTATGAATATGGCTATGGCTAAAACTCGGTTCGGGCTAATGCTCGGGCTCGGACTAGGAATAGGCTTAGTGCCAGGTTTAGGGTTAGGGCTATTGCTAGGACTAGGGCCAGGCCAGGCCTAGGTTTAGGGTGAGGGAGAAGGTGAGGCTTAGGATTAGGGCTAGGGCTAAGGGTAGGGCTAGGGCTAGGGCTAGGGCTACGTTTAGGACTAGGGCTAGGGCTAGGGCTAGGGCTAGGGCTAGGGCTAGGGCTTGGGCTTGGGCTTGGGCCAGGTTTAGGGTTAGGGTTAGGGCTAGGGGTAATATTAGGGTTAGTGTTAGTGTTACCGCTAACCCTAATCCTACCCCAGACCTAGCCCTCGGCCTAGGCCTAGCACAGCCCTAGCCCTAGAAGTAGTCCTAGTCCTAGCCCTAGCCCTAGCCCTAGCCCTAGCCCTAGCCCTAGCCCTAGCCCTAGCCCTAGCCCTAGCCCTAGCCCTAGCCCTAGCCCTAGCCCTAGCCCTAACCCTAGCCCTAGCCCAAACCCTAACCTTTGCCCAATCATAGCCCCAGCCCTAGAAGTAGTCCTAGTCCTAGTCCTAGTCCTAGTCCTAGTCCTAGTCCTAGTCCTAGTCCTAACCCTAAACCTAGCCCAGCCCTAGCTCTAGTGCTAGCGCTAACGCAAACGCTATTCCAAACCCTAACCCTAACCCTAAACCTAGCCCTAGCCCTAGCCCTAGTCGTACCACTAGGCCTAAGCCTAAACCAAACCCTAGTCCTAGCCCTAGCCCTAGCACTAGCCCTAGCCCTAGCCCTAGCCCTAGTCCTAGCCCTAGCCCTGGCCCTAGCCCTAGCCCTAGCCCTAGCCCTAGCCCTAGCCCTAGCCCTAGCCCTAGCCCTAGCCCTAGCCCTAGAAGTAGTCCTAGTCCTAGTCCTAGTCTTAGTCCTAGTCCTAACCGTAACCCTAACCGTAGCCCAGCCCTAGCCCTAGTGCAAACTCTAACCCTAACCCTAACCCTAATCTTATCCCTAGCCCTAACCCTAATCCTAACCCTGGCCCCAGTGGTGGCTGGTGGGCTTCAGGGCTGGGTGTTCAGAGCCCTAAGTCCCAGGGAGGCGGGGCTGCGGAAGGTGCTGGGTGGAGCTTAAGAGGTCACTGAGTGGAGCTTAAGAGGTCACTGGGTGGAGCTTAAGAGGTCGCTGGGTGGAGCCTAAGAGGTCACTAGGCGGAGCCCCGGTTCAGAAAGTCTCAGAACCAGATAGGTGGGACCACAGCCAATCTGATGTGTTCCCTGGCTGAGTCTTAAAGTGCAATGAAGCCGGATTAAACCTGAGGTGTGACTGGAGCCAATGTGAAAAGAAAATTACTGGTCACATGGCTGATGTCTTCTGTGCCTATGAAAGTGGACTTAAGCTAGATTAATCCCTTGAAGAGGAAGAAAAAGAAGAAGAGGATGAGGAAGAAGAAGAAGAGTTGGCTTTTCTACCCCGCTTTTCTCACCCATTTAAGGGGACTCAAGGCGGCTGACAAACTTTCTGTTCTTCCCCGCACAACAGACACCCTGTGAGGTAGGTGGGGCTGTGAGAGCTCAGAAGAGAGCTGTGACTAGCCCATAGCCACCTAGCAAGCTTGGCTCATGTGAAAGTGGACTGAAGCTGGATTAATCCCTAGAAGAAGCAGAAGCAGCAATGGCTTTTCTACCCCGGTTTTCTCTCCCATTTAAGGGGACTCAAAGCAGCTGACAAACTTTCTGTTCTTCCCCCCACAACAGACACCCTGTGAGGTAGGTGGGGCTGTGAGAGCTCAGAAGAGAGCTGTGACTAGCCCATGGCCACCTAGCAAGCTTGGGTCATGTGAAAGTGGACTGAAGGTGGATTAAAGCCAGGTTTAGGGTTAGGGCTATTGCTAGGACTAGGGCCAGGCCAGGCCTAGGTTTAGGGTGAGGGAGAAGGTGAGGCTTAGGATTAGGGCTAGGGCTAGGGCTAGGGCTAGGGCTAGGGCTTGGGCTTGGGCCAGGGTTAGGGCTAGGGCTAGGGCTAGGGATAAGTTTAGGGTTAGTGTTAGGGTTAGAGTTTGCACTAGGGCTAGGGCTGGGCTACGGTTAGGGTGAGGACTAGGACTAGGACTAGGACTAGGAATTGGACTAGTACTACTTCTAGGGTTAAGGCTATGCTAGGCCTAGGCCGAGGGCGAGGGCTGGGGCTGGGGCTAGGGGTAGGGGTAGGGGTATTTCGAGGGCTAGTGCTACGGCTAGGGTTAGGGTTAAGGTTAGTTTTAGTGTTAGGGTTAGGGTTAGGTTTTAGGGCCAGGGTTAGGGCTAGGGCTGGACTAAGGTTAGGGTTTGGGTTAGGGTGAGGGTGAGGGTTAGGGTTAGGGCTAGGGCTAGGGCTAGGGCTAGGGCTAGGGCTAGGGCTAGGGATAAGATTAGGGTTAGGGTTAGGGTTAGGGTTAGATTTTCCACTAGGGCTGGGCTACGGTTAGGTTTAAGGTTAGGACTAGGACTAAGACTAGGACTAGGACGAGGACTAGGACTAGGACTACTTCTAGGGCTAGGGCTATGCTAGGCCTAGGCCGAGGTCTAGGGCTGGGGCTAGGGGTAGGGGTAGGGGTACGGCAAGGGCTAGGGCTAGGGCTAGGGCAAGGGCTAGGGTAAAGCTTAAAGTTAGGATTGGGCTAGTGCTAGTGCTAGGACTAGGGTTAGGGTTAAGGTTAGTGTTAGGGTTAGGGTTAGGTTTTAGGGCCAGGGTTAGGGCTAGGGCTGGGCTAAGGTTAGGGTTTGGGTTGGGGTGAGGGAGAGGGAGAGGGAGATGAAGAGTGTTAGGGCTAGGGCTAGGGCGATGACTGGGTTAAGGTTAGGGTTTGGGTTAGGGTAAGGGTTAGGGCTAGGGCTAGGGTTAGGGCTAGGGCTAGGGCTAGGGCTAGGGCTAGGGCTAGGGCTAGGGCTAATGTTAGGTTTACGGTCATGGCGACGAGTTGGGCTAGGGCTAGATACAGGGCTGAGCTAGCGTGAGGGTGAGGGTGAGGGCTAGGGCTAGGGCTTGGGCTAGGGCCAGGGCTAGGGTTAGGGCTAGGATTAGGGTTAGGGTTTGGTTTAGGCTTAGGCCTAGTGGTACAACTAGGGCTAGGGCTAGGCCTAGGGCTAGGGTTAGCCTTAGGGCTAGGGCTTGGGTTTGGGCTAGGGTTATGGTAAGGGTTAGGGTTAGGGCTAGAGATAAGATTAGGGTTAGTGTTTGGGTTAGCGTTTGCGTTAGCGCTAGCACTAGAGCTAGGCCTGGGCTAGGGTTAGGGTTAGGGTTAGGACTAGGACTTGGACTAGGACTAGGACTAGGACTAGGACTAGGACTATTAGTAGGACTAGGACTAGGACTAGGACTACTTCTAGGACTAGGGCTGTGCTAGACCTACGCCGAGGGCTAGGGCTGGGGTAGGATTAGGGTTATGGGTACGGCGAGGGCTAGGGTTAAGGGTAAGGTTAGGATTGGGCTATGGCTAGTGCTAGTGCTAGGGTTAGGGTTAGGGTTAGGGTTACGGTTAGCGTTAGGGTTAGTGTTAGGTTTAGGGTTAGGTTTTAGGGCAAGGGTTAGGGCTAGGGCTGGGTAAGGTTAGGGTTTGGGTTAGAGTTAGCGTGAGGGTGAGGGTGAGGGAGAGGGAGAGGGTTAGGGTGAGGGTGAGGGTTAGGGCTAGGGCTATGACTGGGCAAAGGTTAGGGTTTGGGCTAGGGCTAGGGTTAGGGTAGGGCAAGGGCTTGGGCCAGGGCTAGGGCTAGGGCTAGGGCTAGGGCTAGGGTTTGGTTTAGGCCTAGGCCTAGTGCTAATATTAGGGATAGGGATAAGGATAGGGTTAGGGCTAGGGTTACGGTTAGGCTTAGGGCTAGGGCTAGGGCTAGGGCTAGGGCTAGGGCTAGGGCTGAAGGTAGGGTCAGGGCTAGGACTAGGGAAGGACTGCGGGTAGGGCTAGGGCTAGGGCTAGGACTAGGACTAGGACTAGGACTAGGACTAGGACTAGGACTAGGACTAGGACTAGGGCTAGGGCAAGGGCTAGGGCTAGGGCTAGGGCTAGGGCTAGGGCTAGTGCTAGGGTCAGGGTTTGGATTAGGATTAGGCCTAGGCCTAGGCCTAGGCCTAGGCCTAGTGCTACGACTATGGCTATGGCTAAAGCTCGGGCTTGGGCTCGGGCTCGGGCTAGGATTAGGCGTAGGGCCAGGGTTAGGGTTAGGGCTATTGCTAGGACTAGGGCCAGGCCAGGTCTAGGGTTAGGGTGAGGGTGAGGGTGAAGGTGAGGGTTAGTATTAGGGCTAGGGCTAGGACTTGGGCTTGGGCTTGGGCCAGGTTTAGGGTTAAGGTTAGGGTTAGGGTTAGGGCTAGGGATAAGATTAGGGTTAGGGTTAGGGCTAGGGATAAGATTAGGGTTAGGGTTAGGTTTAGGGTTCGGGTTAGAGTTTGCACTAGGGCTAGGGCTGGGCTACGGTTAGGGTTAGGACTAGGACTAGGACTAGGACTTGGAATAGGACTAGGACTACTTCTAGGGTTAGGGCTATGCAAGGCCGAGGCCGAGGGCTAGGGCTGGGGCTAGGGGTAGGGTTAGGGGTACTTCGAGGGCAAGTGCTACGGCTAGGGAAAGGGTTAAGGTTAGTGTTAGGGTTAGGGTTAGGTTTTAGGGCCAGGGTTAGGGCTAGGGCTGGGCTAAGTTTAGGGTTTGGGTTAGGGTGAGGGTGAGGGTTAGGGCGAAGGTGAGGGCGAGGGGGGAGGGCGAGGGCGAGGGCTAATGTTAGGGTTACGGTCAAGGCGACGGGTTGGGCTAGGGCTCGATACAGGGCTGAGCTAGCGTGAGGGTGAGGGTGAAGGTGAGGGTGAGGGTGAGATCTATGGCTTGGGCTAGGGCTAGGGCTAGGGCTAGGGCTTGGGCTAGGATTAGGGTTAGGGTTTGGTTTAGGCTTAGGCCTTGTGGTAGGACTAAGGCTAGGACTAGGGCTTGGGCTAGGGTTAGGGTAAGGGTTAGGGTTAGTTCTAGGGATACGATTAGGGTTAGGGTTAGGACTAGGACTAGGACTAGGACTATTAGTAGGACTAGGACTAGAACTAGGACTACTTCGAGGGCTAGGGTTGTGCTAGGCCTAGGCCGAGGGCTACGGCTGGGGTAGGATTAGGGTTAGAGGTACGGCGAGGGCTAGGGCTAGGGTTAAGGTTAAAGTTAGGATTGGGCTAGGGCTAGGGCTAGGGCTAGGGTTAGGGTTAGGGTTAGCGTTATGGTTAGTGTTAGTGTTAGGGTTAGTGTTAGGTTTTAGGGCAAGGGTTAGGGCTAGGGCTGGGTAAGGTTAGGATTTGGGTTAGGGTGAGGACTAGGACTAGGGCTAGGGCTAGGGCTAGGATTAAGCCTAGGCCTAGGCCTAGTGCTATGAATATGGCTATGGCTAAAACTCGGTTCGGGCTAATGCTCGGGCTCGGACTAGGAATAGGCTTAGGGCCAGGTTTAGGGTTAGGGCTATTGCTAGGACTAGGGCCAGGCCAGGCCTAGGTTTAGGGTGAGGGAGAAGGTGAGGGTGAGGGAGAGGGAGAGGGAGAGGGTTAGGGTGAGGGTGAGGGTGAGGGTGAGGGAGAGGGAGAGGGAGAGGATTAGGGTGAGGGTTAGGGCTAGGGCTAGGGCTAGGGCTATGACTGGGCAAAGGTTAGGGTTTGGGCTAGGGCTAGGGTTAGGGCTAGGGCAAGGGCTTGGGCTAGGGCTAGGGCTAGGGCTAGGGCTAGGGTTTGGTTTAGGCCTAGGCCTAGTGCTAAGACTAGGGATAGTGATAGGGTTAAGGCTAGGGTTAGGCTTAGGCTTAGGGCTAGGGCTAGGGCTTGGGCTTGGGCTAGGTTTAGGTTTAGGGTTAGGGCTAGGGTTAGGGCTAGGGATAGGTTTAGGATTAGGCCTAGGCCTAGTGCTACGATTATGGCTATGGCTAAAGCTCTGGCTCGGGCTAGGATTAGGCTTAGGTCTAGGGATAGGTTTCGGGCTATTTCTTCATCTACGGCCAGAGCAGGGCTAGGCTGAGGGTGAGGGTGAAGGTGAGGATTAGTGTTAGGGCTAGGGCTAGCGCTAGGCTTAGAGTTAGGGTTTGTGTTAGGGTTCCGGCTTTGGTTAGGGCTAGGCTTAGGCTTAGGCTTAGGTTTACGCTTAGGGATAGGGTTAGGCCTAGTGCTACGGCTAGGGCTAGGGCTAAAGGTAGGGTCAGGGCTAGGACTAGGGAAGGACTGCGGGTAGGGCTAGGACTAGGGCTAGGGCTAGGGCTAGGATTAGGGCTAGGGCTAGGGCTAGGGCTAGGGCTAGGGCTAGGGCTAGGGCTAGGGCTAGGGCTAGGGCTAGGGCTAGGGCTAGGATTAGGATTAGGCCTAGGCCTAGGCCTAGGCCTAGGCCTGGTGCTACGATTATGGCTATGGCTAAAGCTCGGGCTTGGGCTTGGGCTCGGGCTAGGATTAGGCGTAGGGCCAGGGTAGGGTTAGGGCTATTGCTAGGACTAGGGCCAGGCCAGGGCCAGGGTTAGGGTGAGGGTGAAGGTGAGGGTTAGTATTAGTGCTAGGGCTAGGGCTCGGGTTAGGCTTAGGGCTAGGGCTAGGACTTGGGCTTGGGCTTGGGCCAGGGTTAGGGTTAGGGTTAGGGTTAGGATTAGGGTTAGGGTTAGGGTTAGGGTTAGGGTTAGGGTTAGGGTTAGGGTTAGGGTTAGGGTTAGGGTTAGGGCTAGGGATAAGATTAGGGTTAGGGTTAGGGTTAGGGTTAGGGTTAGAGTTTGCACTAGGGCTAGGGCTGGGCTACGGTTAGGGTTAGGACTAGGACTAGGACTAGGACTAGGACAAGGACTAGGACTAGGACTTGGACTAGGACTAGGACTACTTCTAGGGTTAGGGCTATGCAAGGCCGAGGCCGAGGCCAAGGGCTGGGGCTAGGGTTAGGGTTAGGGGTACTTCGAGGGCAAGTGCTACGGCTAGGGAAAGGGTTAAGGTTAGTGTTAGGGTTAGGGTTAGGTTTTAGGGCCAGGGTTAGGGCTAGGTCTGGGCTAAGTTTAGGGTTTGGGTTAGGGTGAGGGTTAGGGTGAGGGCGAGGGCGAGGGCGAGGGCGAGGGCGAGGGCGAGGGCTAACGTTAGGGTTACGGTCAAGGCGACGGGTTGGGCTAGGGCTCGATACAGGGCTGAGCTAGCGTGAGGGTGAGGGTGAGGGTGAGGTCTATGGCTTGGGCTAGGGATAGGGCTAGGGCTAGGGCTACGGCTAGGATTAGGGTTAGGGTTTGGTTTAGGCTTAGGCCTAGTGGTACGACTAGGGCTAGGGCTAGGGCTAGGGTTAGCCTTAGGGCTAGGGCTTGGGCTTGGGCTAGGGTTAGGGTAAGGGTTAGGGTTAGTTCTAGGGATAAGATTAGGGTTAGGGTTAGGACTAGGACTAGGACTAGGACTATTAGTAGGACTAGGACTAGGACTAGGACTACTTCTAGGGCTAGGGCTGTGCTAGGCCTAGGCCGA